>OY740795.1:42401624-42951624 GCA_963514005.1 Raja brachyura | reverse complement strand
ATTCACCATTTCAGACCTCTCCTGCTCCACTCGCAACTGTTATCATGTGGATGTTCAGCAGTAGGTCCTCAAAGAGTTGAAATACTTTGCTGCACCATGTACAACGCAACCTGCAGGAACCCAGGAAGTTCCCAATCAATTCAAGTGATGCTGAGTCAACCATAACATTACAATGAGACTTTAGACTTCCTTGAGGTCACAGCAATTGAAGCAGTGTGCCTACTATCCCACTCTTTAGTTTAATTGTAGAGATGCAGCATAGAAACAGGCCCCCTCGGCCCTCTGAGTCCATGACGACCATCAATCACCCATTCACACTAATTCTATGTTACCCATTTTCGCATTCACTCCCTAAACACAGGGGCCAATTTACAGAGGGCAGTTAGCCTACAAACCCACACGCCTTTGGGAAGTGGGAAGAAACTGGAGCACCTGGAGGAAACTGACATGTCCACAAGGAGAACGTGCAAACTCCACACAGAGAGCACCCGATGTCAGGATCGATACCGGGTCTCTGGCACTGTGAGGCAGCAGCTCTACCAGCTGCACCACTGTGTCTGCGCTAGTAAATATTTACATAGGCCCGGGGAGTTCCAGGCCATCAACAATCTCTGTGGTGGCCCAGAGAAATCTGAGTTCTATGATTACATCAGAGCATGAGGTTCCAGCCCACATCCAGTATTTCTACACATTCTTCTTGCTGCACTTCAGTACTGATCTCCCAACCTTTGGACATGGATGTATTAGGGAATCTACCCATTGGGCTACTCCTGAGATGACAGAAGATGCCTATTGATCACTGAGCCATCAAAATGTGTTTCCAGCCCAACAGCCAGCCCATCTTCTACAATAATCTTTGTATTTCTGCGACTTTGGAGTGGTTGGACTCCATACTTGAAGCTTTCCACCATGTGTGGCCATCAGAGGCGGGGTCCATCAGCAAAACCAGAAAACATTTTGTCCATACGCTGAGAAGTGATAGGAGCAAAATTAGGCTGTTCAGCCCATCAAGTCTTCTCCGCCATTCAATCATGTCTGATCTATCTCTCCTTCCTAACTCCATTCTCCAGCCTTCCCATAACCCCTGACGCCTGTACTAATCAAGAATCTATCTATCTCTGCCATACAAATATCCATTGACTTGGCCTCCACATCCTTCTGTGGCAATGAATTCCACAGATTGACCACCCTCTGACTAAATAAATTCCTCCTCATCGCCTTCCCAAAGGAACGCCCTTTAAATCTGAGGATATGACATCTGGTCCTAGACTCTCCCACGAGTGGAAACATCCTCTCCACATCCACTCTATCCAGGCCTTTTTTGCAATCAGCATTCCCATGATCCGCATTAGCACAGACCCTTGGTAGAACTTTTCTTGCAAGGTTCTATCCAAAAGATATAAAAGGATGTCAGAGTAATGTATAGATAGTATGGTGCATTTTTATCATGAGTGAGTGTCTTACATTTGTTACACATTTAAGAAAAATCTCATAAATTTGGAAGTGTATCTCCTTTTCCTTTCAACACCATATTTCCTGCTGAAGATTGCAGCACCTACTGGTATTTCCTATTGTTGACCTATGAACAGAGGAGTGGATCCAGGAATTTCTGGCATAACTTTGTAGCATCCTAACCACTTGAGCATTGTCAAGGGACATAAAGGTTCTGCAGTGAGCTCATTCATTCAATCATTTTATAGATGTTACCTTAATAGGTTCCAGTCTACTATTTGGCATTTTTTTGCCAAAATAGATCTTTCTTATTTAAGAATCCAATGACAAAATATTTATGTCACAAAGGTCTAAATGTAACCTTACAAAATATTATTTCCCAA
Source organism: Raja brachyura (assembly GCA_963514005.1). Next base: position 42,949,789 of record OY740795.1, on the reverse strand, counting down.
ACTGGCTTAAAACGTCCACAGAGGTAATATGGAATGTTGTTGTCTTCACATGGTTCTAATTATTTCCAGATATGAGCTGTCTCCTGAGTAGTTTCTACTGTAGTATTTTCTACTTATTGCTTTATTTGAAGGTATATTCAACTAATGTTTCAGCTTACTACCAAGAAATTAATCATAAACACTGTTCTGCAATGTATTAAAGCATATTTCTTTCTGTAAACATTTGTCACCATTGTGGTGCACAGCATTTAGAATTTATCAGTTGTTTATCACTTTGAGGTTCACCACGTCATTGCAAAGTTTTCGGTTGCAGTGCCATCTGGATGACAAGGCAACTTTTTAATGTTATAATTTAGGGCCATTTAGCTTAGAGATGCAGCATGGTAACAAGCCCTTCACCCCACTGAGCATGCATATTAGCCTGTTATTTCACTTTTGCATCCACTCCCCACACATTAGAGGCAATATGCTCCCTAATGTGTAGGGGATGGATGAAAAAATTGGGATAATAAAACTAGTATGAATGGGTGATCGACGGTCAGTGAGATCTCAAGCGGCGAAGGACCCGTTTCCACACTGTATGTCTAAAACAGCTGGTCCAAAGTTATAGCATTAAAAAAAAGCTAATTAATCCACAATGCTTTGAGGTGTGGGAGGAGACGGGGGCACCCAGATGAAATCCACATAGTCACAGGGAGAATAAGCAAACTCTACTCAGACTGCTCCCGAGGTCAGGATCAAACCCGAATTTCTAGTGCTGTGGGGCAACAGCTCTGTCAGATGTGCTACTGTGCTGGCCATAAGACATTCTGCTTATCATGGACATATTAACATTGATTGCCTCCATAAGGCCCTCTTAATAAGGACAAGTTTAAATCACATCTAATTTTTTAATCTTTAATATTTATAGTCACTTTCACTGTCGTTTTCACAGACAAACGGAGGCTCTTGTACCTGCCTCCATCCATGAAGCAATGCATTCCGGATTCAATCACCTGCTTAGTGAAGATTTTCTTCTTCAAGTTTCTAGCCCTCATCTTAAACCTGCACCCATTGTTCAGAGCCACCTCTGCTCTGGATAAAGGTTTCTCATGATCGAACTTATCTATTTCTCTCATAATGATGTTTTCAATCACCCCAGCCTTCTCCAAAGATAAATATAATCTCTATCATCTCTGCTCATAGTTGAAACACTCCATTCCAGGCAACACCCTGATGAAGAAGGGTCTCGACCCGAAACGTCGCCTATCTCCTTCGCTCCTTAGATGCTGCTGCACCCGCTGAGTTTCTCCAGCTTTTTGTGTAACCCTGCTGATTATCCTCTGTATGCTCCACAATGTAATCCCATTTTTCTTATAGTGTGGTGACCAGAATTGCACAGAGTACTCCAGGTGTGACCTGAACAATGTCTTATATACATGTACTATAACATCCTTGCTTTATATTCTACATCTTGGTTAAGAAAGCCTAGAATTGCATAATCCTTCTTAACCACCATTACCTACAGTATCTTTACTGTTGCCTTCTGGAATCTCTGTACACCATTCTTCAGTTGCTCAGTACTTCCCGGTGTCTGGCCATTCATTGTGTATGTCTTTAGTCCTCCAAAAATGCAACCAATTTTTCAGCATTAAATTCCGTCATCCATTTTACTGCCCAATGTACCATTGATCAATATGTATCTTATTCGTTCCCCAAAATCCAGATGATCTTATGAGATGTCATCAACCTATATCATTAGCTTAGTTTTCCACTCTCTGTAAATGCTGCTGAGCCTGATCAATACATTCAGCACTCTAAATAGCAATGTTAAAACATTTGGAGATTTTAAAAATCAAGTCTGCAATTTATCCCACCAGATAAAGCATAAAAAGAAGTTTAATTTGACACCTAATTTACTTTCATATCTTCTGTGTTAAAAAGGTTATGGCCATTTTCATACTCGGAAATTAACATCTTGTTCCCTATTGCTTTTCCATTGACTTAACACAAAAGCTGTGATCGAGGACAGTCAAAAGCCCATAACATTCTTAAAAATTAAGAGAACTGAATGAATTTTTCAATTATTGTAGATTGAAGCATTCTGAAACAAATATAAAACATCTTACTTGAATGACCTGAAATTAAAGCATATAATTAGTTAATTATATAATTGTAGTTAATTACAAAATTGACCGTTGTGACAGAAATAGTAATAAACACAGAGACTGCCTTGAAAATTCAAAAATGTGATATTCTCAAGATCAGAACTTTAATATTATTGTATTATATGCTGTAAGTCCGTAACAGATAGGTAAATACATCACAATTTCTAGCAATAGACCAAGTCTTTATGGAGAAGATCAGTTGCTAGCTGGTACATTGGCATATCATAATCAGTAGCATCATCATATTCTTCAGATTGTAACCAATAAGCAACTCTGTACATCTTGTTTTTCCTCAACTTTTCAATTTTGGCATTGTAAACTACAAGTTTTTGCTCTTCAAACCACACATGACATGCCTTATTGCCCACTACTTTCCCATTAAGAATGTCCTGTAGATTCAATTTCTTAAGAAAATGATATTTTTTTAGAGTAGCCTAAGTATCCAAATAACAAACTAATCCCATTCACACAAGAATTCCCAATATAACATTATTTTTAAATCTCACTTTCATGAATTTATATGCCAGATGGAACAATTTAATGTTTAATTCCCATAAATTAATCTAGAAACATCCACTCGATATAATCAAAATTTTTTTTTTTTTGCACAATACATGGGACTAAAACTGATATTTAGTTTTAAAATATTGACTATAGGTCGACAATAACTCAAAATATAGACGATTTAGTTGCTCTTATGACATGATTGTCCAAAAAAAAGAGCATTTAAATCATCTTGCGAGTGGGTTCTTCTGGAACGCGATCGATTGGAATGTTGCATTTGTGGTGAATTTGAACCCCATATCGGCAGGAAAAACACTGCCAGTTCGTATGGGGGCCCAAATCACATTTTCGCAACATAAAATTAGATTAAAGCCATCCCAAGAAGCAAGATTATATGCAAAATAAATGTTTGTCCCTTTGTTTTGTCCCGTTCTTGCAATCCGTCACGTTGTAAGTGTTGAGGGCGTTAGAAGTCGCTTTTTATTTTAATCTAATTATTAAATTGTCTCGCGATTCAAATAAAAAATGTGAACGGAAGTCCGATCGATTTTTCTTCAGCAGCTAGCAGCCCGAGAAAATCCGCCTCCAACAGGCAGTAGAAAACTGGATTTTAATCCTGCCCTCCGCCCCTCAAAGGCGCCAAAGTCGCGCACACGGCCAGTGGCAGAACTGCAGCGCCATTGAAGGTAAGTTTTGTAACATCGCTACTCTAAAATGTTAACCTAGATTCTCTCTCCAAAGTTGCTGCCCGATCCACGGAGTATTTTTCCACATTTATTCCAGAAATCCAATGTGACAGGCTGCAATGCCATTTGTGAAAGCTATAGTTATGATCTAAATTAATTTTTGACATTACTTTCAATTCAATTATTTTTCCAAAGAATTAAATTGAATTTGCTGCACAGAAATGGGGGCATTTGCCCCGCTGGTTGATATCAGTACTCAATAACGGTCTTTCTTTTGTTAATTATATCAGTATTCCACTCCCCTTCCCCATCTCACTTACCTAGCTTGTCATTAAATACATCAGATCTTTTTCTACCTTTTATTAAACATGGATTTAGAGTGTGGTGAGTATGATGAATGTGCTGCCCGATGAGGCAGTTGCGGCAGGTATATTAACAATATTGAAAAGACACTTGGACTAGTATATGGATAAAAACAGTTTAGAGAGATGTGGACCAAATGCAGGCAAATTTGGCCGGCACAGTGGCACAGCTGTAGAGTTGCTGCCTTACAGTGCTGGAGACCCATGTTCAATTCTGATTACAGGTCCTGTCTGTACGGCGTTTGTACGTTTACCCTGTGACCATGTGGGTTTTCCCATGACCCTCCGGTTTTCTCCCACAATCCAAAGATGTGCAGGTATGTAGGTCAATTAGCTTCTGTAAATTGTCCCTGGTGTAGGATAGAACTAGTCATGGTGGGGGGGTCGTTGGTCGGCGTGAATCTTGTGGGTCAAAGGGCCTGATTCCACGCTGAAATTTCTCTAAACTAAACTAAATGGGAAGGAAGGAATTGCAGATGCTGGTTTAAACTGAAGCTAGACACAAAAAGCTGGAGTAACTCAGCGGGTCAGACAGCATCTCTGCAGAAAAGGATTAGGTGACATTTCGGGTCGAGACCCTTCTTCAGACTGAGGGTCAGGGGAAAGGGAAATGAAAGATATAGATGGTGATATAGAGAGATATAGAACAAATGAATGAAAGATATATAAAAAAGTAACAATGGTTAAGGATACAGGCCATTGTTAGCTGGCTGTGGGCTTGGTGAAAATGAGTTACAGACAATGGAACTCACCAGAACAACTCACCAGGACTAAATGGGATTTGCTTTGATGGTGCATCTTGGTTGGCATGGACAAGTTGGGCTGAAGGTCCCGTTTCCGAGCTGCATGAGTCTTTAACTCAATTACTCCATGACCATGATAGTGGCTTCTTGGATCCCTATAGCCCCTATTGGTATTACAATCTCAGTCATAGTGGATTCTTCAGGAGAGTGAGCACTTAGAAAGCACCTGGACCTGATGGTGTACACGGTCATATTGTCAAAACCTGCATGGTTCAACGAGATGGAGTTTTTGTGGACATCTTCAATCTCTCATTACCGAGATCTAAGGTTCCCACCTGCTTTAAGAATGCATCAATTATACCGGTCGGTGCTGAAGAGAGTAAGGTAACATGCCTCAACGCCTACCAAAGACATTAATATCCATGCTGATGAAGTGCATTGAGAGGTTAGTTATGGCGCATATCATTTCCTACCTTAGACCCATTATGATTTATCTACCACCACAATAGATTAATGGAGGATGCAAAATGTTATAGGAAGGAACTGCAGATGCTGGTTTAAACCAAAGATAGACACAGAATGCTGGTGTAACTCAGCAGGACAGGCAACATCTCTGGAGGGAAGGATTAGGTAACGTTTTGGGTAGCAACGAGAGGATGTTGTAGAGCTCTCGTTGGAGAGAGGAGAACTTCAATAGAGGATGCAATCTTGCTGACTCTCCACTCTGCATTGGACCACTTGGTGAATAAAAACACATATGTCAGGCTGTTGTGCATAGGCTACAGCTCAGCATTGAACACCATCATCCCCCACAAACCTGTTACCAAGCCCATGGAACTTTAGGTCACTGTGCATCCATTTGCAACTGGATCCTTGACATCCTCGTCAACAGATGAATTCCCATCAACACTTCCGCTGCAAGCACACCATCAGCACAGGGGCACCTCCTGCTCCATGCACTCTATTCACTTGACTGTATAGACGGACACAGTTCCAACTACTTATTTAAATTTGCAGACACATCACCATTGTTGGACGATTTACAGACAATGATGAGTCAGAGTTTTGGAGGGAAATCGATCGTCTGATTGAATGGTGCCAGAACAACCTTGCTCTCAACATCAGTAAAACTAAGGAACTGATTGTTGACTTTAGAAGAGAAAGGCTCAGGATCCAAAAGCCCGTTTTCATTGATAGGTCGGTGGTGGAGAGAGACAACAACTTCAACTTCCTTGCCATGCATATTTCTGAAGATCTGTCCTGGACCCATCACATTGATGCATTCACAAAGAAGCCCATCAGATTTGGTGTGTCAATGGATACCCCCTTGAACTTCTATAGATGGACAGTAGAGAGCATATTGACTGTTTGCATCACGGTCTGATTCGGTAACTCGAAAGCCCAGGAACAAAAGAGATTCAAAAAGCGGTGAACACTGCCCAGTCCATTGCAGGTATGGCCTCCCCACCATCAAAGGGATCTATACGAGATGCAGCCTCAAAAAGGCAGCTAGCATCATGAGGGACCCAGACCACCCTGGCCACGCTCTCATTTCACTCCACCCATGGGAAGGTATGGGAGTCTGAAAATTCTAACATCAAGTTCAGAAACATTGCTTCCCAACAACAATCAGGCTACTAAACACTACGAACAATAATAAAACTTTGAACTACAAACTGCCTGGGTGGCACTTGGGACTCCAGCGTTTGTTTTGTTTTGCACTATGTTGGATTTTTGCATTTATTGGACTTGTTTTTTTTGTTAGTTTATTATATTATCTATTGAGCATTGTGTTTACAGACCTGCTGTGCTGCTGCATGTAAGAAATCCATCGTTCCATTTAGGTACATATGACAATAAAACACTCTTGACACTTGATGGCTTTCCAGTGTTGTTGGCACTTGCCAATTGCTACAGCAGAAATGTTTTCAATTGTCCTTTATCACCACACAGCAGAAATCCACATCATCAATTTGGCCAGTTGTAATGTGCCTTCTTTTCTTAAACGATGCTATCCACTATTTAAAGTACTCCATAGCCGTACATCAGATCCCACTGCCCGGAACAACCCCAGCACACGACTGAAGCTGATTAGAAATCCCTTCACCATTATAATTAAAGACAGAAAATGTGAGCTTTCCAAATAAATGTAGCAGCAACAAATATGTCATTAGTTTACCTTGCAACAAGTTGTCCTTGAACAAGACTTTGTAAATTAAATTAAACATTATATAGGTCTTGCTTCAGATTTTGAAGAATGCAATGTGAGCCTTGTTATTTTGGTGTGCTGGGAGTGCTTTGGTGTCACTGGCAAGCTGCCAAATTGCTTGAGAGCGTATTTTCTTTCTATCAGGACTGGTCTACTGACCTTGTTTTGTTTTCTGTTTGCATTGCGCTGTATCTGATTAGACTTTTTTTTCTAATTCCAATTAATTCAGTTTGGCAATTGTAAAGCATTTTCAAAATAGCTATTGCGCCTCTTAATTGAACACAGCTTTATTGCAGCTGTGGGAGTGTATCACAGGCGTTGTGGGTAGGGTCCAGTTAACTTACCATTTCAGTTGGCGGTACCAACAAGCTCAGTATATTTGCCTGTCAGTGACCCCCTTAACATCTTGAAAAGGTAGTGTGATTCCCACCTTTCCCATGTAAGCATATACAAGTCTGAACAGCATTGTGCGCTTGGTTTTAAGCATGCCCTGTGCTGGGTGGTCTGGGGACTTATCCTACTTCCCATCTCATTTGCCTGCAAACGCCTTCACCTTGTCAGGGCCAATAATTATCCAGTTGGTGATGCTCAGAGCTGCCATTCCTAAGATTGGATTAGATTGAAGAGGCTGAGGTTTGGTTCCTCTGTGCCTTTTCTCAGTCAGTTAGTGTATACACCAGGGGCCTTGGAGGCCTACAGCAGAGATACACTAACTTTCTCTACCCTCCCTTATTATGGAGCTTAATAACAGCAGGCAGTGTATTAATATGTAAGAGATCAAGAGATTATTGATTAGAATCACTTGCCTAATATCCCCTGTCTGTCATGTAGTTCAGCAGCCTTTCATGATTTTTTGTGTCAGTCTATTTAAATATTCATGACCGAGTTTCTTTGTACCTCTACAGCTGAATTTCTAATTAATCTGTCAAAGAAATACAATATGCCCCAAAGCTTTATTATTATATGGGTCAGCTGCAACAAAAGATGACCAGATAGCCCTAGGGATAATTAATGATAACAATACAGTATTTACCCAGGTTCATACCTGGGGTTTAAGTGTGTGCTAAATGAGACTCAGACCACTCAAGTCAACCTTTGAAGCACCCTCATGTGCCAGACTAAATAATAATGATGGGGAGGAGAGAGCAAGGAGAACTCTACTGCTTAACAACATAATCAGCAATTATGACTGTGAAATAGGGAGAAGGACGGATTTTATCTCATTATAAAGGACCAAGTATAAAGTCTTTATCTGTCATAAGCACTTTTCTTTTGAATTCAAATAAAAAAAATTCCCTTCTAAAGGTGAGTGATCAGGTTCATGAATTTAATTCCAGTGCAGAAAGCTGCTCTAATTAGTGGAATACATTGGCTAAAATATGAATGACATTTGCTCCAGCTTGCAATGGCCCATTAATACAGGATGTCATAGTTTAACTTGAACTGTATCATTGTTCTCATGTCAATTAATTTCTGTCATCACTATTGCTTATATCGCACTAAATCATCCAGTTTAACAATTCTGTAATTGTTTTAATGCTGCATTGGTTTCATGCTGTTTTTGTTGGGGTTTTTATTTAAATTTAAGGCTTATCTCGGAAAACCTTATCGTTGCAGCATTTGTTTCCCAAGGTCTTTACAGCGCACGTTTTGGAAGAAGCAACGTTTCAAACATATTTCTATATTTAGTTTGAATATACTTGTTTTCATTAAATGTTATGAAATGCACTCTGAGTTCCAAATCAGGAAAAGAGAGCTGCTGCTCGATTAGCTAGAGAAACAAAACAGATTTAGGTCAAACCTGTTACTTGTATTTCAAGTCAAGAACTGTAGGCAAGTTTAGTTCAGAGCCAAAATCTCACGTTCAGTTGATTCGTCATTCCTTCAGAATAAAAGCAGAACCAAGTAAATATTAACTGAAGCAGTCTAATTGCTCAAAGATAAGACCTCCATTGGAAGGTGAAAGGTTTAATATTACTTCAAGATTATTATAGAGTAACTCAGGCCATAATTATAACTGGGGAAGGACAGACATCATTAGTTATACTTCTGAACAAAGCTGGCTACAGTCCTTTTACTACCTCAGGTTACAATTTTTCACAATCACTTTGAAAAGATTTTGCTTCCAATTAAGTCCAGAAAACCAAACAGAATGTCTGTTCTAATAAGATGACTATATGGGCTTCATTAAGCTTGACATAATTTTAAATTAGGAAAAATATACCTGCAAGTATTTCTTTTTAGTTAAGAGAGTGATGCAGATAAATGCATTAAAGCATAAAAGCACTTCAAAGTCCAAACAATAAAGGTACTTGCTGTCAAATATAGTTTTGTTAAAAGGTGGGGATATGCTTAAATTAATGTAATCAATCCCCCTACATATTTGATAATTTAGTGTTTCTATTAAGTGAATAAAAATGGAAAATCCAAAGCATTTCAGTCTGGAACCATTTTATTCATTCGTTTTTGCTGAAAGCTTATAAGTGTGAGTTCTTGTCACTAAATATTATGCCTGGATACCATCTGTTGTAATGTTTACATTCCTTGTTGGATACTGTAATTTTATGTTGCACACAACAGTGATGCTGATTTGATTTATTTCAACTGACAAGTTTGCATGAAAAATATAACATAAGTCTACGAATGGCTTTTATTTTTGTTTACAGTTATGTGAGAAGGACAGTGCAGAAAATGCACAAGCATCTCCCAATTAAATTAAATTTGAGTCAGGAAAGAACATTTAAAAAATGATTGTTTTAATGTAGCACTAGACCAAGGGGGACCTGTTGGGTCCCGTCCCCTCAACGCGCGATTGCGGGGAGGGGCGGTCTTCCGTGGCACACACACACACTAACCCTCTACTTGATACTATATTAATATTATTAATTCGCTCCTTTTACCCCCATCCCCCGCTCTATACACTCACGCATAACCCCCAACTGCACAGGCGTGGCAAGAGGGGGGGGGGGGGTGGGGTGTGGAGAGGGAGGGGGGTAGAGAGGAAGAGGGAGGGGTTTGAGATTGAGGGGTGGGGGGGGGTGGCATCACAGAGAGGGCTTGTGCTCTACAACCTGGGTAGGTGGTTCGCGAACAAAATATTCAACCACTCACCCATAGGTCCTAATATTCACCACTCCCGAGGGAGGCAGTGGGGGGGCAGAGAGGGAGGGGGGGGCAGAGAGGGGGGGCAGAGAGGAAGGGCCCCCTCCCACCCTCTCATTCCCCCTCTCCTCCCCCCACCCCCCCCCTCCATCCCCCCCTCTCCTCCCCACCTCTCGATCTCCCCCTCTCCACCCCTCCCTCTTCACCCCCTCTCTCCCCCTCCCTCCACCCCCCTCTCTTCCCCCCCCTCTTTCACCCCCCTCTCTCTCTCTCTTTCTCTGCCCCTGGGAGGGGGTAGAGAGGGAGGGGGAGGGGATAGAGGTAGCACCTACCCAGGTTGTAGAGCACAAGCCCTCCCATCAGGCGCCCAAGCTAGGCTGCGGCCGGCAGGGAGCGAGGCCCAGAGCGATTTAACGACGGTGAAAAGCAGCGGAGGGCCAGCCGATCGTGGCTTCCATGAGGGTAAGCACACCCACCAGTGTGACAGACGATTGGGCGAGGGAGATGGAGAGGAGGTCGTCCCCTGTGATGGCCACCACGGCCACTTTTCAACTGCGCTTGTCTGGCCCTCGCTGCGATTACCACCGTTGCCGCCATGTTGTAGACTTGAAGGAGCCCAGCGGAGCATGACTTGATGACGTGTTCAATGGCTTAAATCCAGAGCCCGGGGGAGGGGGCGGAGGGTGGCTGGGCCACGTAACTCACAGCTCGTGGCTGAGCGTTGAAAACAACGGCATTGTGACGTCATCCAGCTCGCTTCAGCATATTAGATTTTAAAATTATGTCAGATTGGTGAAACATTTCAGTAAAAAACTCGGGAAATAATGAATCAAATTTACAGATGAGGGAATGTTTGAAATCATGACCTAAACCTATTCCGGATATGTAAAAATGTAACCATTACCACCTCGGGTTTTTGAAGAGATGTGAATCAAAGAAAAAGTTCAAGCAAGCAAACATCCAAACAAGTAAACATCCAAGATCAGAGTTTTATATTATACTAGACCAAGTGCAGACCCCAATGAGCAGTTGCAAGGGGAGGGGGCGGCCTGAGGCGTCACACACACACTAACCAACCTCTCTCACACACACACATATTGACCTCCCCTCACACACACACACACACTAACCACCCCCATTGATATTATGTTAATATTATTAATGCACTCCTTTTACCCCATGCCCTGCCCTATCCACTCACACATAGCCCCCAATTCACAGGCAAGGAGGGGGAGACAGAGGCACAGAGAGGGAGACACGGAGGCACAGAGTGAGACATGGGGGCACAGAAAGAGACGGAGGAACAGAGAGGGACACAGAGGCACAGAGAGGGACACGGAGGCACAGAGAGGGACACGGAGGCTCACATAGAGAGGCACGGAGGCTCACATAGAGGGACACGGAGGCACACAGAGAAGGGCACGGAGGCACACAGAGAGAGACATGGAGGCACACAGAGAGGGACACGGAGGCACACGGAGAAGGGCACGGAGGCACAGAGAGGGACACGGAGGCACACAGAGAGGGACATGGAGGCACACAGAGAGGGACACGGAGGCACAGAGAGGGACACGGAGGCACAGAGAGGGACACGGAGGCACACAGAGAAGGGCACGGAGGCACACAGAGAGGGACATGGAGGCACACAGAGAGGGGCACGGAGGTACAGAGAGGGGCACAGAAAGGGACATGGAGGCACACAGAGAGGGACACGGAGGTACAGAGAGGGGCACAGAAAGGGACACGGAGGCACACAGAGAGGGACACGGAGGTACAGAGAGGGGCACAGAAAGGGACACGGAGGCACACAGAGAGGGACACGGAGGCACACAGAGAGGGACATGGAGGCACACAGAGAGGGACACGGAGGCACACAGAGAGGGACACGGAGGCACACAGAGAGGGACACGGAGGCACACAGAGAGAGACACGGAGGCACACAGAGAGAGACACGGAGGTACACAGAGAGGGACACGGAGGCACACAGAGAGGGACAGGGAGGCACAGGGAGGGAGGGAGGCTTTGTTTTGGTTGTAAGGACAGTTACATCATGTAATTGTCTCGATGCGTTGGAAATCTCGATGCACAGGAGATATCTAGAACAATTTATAAATTGAAAGGGGACTCTCGATAGACTCTCAATATTGAGTTTGTTGTGATGCAGTGCAGCGTAGTTTCACGAGATTGATCACTGGGATGGCGGGACTGTCATACGAGGAAATTGAAAAGACTAGGCTTGTATTCACTGGAGTTTAGAAGGATGAGGGGATATCTTACGGAAATATATAAAATTATAAAAGGACTGGACAAGCTAGATGCAGGAAAAAATTTCCCAATGTTGGGAGAGTCCAGAACCACGGGGCCACAGTCTTAGAATAAAGGAGAGGCCATTTAAGACTGAGGTGAGAAAAAACGTTTTCATCCAGAGAGTTCTGAATTTATGGAATTCCCTGCCACAGAGGGCAGTGGAGGCAAAATCACTGGATGGATTTAAGAGAGAGTTAGATAGAGCTCTAGGGCCTAGTGGAATCAAGAGATATGGGGAGAAGGCAGGCACGGTTTATTGATAGGGGACGATCAGCCATGATCACAATGAATGGCTTCATAGGCCGAATGGTCTCCTCCTGCACCTATATTCTATGTTTTTCTATCTTTTAATATTGCTCTCAATAGACTCAACCAGTGGATTCTTCCAACAGGTTAAAAGTAAATAAATTAGCAAATTGTACTCCTGAACAGTAGGTTATCATTATCTCAGTACGATTTATAATTCATTCTTACAACAATAAACAGCTGTTGAACTTGTAATAACAGCTGTAATAATAGTAATAATAAGGGTCTTTTATAGGCCAAAGATTGCATTTGAATAAGGGAAAGGTACCAAGTGTAACATCATGGAATTAATCAGTGCCTATTTAGTTGTCTCTGCCAGTTGCGTTGGACGCATTTTAGAGAAGAAAGTATTTTGGTGGTTACACAAAAAAAGCTGGAGAAACTCAGCGGGTGCAGCAGCATCTAAGGAGCGAAGGAGATAGGCGACGTTTCGGGTCGAGACCCTTCTTCAGTGGGTTGTGTGGAATGGTGGGGATAAGTGAGCAGATATACGTAATATGTAGGAAGGAACTGCAGATGCTGGTTTAAACTAAAAATAGACACAAAAAGCTGGAGTAACTCAGCATCTCTGGAGAGAAGGAATGGGTGACGTTTCGGGTCACGATCCTTCTTCAACGGAAGGCTCAAGGCCCCCGACTGCGGGAGAACAATGAGGGGAACAGATTGAACTTTTGTTTCACCTTCCATCACAATGAGGAATGTGGACGTGTCACTGTGGTGGAAGTTCATGTTCAATTCAATTCAATTCAAGTTTAATGTCATTGCACAAATACAAGTATAGGTACAACGAAATGCAGTTTAGCGTCGTTCTTAGTGATAGCGATATAGAAAAATAAATACAGAGTGCAGTGGTAGCAATATGGAAAATAAATAAATACAGGGGTACAGACAAGTCTATCAGCTGGGCTCCGAGTTCAGCAGTCGGATGGTGTAGTTGAAGAAGCTGTTCTTCGTCCTACTGGTGCGGGACTTGAGGCTCCTGTACCGCCTCCCTGATGGGAGGAGGGCAAACAGTCCATGATTAGGGTGTGAGGGGTCCTTGATGATCTTCCCGGCCCGCTTCAGGCACCGTTTTCGGTGGAGGGCATCCAAGGCAGGGAGCGGGGCACCGATGATGTACTGGGCGGTTTTCACCACCCGTTGTAGTGCCTTCCTGTCTGCCACGGTGCAACTGCTGTACCATACCGTAAAGCAGGTGGTCAGGATGCTTTCGATGGTGCAGCGGTAGAAGTTCGTCAGGATCTGGGGGGACAGGTGGGCTTTTTTGAGCCTCCTCAGAAAGTAAAGGCGCTGCTGTGCCTTTTTGATTAGCTTAGAGGTGTTGAGGGACCAGGACAGATCCTCCGAGATGTGTACCCCGAGGAATTTGTAGTTGGAGACCCGCTCCACCTCAGTCCCGTTTATATGGATGGGGGTGTGTCTGCCCCCTCTGTTCTTCCGAAAGTCAACAATTATTTCCTTCGTCTTCTGGGAGTTGAGGACGAGGTTATTGTTGGCACACCAGGTAGTCAGGTGCTGGACCTCCTCCCTGTAGGCTGATTCGTCATTATCACTGATCAGTCCTACCACCGTGGTGTCATCGGCAAATTTTATGGTGGCGTTGGAGCCATACTTGGGGATGCAGTCATGCGTGAAGAGGGAGTAGAGGAGAGGGCTGAGCACACAGCCCTGTGGCACGCCGGTGTTCAGTGTTATAGTGGAGGAGGTGAGGTTGTTGACCCTAACAGACTGTGGTCTGTTAGTGAGGAAATCCAGTGTCCAATTGCAGAGGGAGGTGGAGATGCTGAGTTTGGTGATCAAGCTAGCGGGTATGACAGTGTTAAAGGCAGAGCTGAAGTCAATAAACAGCAGCCTGATGTAGGTGTTGTTGCTGTCCAGGTGGGTCAGGGCAGAGCGTAGGGCCGTCGATATGGCGTCCTCTGTAGACCTGTTTGACCGGTAGGCAAATTGGTGGGAGTCCAGTGTGGGGGGGAGGCTGGCTTTGAGGTGAGCCAGGATCAGCCGCTCAAAGCACTGGCCGGTAGTCGTTGAGACTCCCTGTCGCTGATTGTTTGGGCACTGGCACAATGGTAGATGTCTTGAGGCAAGTGGGGACGACACCCTGGGCCAGTGACAGATTGAAAATGTCAGTGAGGACCAGGGATAGTTGTCCGGCACATGCCCTGAGCACCCGCCCGGGGATGCCATCGGGGCCGGCAGCTTTGTGCTCATTCACCTTGCTCAGTGCGTCTTGTACAGCAGAGGTGGAGAGACTGAGGGGTTGTTCATTCGGGGGTGGAGCAACTTTGATGGCGGGAGTTTTGTTGTCCCGGTCAAAGCGAGCATAGAAGTGGTTTAGCTCATTAGGAAGGGAGGCGTTGTCCGGGGGGGGGGGTGTTGATTTTATGGTAGTCGGCAATGGACTTAATTCCTTGCCACATGCGCCTGGGGTCGGAGTTGTTTCGGAAATGCTCCTCAATCCGCTGTTTGTGATTGAGTTTAGCATTCCTAATTCCCTTTTTCAGATTGGCCCTGGATGAGCTGTATCCCTCAGCGTCGCCAGATTTAAAAGCGGCGTCTCGAGCCTTCAGCAGGAGTCTGACCTCCCTGCTCATCCACGGCTTCTGATTAGGGAAGGTCTTTATCACTTTATGGGTGGTGACGTTATCAGTGCAGAATCTTATGTAGTCCAGAACAGTTGAGGTGTATGAATTTATGTCCACTTGGGAGTTAAAGGTGTTAAGGTGTTAAAATGTATTTTGTGTGTTTTGTGTCTTTTTAGTGGTATGACTGTATGGCAAATCAAATTCCTCATATGTTGCAAAGCATACTTGGCTAATAAAGTATGATTATGATACTGAAGATAGAGAAGGGAACTGCAGTCTGAAGAAGGGTCTCAACCCAAAACATCACCCATCTTTTTTCTCCAGAGATGCTGCCTGTCCCGATGAGTAACACTCTGTGTCTCGCCAGAGGATCTTCCCATTCATATTGTGGAGGAACCTAAAGTTTGAACGTTAAGCCACTAGAGCATCATCATCGGAGGGTCAGATAATTATAACATGATAGGCACACAGGCATTTTACACTCTGACAGTGAACATGGAGTAGATGATGGAAATAGCTGACAGGACATACTCACAGATATAAAAGTTAATTTGAAATATTAAATGTTACATCATCTGCTGTCTGCTAACAATCCTTGAATGGAAAGCAACTTAGCTTTAGGTTTAGGTTCAGGTTTATTATTGTCACATGTACTGAGGTACAATGAAAAGCTTCGCTTTGCATGCTATCCAATCAGATCAGATTAGTCTGTACATAAATTCAATCAAATCAAACTCAATTCCAATAAATAAAGCAAAGTAGCAGATACAGAGTGCAAAATCCAATGAAAATCCACCCACCCTGAGACTCTCAAGTTGGAGGCAGGTAAAGGTCTCAGGATCCTGTAAAACTCCACTGGTGATGATTTGTACATTATTGTACACCCAAACAAGTCCATCCATCTGAAAATGCAATTTTTTGCTGGTGCATGCACACATAATTCATAGTTTAGGTTAAAGGGGATTGACATTTTTATTTTCTATTAGATTCTATGATGGATTTGGTTCAGGAAGCCACGGCCACAATGTTTACTGAGACAAGAATTCCAGGCAGCAATTCAGATGGTGTTCTGGTTATCCTGAAACCCATCAGTATTATGTTCTCAGTGTGAAAGGTTATTTTTTGCAAGTTACACTAAAACTGGAAGAGATTAAAAGATCTGATGTAATGAAATATTTAAATGATCAAATGACTTCCCAAGAGTAATTTGGTTCTTTGCCAATCCCATTGCCCCATTTGCTTGGAGGTAGATCAACATATTTGCAACTTTTGTGATATGTTTGCTCCTGCAATAAACTTTGATTTAGTTTAATTAGAGATACAGCGTGGAAACAGGCCTTTCGGCCCACCGAGTCCACGCCGACCAGCGATCCCTGCACACTAGCACCAAGGAAAATTTGCAATATTTACCAAAGCCAATTAACCTACAAACCTGAGTGTCTTTGGATTGTGGGAGGAAACTGGAGCACCCATGGAAAACTCACACATAGTCAATGAGAGAATGTACAAACACTGTTCGGACAGATTGAACCTGGGCCTCTCTGGCTCTGTAAGCATCAACTCTACTGCTGTGACACCATGCTGCCCCTGAAATGTGTAAATCTATGTCACCTCTAAGAATGCCCATTTACACCTCTATAATGGTGCCCACATTTGCTACCTTTGGTTAGCGATTGAAATCCTTACCTATGCCTTTGGCACCTCCAGATCTGAATATTTTCAATAATCTCCCTGTCAAGGTCTTCCGCGACAAATTTGAGTTTATTTTACACTCTGCCAATTATGTCCTAACTTGCACCAAGTCCTATTCACTCTTCATTCAATGAAACAAACCGTTGAGGTTAAAATGCTTGAATTTGATTTCCATTGCCTCCAGGATCTCACTTTTTCATATCTCTAAAATGTCCTCCAGACCTCTAATTCTCAGAGGCATCTGTCCCTCTGATATTCTGCCTCCTCAAATCAGTTAATGTAATTGTTCCTCCTCTGGCAATTGTATAATAGTCTGCCATGTCTTTAAGGTTTTGGAATTTCTTCTCTAAATCTTCATGTGCCTCTACTGTCCTGCTGTAAATTGTCTGCTCAGGTCCGCCTATTTGATTGAGTGTTTGGCCATCTACTCTATAAATTTGTCCAAAATAATTTTGGAAATGTTTCTAAGAAGAGCATTGTGACCATTGCAAAGTTGAAGGTGCTCCGAGATTTGTTTTGAGATTTTAAATTCCTACCAATGCTTTTCCATCAATCTTTGGGGATGGGATTGAATGGAGTGGGTCACGGTACTACTTTGAATCTGTTACTAGTGTGATCTTTGTAAGCCAATAGATCCAAAGGCTCGTCACCCAGTTGCACAAGGAACCCAAAATTAAAATCACCATTCTTTATATGGTGAAATAAATTATTATTCAAGGTCAGTTTTTGACATTGCATTGCTAATATGTCATTGGGAGATACAAACAACTAACATTTATATGTTTTAAAATGGACACTGAATGAAGCAGATTGAGATTATTCATCTCATTGCCCTAAATTCCCGTAGGCATAGACCTCTTCCATTCAACCTTCAATAAGATAATTGCTCCATAATGGGGATCATTCCAGTGAATCTTCTCCAAGCTCCCTCCTTAAGTTAAGGGACCTATACTGTACATAGCACAAAGGCAGAGATTCACACAACAGCATCTGAATAGACACCATGAATGACAGGCTATGAACTTAATGCTGATAAAAGGTGTTAGTATTAACAGGCACATGATAGTCAGAATTACATGGTGGACTGAATGGCCTGTTCCTGTGCTACATGAATTTACAACAATATAACTATGGTATTACCTAGTGCTTGAAGCTTGAGTATTGACATAGTTAATCTGTCGGACCAACTGCACATGGCAATAATTTTATGAAGCTTAAAATTAAATCAATTTTGGGAGAAAACAAGTGCAAATATAATCTGACTAATATAATAAACAGCTTGTGTATATTTAAGCCTCATTTGCTGTGACAATGATGATGTAGAGTAAGGTTATAGATAAGATCACAGCCAGAGCAATGTTCCATTAACAAAAATAGTGTAATTAGCTTGCAGGCATGTTACAGAATTAAACAAGACTGCGATATTAAAATACAGAGGTTGTCACCCTCCACATGTATATATTTTTCTGTTTATGGTGGCCTTGTGTGTGATGTTGTGAATCATTTTTATGTTGCTTCTGGCCTGAGATTCCCACTTGGGCCAAATGGGAACTACAAGAAAGCAGAGTCACAGATGAATAGGTCACGTATGCATCACCAAGATCTTCAAATAGAAATACAGTTTAAAATTGTCGGCATTAATGATGTCTAAGTTTGGGCTTTTGTCGTTTAAGTGCTTCCAATAAATCAAGAATGGCACAAAGGAGATATGAATGAAAACTGGAGATATCTTATACATTAAATTTCTCGAGGGGCATGGTGGCACAGCGGTTGCTGCCTTATGGACTCTTTAGGCGACTGCCAGGGACCAGCTTTAATGGGATATACCTGGCGACAACCTACGACTTCACCTACGTCAACCTACGACAGCACAAATTGTCGCCGTTGTCACTGAAAATGTTTCATCATGTTGAAAATTTTGCAGCAGTCGCCTATAGTCACTCAAAAAAGTGCCTAAGAGGGACAGGCCCATTATAGCGCAGAGACCGGGGTTCGATCCTGACTACGGGTGCTTGAATGAGCGGAATTTGTACGTTCTCTCTGTGACCTTCTTGGGTTTCCCCCGAGATCTTCGGAATCCTCCCACACTCCAAAGACGTACAGGTTTGTAGGTTAATTGACTTGGTATAAATATAAAAATGGTCCCTTCTGTGCGTAGGATGGTATTAATGTGCGGGGATCGCTGGTCGGCGTGGATTCCGCGGGGCGAAGGGTCTGTTTCCGCACTGTATCTCTAAACTAAACAAAACAAAAAAAAAATCAACGCAGTTTGCTCACCGCCTCATAGACCACTCCTTACAGTGATCGCCTCCTATTTCACAAATATTTCGCAAAATCCAGTTCAGTCCGATTGTTTTATTACGAAATGCGCGAGGTTGATTTCGATATATTTATGGCATGAGTAAAAATGGAGGTAATTAAAGGAAAGCTAACACTATACCTATGCCGCTAACACCAACTGCAAGTGAGCCAAGAAGAAAGATCATGCAATGCAAAATCATGCCATCCAACTAACCCTGACATTCAAATGTGCATTCAGCGACAGAATCCATAGCAAAGATCGCAGGTCAGCGGTTGTTTGATCTCTTTGCCTGTTGCTGTGAGTCTTAAGGCGGTCTCTGTGATTTCAGAAATGTATAAAGTTAAATGTGAATAATTTGCACAATGCAGAAGGATTTTGTCTTGACTTCCAAGCTTCTGCACAACCATTTGTTCACAAACATGGGTGTATTAGCTACGTTAAAGATAGCATACTTGCATAAGTCAAGTCGAGGTTATTGTCAAATGCACAAGTAGGCTGAGGCACATGTACAGTGAAAACCTTCCTTGCAGCAGTAACACAGACACATAGACTAAGGTAACACATGAAAACATAAACTACACATAAATTACACACAAATTGTACAAGACAATGAAAAGAAAAAGACCGTACAAAAACAAGATATTAATGCAAAGTCACCATTAGAAAAGTCCACGCTGGTGCAAGATTTGGTCCGTAATGCTCTGATGTCAAGGCAGGATTATGGTTGTGCAAGTTGCAAGTTCTAAGATACCACCATTTGTGGCGTAATCAGAAGGTTTTGTCGGTGGGACTATTTGGATAGAAATGCAAGGATTAGGTCTGAGGACAATGGGTTTTACAGGTGTGAGACTGATAATTTGACTGACTGCTACCAGGACAACAATCTTGGTCACCGATGTTAACAATGTTAATGAAATGTTAATTTCAGGAAGGGGAGGCCAATGATCCATGAACCAACCTTTGTTGGTGTGACAGGTGGGAGAGGGACAACACCTTCAAGTCTCTTTTTGTGCACATCTCTGAAGATCTGTCCTGGGCCCAGCACGTTGATGCAATCATAAAGAAAATCCATGAATGCATCTATTTCCTTAGAAGATTGAAGAGATTCAATATGTCATCAAATACTCTATCAACCTTCCACAGGTGTCAAGGCACAGTGGTGCAGCTGTAAACCTGCTGACCTTAACAGACACCAGAGACCTGGATTCAATCCTGACTACGGATCATGTTGGTATGAAGTTTGTATGTTCTCTCTGTGACCACCTGGATTTCCTCACACAATCCAAAGATGTACAGATATGCCGGTAAATTAACACCTGTAAATATAAATTGCCCCTAGTGTGTAGGTTAGTGCCAGTGTACAGGGTGATCGCGGACTAGGTGGGCCAAAGGGCCTGTTTCCACGCTGTATGTCTAAAGTCTAAAAGTGTACAGTAGAGAACGTAAGGCCTGGTTCAGTGACTTGAAGGCTCAGAAATGAAATTGGCTGCAGAAAGTATCCCAATTGCCCAGATAGTGCTGAAATTGCCCAGTCCATCATGTGTATTCACCTCTGACCATTGAAAAGCAGCTAATATCCTCAATGACTAACTTCACCCTTGCCATTTTCTCGTCTCGCTGCTACCATTGTTATGAAGGTACAGGAGGCCAAGAAGCCTGACTTCCTGGTTCAAGAACAGCTTCTTCCCATCGACCAATTCTTGAACCGCACTGCACAATCTGCACCGCATCCCTACCTCAGTGACGATCTTCTATGGATTTTGTTTTAATTGCACTACATACTTTGGTTTAGCACTTTTATGATCTGGTTACCTAGTGTAGCTGCTTATTAATTTATTGTATTATTGATTTTTATATTTATTCATTGTGCTATTGCATTAATTTGCTTGTAAAGCTGCAGCAAGTAACTGGTTCATTGTTCTCTTCCCAGTACATTTGACAATTAAACACTCTTCACTCCCATTGCAACCAGCATTCTATTGATAACTTTCATTATCTCTTTCACACCAGTCCCCTTTAGCGATGATGAATTCACTTTTCTATAATTTTGTCCCATGTTTGCATGGATCAATGAAAGCACCTTTTGTTTAGGCTTCCCCATCCAACTGAAGTTAATGTATAGGTAGGAACTGCAGATGTTGGTTTAAACCAAACCAGCATCTCTGGATAGAAGGAATGGGTGACGTTTTGGTACGAATCCCTTCTTCAGACTGGGTCTCGACCCGAAACGTCACCCATTTCTTCTATCCAGAGATGCTGCCTACCCCTCTGAGTTACCCCAGTTCTTTGTGTCTATCGACTGAAGTTAATAGCAGCCTCAAATTTCCTGCCTTTATGTTTTATTTACTGCGGCGTCTTAGGTTGAAAAACGATGGTGAGGACTTGGTCATTGGTGTCGATGTGATTTGTAGCCCTCAAAGGATTCCCCCTGCCTGCAAGGACATAAAAACTGTGGAGCCTCATCTCTGCAGTCTGGAATCATGTGAATGGACATTTATGTAGATATAATAAAATTGACTCTGACATTTCACCATCAGAAATAGGCTATCATTGAGGTTGTTCTGCCATAATGCTCTTGAGGTAAGTGCAGGATCATTAAACTAATCAAACTGATCTGTGAATATACTGAAATTTATGTGTGCAAAATAATGAATTAAAGAAAAATAAAATTTCTCTTTTTTTGATCTATTTATCAAAATACTTGTTCCCCATTCAGTGGTGCAGTTACGATATATTTGAGAAGGAAGCTAAATTGCCTGCACTTAGCATTAAGGAGTTGTTTAATCTGAAAATATTTTAGGTACCATAAATTACTAACGTCATCTACTAAATAAATGGTAAAAAAAATACATTGTAACTTAAATATGATCCCGAAAGCTGAAACAGTAGCCGAGTGTCCATGTCAAAAATGCAATACTAATGATCAAGTTCATTAACAGTGAAGCTCAGAATTTGATGACTCAGATCATTGCCAATATTGTTCTGCTTAATTGGCTCTTTGGTGCAAACGGGCTGAGCCATTGACTGTGTTACCTCTGAAGACCCAAACTTGCCATTATCTTCACTGTGGCATATCCTGGTCATGTTTCCATGAGATTTAATGTGACTTAGCAGCAAGTGGATTGTGGCACCAAATGGCACAATTTATGCCACTTGACGAGACCCTGCCCAACCACGAACAGCCAGACTTGCATCTATTCATACTTTGGCAAGTATAGACAATTTGATTTATAGACAATTGCATTTAGTCACAGTGTTGCAATATTCAGTGGGTGTAGCTTGACATCTCGGAACAATAACGGCAGGCACGCTAACGTGATAGAATTAAGTTTGTCTGAAATTTTACTAGATACTAATCAGTAGAACTGAGAATAAATTGGAGATACTTTGTCGACGGCACAATGTGGTATATGTTGAGTGCTGGTGCAACTATCTAAAATACTGTCCCTGTAAGGACTGACTATTAGCTCAATTGCCAATCAATACATTTTAAGCAGGTAGAACTGATTTCATGATCAGTGCTCAGATCCAACATTGTTTCTACAATCACTGAAAGTAGTGTAAAAGTGGGTTCTCAACTTTCTTTAGTATCAACACGAGATTTCACACTGAGTTTAAATTTTCCAGCAAATGATCTCTGGTGGGATTTGTGAAGGAAAAATAAAATTGCGCTGGTAATTTTTTTCTAATTTAAAATAGCAGACTTAATCGACAACTTTTTGGAGATTTGAAAGAATTAATCTTAATATTTTAATATTATTACATGAAAATGAGTTCTAGTGATAATTCATTTTTGAAACTGTTACCACCTTTTCATCGTTTCTGTAAAATTATTAGGGTGGACCCTCTGATGTTCATTTATAGAATCTTAAGTGGAGAGACACTTATCTCTTTAAAAATGAGCCAGTGTAATTAAAGGTGGGAATGTGGAAGGGTTCAAGCACAGGCAACATGACACATAGTCAGCTATCGCTATTCCACAGTGGTTTATCAAAGGCTACTCCTTTAATATGGAGATTACACTTATGTACTTGTCTGAACTTGAAAGGCATTTTCCTAATTTACTTATTAATGAGATGTAAATCTATTTTTTCACTGAGTGTCACAAGTTTTATAAAATGTGTGTATTTAGCAAGCAATAAATCCTATAATTTAGAAATTTCTCAGCTTTCCTTATTAATTCTGTTAAAAATTGATAGGCTTTATGTTAAATTTATTAATATTGGTTGCTGTCATTCACTTGGCAGCTCTTACTGAAATATGCCTTGACAGCAGCTGCATTAAAGATGTATGCCATTGTGTTCAGCACAGATTAATGAAGCATAGTAAAAAAATAGCTGTAAAAAGGAAAGTGATCAGAATGCGAAAACAGTCGATCTAATGAAGCCTTGCATTTCATTTTTTTTTTAAATTTTGCAGCCTGGTTATGCTCACCAGTAGTACAGGACTGGCAAGAAAGTTGCTCCGGGTTTCATTACAATGTGTAGAGCCATTCTGAGGAGAGTCTAAATTTTTTTAACTTCCTCAGGCAGATGTTAAAAATATTGGAACCAAATTTGCAGAACAAAGTCGTGGGACTTTGCTTTGAGAGTGGCCTTAAAGCATCCCCACAAATAAATTTACCTGGATATCTCAATTGATCACAAACAACAAATTGTTCATGAGGAAGGAAGGAATTGTTAGATCAAGAGTCCAATTTACAGCCTACTGTCACACTCAGCAAGAGAAAGCTCTCTTTGATGTGAAGAACCATATACATTTCGCTAATTACCAATAGCATTGATTAACATTCGCTGTTTGATGTGCTTGAGTTTATATATTCTGAAAGAGAAAAAAAATGAGTCTTCCTCTGATTTTAGAGATTTGCATAACCTCACAAATGAATGGGATAATAATTACCCACATCTGTCATTTCAGTAGCATTTAAACTCTGATTATGCTTTCCAGTGAATTTACTGTTTATTCTACATTACCATGTGACTTCATCACTGTTACTATTCTAATACATTTATCAAAATCTCATAAACATTTTCATGTTACAGGAATACAATGATGGAAGAAATTTTGTGCTGCAACTGTTTTAACACAAAGCAATCTCGGCAGTGATCCTAATAATTAAATCGGCAATCCAATGTTTAGGAAGTCATGTCAATTAATAGGTCTTTTTTTCCTTCGGAGGTTCCAGCAAGGATGCAGCCTCAAGCCATTTTATTGCTTCTGGATTTTTAACAATTTCTGGGGCAGCCAAGCTGTGCTTCCATTCTGAGTATGAAGAGATAATTTGGGAATCTGCCATGCCAGGGCTGTAATGGAAACATACGAGTCTGGACAAAGTAAAAACAGCTCCATTGCCAGCCTGAAGCAGGCAGTGGGTATTTGAGTACATTAATAGGGGGATAATGTTTGCTCTGGGACCCCCTTTTTAGAATAGACAGCAGTTCCACAGATTGACAGAGATTTTACAGGAACATGTCATTTGGCCCTTCTGATAAAAAGCTTCACTTATGCTCCCACTTAAAGCTCCTCCAACCCCACTTCAAATAAACCTATCATCATATCCTTCCAATCTTTTCTCACATACTTACCTAAGTTCCCCTCAAATGAATCAAAGCTGTTGTTGTCAAGTGCTCCATTCAACAGCAGGTTCTCTATTCTAAGCACCTTCTGTATAAAGGAGTTTTCTCTGATTTCCCTATTGGGTTTATTAGTGACCTCAACAGGATTTTGCTGTTCTTTGCTGATCAAGGCAGTGATTATTGAAAGCTGTGGAGGAAATATACAGGATTTGGGGTCTGACTTTGGTTTAAAAAACCTATCTGGAAGCCCATGTGCTTTCTCCCCTCTTATCATCATATCAATACCTTATGAATCAGCTTTCCCTCACACATATCATCCCTTGAGAATCCACACACCAATCCATACATTAGCAGTCCTATCAGCCCCAATTTTTGTACCTAGGGCCCAATTGTCCACTACTTGTGCTAATTACTAATCACAAATCTTCCAGCCACACACCAGAACCATTGGAAAATTCCCACCAGTTATTTAAATAAAGTGATTTAAAACACATAGGGTTTAGTGGAATCAATGGATATGGGGAGAAGGCAGGCATGGTTATTGATTGGGGATGATCAGCCATGATCACAATGAATGGTGGTGCTGGCTCGAAAGGCCGAATGTCCTCCTCCTGCACCTATTTTCTATGTTTCTATATCCATGGTCACAATCTTTGGTCTATGCATTTTGAGTATGTTCTAACTCATAAACCATATAACCTTATTTACAAAAACAGAACACTGGAAGAATGCAGTGGGTCAAAGAACATCTGTGGAAGCAGAAGATGTAAGTCAGTGTTTTGGGTCAAGACTCTGAATTAATACTGAGAGGAAACAGGAATGATAAGCTGTATAAAGCCCAACATAGAGGGGTGGGAGAGGAGCTGGTGCCGGTGGGATCGAGGCTGGTGGGGGATAGGTGGAACCATATGGATAGGGAATGATGAGTAGATGAAACCAGTTGGGGAAGGGGGTTCCTTTTACAAAAGAATAGCAGATGCTAGTTTACACCAAATATAGACACAAAATGCTGGAGAAACTCAGCAGGTCAAGCAGAATCTCTGGAGAAAAGGAATACATGACGATTTGGGTCAGAACCCTTTTTCAGACTGTATAAGTCTGGCAAGTCTGATAGTCTTGAGATGGGTGAAGCCAGATAGAAAGGAGATGGTGGGCAGGGAACCGGGTGGGAGGAGGGGATGGGACAGATGAACAAAGGGAGATGAAAACTAGACAAACTAGCGAGTGTATGCAAGATAAGCACATTGGGAATGCGAGTTGCCTGAAATTAGAAAATTCAATATTCATACCATTGGTTTATAAGGTACCTAAGTGAAAAATGACATCTTGTTCTTCCAATTTGTTTTTGGCCTCTCCTTAACAATGGAGATGGGTGAGGATGAAAGGGTAGAATGTATTTGAGAAAATAGAAATCAAAGCTTTATGCTCCTGTCCCACTTAGGCGATTTTTTAGGCGACCACAGGTAACTAGGCTGTCACCACATGGTCGCTGGGGTGTTACCTGCATGGTCTCCTCAGTCGCCCGAAGAGTCATACCTTTTTTCTTGTCACCGCTGGATTTTGAAATGTTCAAAACTTTTCGGTGACAGTCAGCGCCCATGGGCTTGATGCCAACGATCGTAGCCTGACGTAGGTGCTGACGTAGGTGTGGTCATAGGTGGACGTCCAAATGGGTCGTTGGTTGTCGGTAGCTTGACGTTGACTAGGACGTAGGTTATTGTAGACATTGTCGTAGGGGGGTCCAGTTGCTGGTTTTTTGGCAGTCGCAAAAAAAATTGCCGAAGTGGGACAGGCCCTTAAGATGGCCTTAAGATGGACAAAACACAAAATGGTTGCTTCATCTACACTGGGTCTTGCTGATGTAGAGAAACCCATTATGCAAGCATCCAAAGGCAGTAAATTTAGGTCCCTGAACGAGGGTAAGTGGGGAGGTGATGGCACAGTTGTTGCACCTCCACAATGTAGGGGCAAGTGTGGGGAGACAGGGAAAGGTAGGTGGGTGGGATAAGTGGAGCAGTGAGTCTCAAAGGCAGTGGTCCCTGTGGAAAGCAAAAAGTAGGGTGGGAGCATTGAAGATGTGACTGTTGGTGTGATCATCTAGAAATGGCAGAGAATAGATTGGTTCCAGAGACTGGTGGGCTGGTCATCAGCCCCTTCCCATCTGGTTCCACCGATCACCTCCTAGCTCATATCCAACAAATCCCACTCCAATTTTCAGTGATTGCAGATGCTGGAATCATGAGCAGAAAAACCACATTCAGTCAGGAAATTCCATGGTTCAGGCAGCAACTGTGAGGTGAATGGGCAGATGACCAATTTTGGTTCAGACTGATCTCAATATTAGGTTTCTATTGCAGCCCTGGCATGTCAGGTAGATTCCCAAATTGCCTTTTCCTAAACAAAATTGAAGTACAGCTAAATTGACAAAGGTCTCACACCAACAAATAAATTATTATGCAGATTTAAAGCAATTGGGATTGGGGTTCATACGATGGTATGGATTGAAACTTGGTTGATAGAGAGCAGAGAGTAGGGTCATTTTCATGCTAGCAGGCTCTGGGGCTCATAAACACCAATGATATTGTTGAGGAAACCAAATGTCCGCAGCCTGTGATCCCTCGTGGGGGACCCGGGGAGAAGAAGAAGCTCCGACTGCCGGCCCGCGGACAACTTCTACCGCGGGCGCAGCGTGGACTTACCATCAGGAGCAGGGTCCCTCGTCGGGGATCCCTGGAGGGGAGCTTCGACCGCCGGCCCTGTGGTCTGCGGTGCTTCTGGCTGCGGCTCGAACTTTAAACCTCCGACCACCGGCCTGCGGCCTACACCAGCCTGAAGCCGCGGTCTCCAGTGGGGAGGCACCGATTCAGGACTTACCTGGACTTTTTACCTTGTCTGCACATCTGGACGCCCGCAGCGATGGCTGCGGAGGGTGGAGGTCCCGACCCTGCGGAGGGTGGAGGAGGACCGGCCAATTTTTGTGCCTTCCACCACAGTGATGAATGCTGTGGTGGATGTTTGTGTTTAATTATTGATGTGTTTTTGTGTGTTCTTTTTCACTGTACCGCTGCTGGCAAATTCATTTCACTTGCACTTTATGTGCAATGTGACGAATAAAACTGATTGTATTGCAATGGCTCAAAACTGATTGAGATCATGGACTGTGAGACAGATGCAAAGACACTTCAAGGCAATTTAGGCAAATTGACCGAGTGGGCAAATGCATGGAAGTTGTTGTATAATGTGGATATATTCGACATTATCCACTTTGGTAAGAAAAACAGAAAGTGTATTCCTTAAATAACATTAAATATGGAAATTATGTTTGAAAGGATCTTGGGTATGCTTGAACTCCCGACGCTGAAAACAAACGTATAGTTGCAGCATGTGTACGGAGGAACTGCAGATGCTGGTTTACCCTGAAGATAGACACAATATGCTGGAGTAACTCAGCGGGACAGGCAACATCTCCAAAGAAAAGGAATAGGTGACGCTTCAGGTCGAGACTCTTCTACAGACTGGCAGTCAGGTGAGAGGGAAACTGCAGCAAGTTGCTAGGAAGAAGAATGATATGTTGGCCTTCACTACAAGGATGTCTTACTCCAATTAAACATACCTTTGGTGAGACTACACATGGAGTATTATGTACAACCCTTGTCACTTGCAAAGGAAAGGATAAATGTGCCATTGAGGAGTCAATGAAGGTACACCAAAATAAATATTTGGTTGGTGGACCTGTTACATGAGGACATATTGAGTCGACTTGGCCGGCCTGTCTTTAGTAAAGTTTAGAAGAATAATTAGGAGACCTTATTGAAACACAAACAATTTTGTCACACTGGATGCTTTCCCTGATTAGATAACCAGGAGGCATGAGTCACAGGGTACAGGGTAAGTCAATTAATAAAATGAGGAGAAACTTCTTCACTTAGTGGTGATTGCATGTTCCCTTCTGTCGCAAACATTCATCTCCATTGAAGTAGGTAGAAGTGCTCCATAAGCACATCAATGACATGCTACAATATAACATGCCACCTCCAACGGGATCCTACTACTGGCCACATCTTCCCATCTTCACCCGTTTCTGCTTTCCGCAGAGACCATTCCCTCTGAAACTCCCTGGTCAACTCATCCCTTCCCACCCAAAGCACACCCTCCCCAGGTACTTTCCCCTACAACCGCAGGAGATCCAACACCTGTCCCTTTACCTCCCCCCTCGACTCCATCCAAGAACCCAAACAGTCTTTCCAGGTAAGGCAGAGGTTCACTTGCACCTCCTCCAATCTCATCTACTGTATCCGCTGTTCCAGATGTCAACTTTTCTACATCGGCTAGACCAAGCGCAGGCTCGGCAATCATTTCACTGAACACCTCTGTTCAGTCCGTCTTAACCCACCTGATCCCCCGGTGGCTCAGCAATCTGACCTTTCTGTCCTGAGCCTCCTCCATTGTCAGAGTGAGGCCCAGTGCAAATTGGAGGAACAGCACTTCATATTTTGCTTGGGTAGTTTACACCCCAGCGGTATGAACATTGACAGCGGTATGAACTTCAGACAGCCCTTGCTTTATCTCTCCATTCCCTTCCCTTTCCCAGTCTCCCATTTGTTTTACTGTCTCTGTCTACATTATATCTGTGTCCCACCCCCTACCCTGACATCAGTCTGAAGAAGGGTCTTGACCTGAAATGTCGCCCATTCCTTCTCTCCAGAGATGCTGCTTCACCCGCTGAGTTACTCCAGCGTTTTGTGTCTGCCTTCGATTTAACCAGCATCTGCAGTTCTTTTTTACACGTGCCAACCCCCCCAACAGGGTGAAATTCTAGACAATACTTTGTGTTCATCTGGGAAATGGAGAGTCTGGTGCAGGCCAGGTCATTGCACATTTGAAAGCATCAATGATAAAACGAACAAATGACAAAGGTACAAGTAACCGACTAGCAATTCAAATAAAGTTTAATATGCTGACCTTTGTAATAACTTCCAGTAATAAGAAAACATTGATCATATATCAACCCCTTAACCATACACTTATGTTTTATATGAATCATAAACTCCCGATGGTTGTTTTGAAAATATAATTTTGTTTTCCACCCACATTTATGTCTGGTGAATGTTGGACAATTTTGTCCACCTGCGAATCTGTGCAATTGGTTACTTTCCAACAATTTCATTCCCATCTCAACACTTGCTGTTGCAAAACCCACTTGTTCACCCACACAATTAATTTATGAACTCACAGTGTTCTTTTTAACTGTTTTCAATTTTGTAATTTCAGTTCCCTGTATCATATCCTCTTACTATAATTGTTCTTGGCAACTGATTAAAAAATCAACTAGGGAAAAATTAAAGCATTTTTTAATTAAATCCCTAAATTGCTTTTCAGTTTCCAAAATATTCCTTTCACTGGACTACTGATATTCACATAATTTATCAACCTTTTCTAACTATTTGAATACTAAATACACTTCACCGTAAGTTTCAGATGAAGGGAACAATGAATTGTTAATAAAATTTGTGAGAAGAGAACGTCCAACATGATGTTCGACATGAAATGTGGCCACATATAGTTAATTTTGCATCGAGAATAAATATTAAAAAAATCTTGAATGTCTTTGCCATATTAGTCTGTGAAGTATCTGACATTGTGATATGCTTTGTGGGATATTCTTTAGAGTGAAGACAACACAAGTCCCCCACAAGTATTGTATACCTCATATATTATTAACAATATATAATGCACTTTGTTCTATGGATATAAATAGGGGAACTTGCTCTGTGAATCATTAGAACCAGCGGTGCTGCATGAACACAATATAAATTAGAACAGTTAATTAGTTACCAAATCCAAACCTGAATCAGGATCTTATCAAATTACGCTGCCTTCACCTGCAATCTCTTACTTTTAGTAAAAATGAAAATACTGGAAACACAGTAGGTTGAACAGCATCTGGGGAAAGAGAAAAACAACAAGAGTTTTCAATAGTAGAGAAGGTGAGAAGCTATGAGTGGAACAAAAGAATCATCATTGGTGGAGAGTGGATCTAGAAAAGTTTGCAGCTGAAATATTAAATTGTTTCTCTTTTCATAGACACCACTATGTCTACTTTACTTATATTTTCCAGCATCTGTATTTATATTTTGTAATTTTGAATACATTTTGAATAATTTGACAATATCAACATCATTGTATTTTCTTTAGAAATCTTGACATATTCCTTAAGGTGAATTGTTTGGACTTGTTTTTAGTAGCAATGATAATCCACATGCATCTTGTGGGACCCCACATATTGTCCTTTTAATATTAGATTGGATCTCAGAAATGAGAATAGCATTGATCTGTTTCAGCCCCCTCCAAATGTCCTGCCTTTGTTTGAAATATTTTTTGCAGGTTTTCAATATTATTATTAATAGTATATTCTCCTTTGAGCGTTGTGCAATACCAGTATAATATTCTTGTATCTAATTCCTATGGATCTAATTATCCAATGAAAGTTCTATTATATTTTTAACGTACACTGCACATAGCAGTGATTATTGCAATATTACCTTCATTGAAATATGTAGACTTCTTTTTCTAATTTGTCTTATTTTATGAGGGTTCCTACATTTTCCTGAAGTTTGTGCTTTTCATAATATTTAACTCTATTTGTAAATTAGCTCACGTTACCAACTCCAAGAACTATTTTTTTTAATGTTACATCTTTGTTCCAACTTTTGAAATAACTTTATCTCATATGCAGTGTTCAGCATACAACTTTTAATACCTTCATCAGGACTGTTATAAATAATGTGAAGAGCAAGGATCTCAGGGCTTATCTCTGGAGCACTTACAATAACTACCAAGGGTCATTTTGTTTCCTTTTATTCAGCAAATTTATTACCCAATTCATATTTTCTTTTTTCACCACATCCATTTTCACTTCAACTTCAAGTCTCTTGTGAGACATCTGAATTCGTTCTCTGAAAATCTATATCTGTAACCAACCATTTTACCATTATCTGCATAATGAAAGAAGTCCAGCACAAACTTTCAGTTATGAACATGTTTGGGATTATTTCTTTTTGTCTCACAATATTCGCTTGAATTATTTTCAATCATTAGGCACTGCAATATTTTCTTATTTCACATGTTACATTTGTAGACAATCCTACGATTCTGAGAATCATGGTTATGACTTTTACTTTAAAAAATAAAGCAATATTGATTATTTTCCAATGTCCGGTACATCCGTATTTAATGAGGTATGAAAAATACCTGGTACAACTCTCCTGCCTTGCCCTCTGAACCCTCTCTCCCCCAATCCTTAAATGACACCCCTTGGAAATTCTTGGAAATAATCCTTCAGTTCAGGATAACTTGCAAAATTCAAGCTAATAGACATTTTTGTCCCTATCTTCCCAAAAGAGTTTGTGCAAAGAATTCCCAAATTTATCACACATTGGTAATACCCACCATTGATTGATCTCTTAAGAGACTGGAGTTATTGAGGTTGATAGCTCTCAAAGAAGGATTACAGTGCACAATTAACTTCCAGTGTCCATTACGTCCAATGCAGGCAGTGCACCCCTCAGAAAGTGGGAGAAGAGAACACAAAAGTAAGTGAGCTGAATATAGGTTATTGTATTCATTTCAGGTCACCATATCTTAGGGCAGACACTGTAGTGTTCATTTGGCTTGTTTTGTCATTAATGATATATGACGTATTTTAGGGCATGTTCGGAGCTAGGTTTCTTGCGCAGAAGCTTAGTTTTTAGTGTAGTTTGGGACTTGCATGGGGAAGGTATACCCTTTGACCATGCGGAGTGTAACGGAGACATGAGGAGTTTTCTATCCTTTAAAGCGATATGCTGGAGTTCGATGAAGATTATGGTGCACGAGTTAGATAGAGCTCTAGGGGCTAGTGGAGTCAAGGGATATGGGGAGAAGGCAGGCACGGGTTATTGATAGGGGACGATCAGCCATGATCACAATGAATGCCGGTGATGACTCGAAGGACCGAATGGCCTCATCTTGCACCTATTTTCTATCTTTCTATGTTTCTAGAAGAGGTTTGGATGTACCTTATTGTTTTTCATCAACAATAAAGAATCTATTAATCAAAAGTGTGTTATGATGATTTATCTATGAAGAAGCTCTGAAGGTCTCTGACGGAGAGCTGGCATGCGTATGACGACATTCTCCTTAACCATGTAGTCCACTTGGCGGCTAGAGGGAGTAATCTCTTGAACAATATAAAAATCTGCTGCTACGGACATATAGGTCCTGGAGAGGATGTAGAAAAGAGGGATGTAAAAAGATAGATGTACAGTGGATGTAAAAAAAACAGCAGTTCGAAAGGTGATGTATTTCAGTTATGAGGAAGGACCCTAGCAACTGAGGTTGTTCTCCCTGGAGCAATAGAAGCAGGGAAGAGATTTTGTGAGAAGTACTCATTTTTAACAGGTTGGAAAAGATGAAGAGAGAAACACTTCCCATTAAAGGGAACAAATTTAATGTGATTGGCAGTAGACTGAGGAGTGATGTAAGGAACATATGTTTTACGCAATGACTAGTTAACATTTTAAGGTGAACTACCAGAATGAGTTGAGGGGAAGGGAATGAAACATGGAAACATTTGTGATTTTAAAAGGTAATTTTGACGGAAAAATAAATGACAATACTGTTGGGAAAGTAGGTCTGACATGTGACAGGCAATGGTGAAGGAAGGGGAGAAGAGACACTCAAGGAGCTGTAAATCTCGAGTAAAACACAAAGTGCTGGTCTAACTCAGTGGGTCAAGCAGCATCGGGTCAGGCAATGCTGGAGTAACTCAGTTGGTCAGGCAGAAAGGGACTAGCTGGATGAATCTCCACAGAATGGTCATAGACTAGATGTGCTGAAAGATCATCTTGTGTGTGGTACCAGTTAAAGAGAGGGTTGCTATATATGTTACATAAGTCATGTCAAGTTGAGTTTATTGTCATTTCACAAATATGGTGAGGTACAGAAACAATTAAAAATATTGTTTTAATCAACATCACAGGCACATATACTCAGTCAACACATCTAAATAGACTGAAGAAGAGTCCCAAGCCAAAAGGCCACCTATTCATATTCTCTAGGTATGATGGCTGTCCTGCTGACTTACTCCTGCATTTTGCATCACTTTTTTTGTACACAAACATCTACAGTTCCTTGTTTCTCCATGAAAACATAAATTCTACAAGACAGTAAAAAGAAAAAAAATATTGTGCAATATTGTGCAATGCAAGTCTTTAGTGGGAAAAAACACAATTAGAAAACAAGTCTATGGTCGTGCAAGTGAGAGTATTCTGCAGTTGAGGTAGGATAGATTCAATAAGCTGGTAGTTGTAGGGAAGAAGCTGTTCCTGAAACAGGTGATGTAGAACTTCAGACTTCTGTATCCCCAGCCCAACAATGGCAGCGAGAAGAGGTCATGGCCTGGATAGTGCGGCCCCATGATGATAGACGCTGCCTTCTTGAGCATCTCATGTAGATGCTTTTGATGGGGGAGGGCTATGCCCTTGATGGATCAGGCAAGAAGCGTAACATTGTAATGGAGGTACAAATGGTGAATCGTAAGCAGGGTGAGGGAGACGACACTGATAACCAAAGATCCTATAGCGGAGCAAGATGGCCTACTCCCACGAAAAATGCGTAGAACGGTCATGGGCAGATTCATGGGTAATTATAGGACCCATTTCAGCAACCAGCCTCCGCCATCTTGCTTCTGCCATCTTGCTTCCGCCCAAAGATAGGATCTTTGCTTCCGCCTCCATCTTCGGGGTTGAGGCGGCGGGCCGACTCGGGGCTGAGGCTGTGTCCCGGCGGAGCGGCCCGACTCGGGGCTGAGGCTGTTTTCCGGCAGAGCGGCTCGACTCGGGGCTGAGGCTGTGTCTCAGCGGTGATGGCAGTCCGACCTTGGAGGTTCAGCCGCGAGCCAGTAGACTACATTGTCGGGAGCTCGCAGGTCACAGGTTGGTGACCTGTTTTTCCATAGCTCCCGCGGCAACAGCTTCGTCCGCTGGATTAGAGGGCGGCAGCTTCGGCAGCTTCGACCGCCCCAGGTCGTGGTGTTTGAACCGGCCATGGCAATATTGGTGCCATATGCTGCTGATGTGTCGTTATCAGATATTCAGTGTTAAATAGAGAAATAAATCACAATAAAAGCGAAAAGATGTTCCTTCCACAATGTGTGGGGAGTCTGGCCTGGATCAGCATGGCCGAGACATCAAAGTTTACAATGTTTTTTTATTTAATGTTGTCCCTTGTCTAGTCTGAAATAAAGTTCATCATTGGATATAAAAATCGGAAGAAATGTAAATGTGTGTGTTATATTATTATATACATCTATATCACATTCATGTTTGTGTGGTCTTTCCAGCACAATCTAAACAGTTGTATGCTCACTGAATAAAACCATCCTTAAGTTATACATCATTTGTGAATCTTGCTTAAACACATTTAATTTTGTGAAATAATTAATTTAGATAACCCCACCATTACAGACAGATCTCATTCCACTCTCTGGCTTTTGGGAAGACCAGACCCATTTTATTGTTGAGAAACAACTCCATAGACACAAAAACATTAAGTAACATTCCAGGGCTAGAGCAACTGGAATCTTCATATTGCTATTATTTTCCCAAATACTGCAGTTGTGAATAGTGTGAATGAATTACAGAGTGCAAGTGTCAACTCAACAACTCATACACAGCATATGAGCCATTTAAAAATAAATGATTTAAAAAACATTAAAAAAGAAAATTACCAGAATCAAAATTTATAAACATTTTATTAGTTAACAAGAACTAACAGAATTATGACTCTAACCCTATATCACACACACAAACTGTTCCCCCGCAACGTTGATTACACTGCGAGTCGGGTCGGGTCGGGTAAGTTCCGGTTACTATAAAATCAACTCAAAAACAGCTTATGAGCCATTAAAAAGAAATGATTTAAAAAAGAAAATTACCAGTCAAATTTTATTCTTTAACAGGAATTAACAGAATTATGAACGAACAGAATTATGAATCTAGCGCTATATCACACACACAAACTGTCCCCCCCCGCAACGTTGATTACACTGCGAGTCGGGTCAGGTCGGGTCGGGTAGGATCCAGTTACTGAAATGGACGAACAAAATGCCCATGTTCCGCTCCATTGCGTACTACACGTCAGCCCATTGCATTTCGCAGGAGTGGCCTATCTTGCTCCGCTATAGGATCTTTGCTGATACCAATAGAGAATGGTGGGAAACCAGCATTGATGAGTGTTGACTGATGCAGCATGTTGAGAAATTCCTCCTCTTTGCAATTGGTAGTCCTGATCAGTATCTGCTCCTATTATTCACATTCCCAAATAAACTGCACCTGCACAATGACCAACAGCAACATTTGTGCAGACACTAGAGAATGCAGAGGCTGTAATCTAAAGCAACAAACTACCTGCTGGAGGAACTCAGTGGGTCGAGCAGCATCTATTGGGGGAGGGAATGAATAGGCCATGGTTTGGGTTGAAACGCTGCATCAGGACTAAGAGAGGAGAGGGAAGATAGCCTGTATAAAGAGGAAAGGAGGAGATGAGATAGGAGTCAGTACGTGATTGGTGGACCGAGAAGGGGAGAAGGATTATTGTCAGTCAAAGACCGGTGAGGGTGGGAAGGTATGGATTTGGGAGACAAATGTAGGTAGATGATGGAGATCATCTGAGGAAAAATGAAAGAAAAAAGGGAGATGCAGGTGGAGTCAAGTGGATGTGCAGGTGAAGGTGGAGATATTTGCAGGAAGGAGATGAGAAGTGTTCATGCCACTTTGCCGAGTTTCCTAACATTGTTTTTCTCCAAATGATGAAATGAAGCTGAAGTGCTTACAATCATGAAGGATTTGATGGAGTAAATAAGGAGAAACGTCTGTCAGTGGTAGAAGAATTAGCACCAAAAAAATTAAAAGATTTACAATAATTGGTAGGTAGGAAGGTGAAGAGAAAGCTTGTGATGCAGCAAATATGTGGAGCTACAATGTGTAATATATTGTTTGATACCACAGCTGCAATAAGTGTGTTGTTGCTTCGTTGAGTGAGTTTGACAGAAATCTGGTCTGCCTCTGTGGAGTAAAGACATAGCAGAACTGCTGTCCCTGGCATTCTGTAGTTTGCTTTAATTAATAAAATACAGTCCTAATTTAGTTTGCCAACTCTTCTCCATTAGCTCAAAGAGGGAATGAAAAAGATACCAAGACATGGTGTCAAAAGTGCTGGCTGCTGAAACTATGAAATTTAGATGCCGTGTCTGAATTAGAATACTAAGTGCTGAATATGATCTTTCCCAATTGAGGTAGCATGTGAACATGTGCCAAGAGACAGCAAGCTGTGTGATTTCAATTGAGAAAGTGCAAGATGGAACAAATAGCATTGTTCCAGCCACAGAAGCTCCAGGCAAGCAGCCTCTCTAAAGAATGGATCAGTGGAGGGAAGAGTTACCGTTGCATATTGAGCCGATTTGGCAAATAAACCAGAGCAGACTAAAGTAAAGATGTAATTGTAACTCATTAATCACAAGAGAAGAGAATTGTACCTTAACATGTGAGACTCTGGAGAAGGAATAGCGCGCACATTGTTATCCACCTAGAAATTAAATGGATGACTATTAATGATTCTACACATGCAACCAGGAGCAGGGAGATATATTTCATACTTTCTTCATGAATCTAAGACAGTTAGCAGATAAGTGCAACTTTACAGATTTGAAGGACTG
Source organism: Raja brachyura (assembly GCA_963514005.1). The sequence goes on along the minus strand of OY740795.1, from coordinate 42,912,514 downwards.
CTTTTTCAGATTGGACTAATTGTGAAATAGACAATAGACAATAGATAATAGACAATAGGTGCAGGAGTAGGCCATTTGGCCCTTCGAGCCAGCACCGCCATTCAATGTGATCATGGCTGATCATCCCCAATCAGTACCCTGTTCCTGCCTTCTTCCCATATCCCCTGACTCCGCTATTTTTAAGACCCCCATTTAGCTCTCTCTCGAAAGCATCCAGAGAACCTGCCTCCACCGCCCTCTGAGGCAGAGAATTCCACAGACTCACCACTCTCTGTGAGAAAAAGTGTTTCCTCGTCTCCGTTCTAAATGGCTTATTCGTTATTCTTAAACTGTGACACCTGGTTCCGGACTCCGCCAACATCGAGAACATGTTTCCTGCCTCTAGTGTGCCCAAGCCCTTAACAATCTTATATGTTTCAATGAAATTGCCTGTCATCTTTCTAAACTCCAGAGTGTACAAGCCCAGCCGCTCCACTCTCTCAGCATACGACAGTCCCGCCATCCCGGGAATTAAACCTACGCTGCACTCCCTCAATAGCAAGAATGTTCCTTGTTAACCTACGCTGCACTTCCTCAATAGCAAGAATGTCCTTCCTCAAATTAGGGGACTAAAACTGCATACAATACTCCAGGTGTGGTCTCACTAGGGCTCTGTACAACTGCAGAAGGACCTCTTTGCTCCTATATTCATTTCCTCTTTTTATAAAGTTATAAAATCTGGTAGCACCTCGGAGGGAAATGGCAACTACATGAGACAGAGTAAATTCTGCACACAGAGAAGTGCACACAGACATGCAAAGCTGCAGGGCTATCCATAATCTGGCTGGTTATATTGCACGGTGATCAGAGGGAAGTATATGCAGTGAAGAGCCACACAAAGGACAAAACAAAATATTTGCTACAAACGTTAGATACACATTCCAAATATTGTGGCTATAACTGGAGTGGCTGACAAATAAAATCCCCTTCATTTGAGATAATGTGTGTGATTATGGATTGGAAAATGAATTCTACAACCAATGTATGTTGAAGAGGATGATGAAGGTCTGCAGAATGGATGGGATGAACCATACAAGGTCTGATTGATGCAAGACAAATGTACACCAAGATTAATTGTGAAATCATTTCTAACGGATTGGAAGCATTCAGTAGCTAGTACATCTACAAACACACATTTCCATAACTCTCAAGGGAAAACATAAAGCCAAGTTAGGGAAACTGACTCACAGGGAGAAACTAGCCTCAGCAGACACAACTAAATCTAGAATACATGCTGAGACAAACAACCTGAGAATAAACCTTGTTATAAAAGACCAGTAAAGGGATCTGAAGAGGAGTCAACACCCTAAAAGGACACCTCAGCCCTCGGGGCCCTGGCATTCCTTCTCTCTCTATCTCTCCCCCACCCAAGTTGCACTAGCTTCTCATTTTCACATAACAAACAGCTCACAATGGCCTGTTTCCCTTATAATCGATACTTTTTTGCATATCTATCATTCATTGTTCTTTATCTCTCCACATCACCGTCTATATCTCTCATTTCCCTGATCCCAGTCTGAAGAAGGGTTTCGACCCGAAACGTCGCCTATCTCCTTCGCTCCTTAGATGCTGCTGCACCCGCTGAGTTTCTCCAGCCTTTTGTGTACCCAAGGACAAAATAAAGGTGTTTTACCAGACAACTGAGTAGAACAAAAATTTCAGCAACTGATTCGAAGGATAGTTTGAGGAGAGTACATATTTAACCATTTTCAATTTTCAATAAGTGAGATGCTTTTGGAGAAGAATCCCAGTGAAATCAATACAGCACCGGATCAATTTCAGCTAAGATTGACTGCTGCACTTGAAGATCTTAGTGGGCTAAAGACGATAGCTAATAAAGTATTGGACTTGATGAAGGAGAAATGGTGGAAAAGGCAACATCAGACCATCACCAACTGCTGGGAACCCTGATGAGCAGATATATGAAGAAGCAAAATCTGAAATTCAAGAAGTAAGAATGGGTCAAACTGAGCACCTGATGTGGTTAACAGGGATTAGCTATTAGATAGGCATCGTGGATGAGAAGGTCTAAGCAACCATTTCTTTGTTATTAAACTCTATAGCTCAAAGATCTCATGGGAACAAAGATTCTTAACTTTTAGCCATTGACGCAAGTGTTTGAAGAAAGCAATACACAAGGTGTTACAATGTAATACGTGCAACAATGCCATTCAGTTAGGATACAGCGTGCCATTGAACCTGACCTCAGACCAGTCTCTCACATGAAAGGTGAACTGCGCAATGAAGGTGGCCTGATCTTCTGAGACCAAAGGGTAATTAATTCCATGTTAAAAAGGAATAACATGATCAAATGTATCCTCCGCTCCTAAAAAGCCTCTTGGTTGCATCTGCAGACCATGTAGTGGCCAAGGTGAGCTTGGGGACAATGTGCAGAAGAGTGGAACCCTATGATTTGAAGAAAGTAGCCAGCTAGGTAAGTACTATCCTTGTTAAATCCAATATAGATTCTAGGCAAGTGTTAGGTCACTTCACTTTCACCTAAATGGGAAATATTTGAGGTGACATTTGTTTACTTTCCAAAGGGAGGTAGATTTCTTAGAGAACTCCCATTCATCAACAGTTGTTCAAATCTATAGTGATAATTTAATGGATGTGGCATCCCTAAGATGCATTTCACGTCAGACAATGTTGTGAGAGTCTCAAAAGACAGCGGACAGCTTCATTATTGGCAAAAGGACCTGTTTTCCACAGAGTAATGGAATGACAGAAGGTGGCTCATAGACCTGCCGAATGTTAAATGTTCACTCCAAATGTGCATCCTGCTTTTACACAATACCCCAGTGGAAAGGATAGCCTTGTGCAGACACTAACAGAAGGTGAACTGGAGTTCAACTCCCAGAAAGTCTGTTAAAATCAGAAGTGCAAAAGAGCCTTGGAAGGCAACTTGCCACATTTAGGGGACAGTCACTTTACTGCAAGATGACACACTAAAGACAAGCCATCGCTCAGAGCTGGAAACACAGCGAGGATGAAGCCCACACACCACACCACACCCAGATAATACAAGTTGTGATAAAAGGTGTCCCACGCCAAAAAAGTGGTCACTGTTTCAGGAAAACCACAAAAGAGGATTTATGGATGGAAGCAGACACCTAAACACTAAATGGGGTGTACGACTGACACGGCAGCGTGGCAGTGGTAAAACTTTATAGGAGCACACTGGAGAATCACAAACTGTTAGACAAGATTTGAAAGGACAGACTGTCAACCTATGGATCTGGAAAGCACTGCACCATAGTCGAGCACACAGAGATTGGACATTTTAGTTCATTTTTCCCCTTTCATTATTAAAGAAGGGATGTAACATAACTAACACTAGGTGATATGATGTTTTAAAAAAAATCATATATGACTAACCACTAATAGAAAGATTAAACGACAATTTACGAGAATTTGATCTTTATTTCATGAGAAGTCGTGATGAGGGATTACGTGAAGAACCCCGCCAGACCGCATGCGCGTCAAACTTCAAAGTAGCTGCATGAACCCACGGAATAGATGCTGACCTAAGCTATAGAAAGATTGAAGGCTAGAACTACCGAATTACCTTTATGTGAATAGGGTCAGGAGGGCACGTAATCCCTCATCGCAACTTCTCATAAAATAAAGATCAAACTTCAAAAGGTAAGTTCTCATTTAATCTTTCTATTTTATTTTGAAGTCACGAGAGTGACTACGTGAAGATTTCAAAGCTCTGTGGTTTCATACAGTGACATAATCTGTGTGTGAAACACTAAAACAGATAAACCATTAATAGTAGGAAAACATGAGTTATTAATATCATGATGCTAACTTGCATACATGGCCATTGCTCTAAATTGGCCTGTAGTCCCAATAGACTGTTGAGTTAGACAATCACTTATAATAATAATAATAATAATAATAATAATAATAATAATAATAATAATAATAATAATAATAATAATAACAATACTTTTCAGGACTCTCAAGGACGCCTTACAATTAACACAAGCATGAAACAAAAACAACAAATACAGTAACAATACACAATTCGGAGAGAGAGCAGCGGCAACCAATCGTGCCAGTGTTCACGCTCGCCTCCAGCAGCCATGTTATCCGAACCATCTGCAGCACACCAATAAAAATAAAACACAACAGTAAAGAATTTAACATAAAACATTAAAACCATCCCCCCACAATGGTTCCCACTGTGGGGGAAGGCACAAAGTCCAGTCCCCATCCCCATGTCTACCCTAAGTAGTCGGGCCTATTGAGGCCTCCACAGTCGCCGTTACGAAGGCCCGATGTTCCCAGCTGTTCTCACCGGGTGATGGTACTCCGGCATCGGCTTGGGGTGCCAGGAACAGCCGCCTCCTTACCAGAGACCACGGCTTCCAAGCCAACAGGCCGTGCTGTACGGAGCTCCACACACTGGCGATCTCGGCGAGAGATCCCAGGCTCCACAAGTGTAAAGTTCAGCGCCGCTGCCCGCTGCTGGCCGCTCCCCAGACCCGCGGCTCCACAATGTTTTTCTCGGCAGTCGCAGCATACTGGAGTTCCAGCACGGCGACCCAGGCAATGCATCGCCCGCTCCGCTCTGTAATAGCGCTCTAGCGCTGCGGCGCCTCCGAAGCCGAGGTTCTGGCCAGGCCCCCTCAGGAAAACGCCGCTCCAGACCCCGCTGGTAGGCCGCGAGGACGGGTCAAAGTTGCTGCTCGAGGAAAGCCGCCTCTCCAACCAGGTAGGGACTTGAGAAAGCAGTTTCCACCTTCCCCCCCACACATAAAAACATTAGACCCCAACTAACACTTTTAACATTCTAAAAATAAAGAAAAGAAGTGAAAAAATGGACAGCTGCAGTACTGGCAGCCGTACGGGACAGCGCCCCCTTCGAAATGTGCAACAATGTGCATTATTCTATCTGCAAATGTCCAGACATATTCCACCAAATTGTATAATTTATTAAGCTGCATTATGTAAACCTCATGCTGTATAATGAAAGGGAAAACCATTGTATTGGCTGCTAATGAGCCATCAGCAATATCTTGCGAGTATTGAAAGAAAATAACTATCTTCCATTTCAAAGGCACTAGCAACTGAATGCACTTGTATACCTAATGACATCCCTGATCTCTGCTGTGGTGGGTATGCTGTCAACCTCAAATGCACACAAGCCTGCTCATTTGCTTATGAGATTATTTATATAACAAGCTACCCTAATGTCAGTATGACGTGGAGACTAAGCCAGAGATTGAGTAAGGCTGTGTTCTTTATGCTGAGATCAGCTGCTGAGAGCATAATCATCTTAAGATACTGGTCCCATTAGGGAAATTTTGAGGAATATTTGCATAACAAATTACTGATATACATCTCACATTACAATGAGTGTAGGCTACCAGAGTGGTCAAATAAAAGACTCCCTGCATAACATTAGAGCATAGTGGGTGAAAAACTAATCATTTATGTCCTACTTATGGTAGGTAATTACAAAACTTACCTTTACCGGCGCTGCACTTCTGCCGCTCCCCGTGTGCACGACTTTAGCGCCTTGCAGAGGGGGGCGGGCTTAAAGTGCCGTTTTTCCACAGGCCTGGATAATCGATGAATGTCGGGCGATTTGGTTGCTGAAGAAAAATCGCTCCGACATTTAATGAATGGTGGTATTTTTAAATTACTCTCGATTATTTATTAACTAGAGTAATTTAAAAATCACCTTCAAAAGCCGTGACCGCAGACAACCGGAAGCATTTTGCATAGGGGAGAAAAAAAGGTAAATACTTTATTTTTATATTAAAAGTTGGTTTTTCGGGAGGCATTAATAATATTTTTATGTTGCGAAATGGCTTCCCCTAAAAATGTATGAACCCCCAGTATTTTCCCCCCGACTTCACTGCTAACCGCAACGTTCCAATCCACCGCATTCCACTAAAACCCACTCGCTAGTTGATTTAAATGGCCATTAATTTACAGGCATTAAACACTAGATTCCTTCCATTTGGCCCAGAAATTCATGAAAATGAAATTTAAAAATTATGTTATATTGTGGATTATTGTGTGAATGTTATTTGGATACTTAGGCAATTTTAAAAAAGTTTATCTTTTCTTAAGAAATTGATAGATGTTTAGATCTACTCATTGAATTTTGTAATTAGCTACAATTAGATAACTAACCCAATTATATGCTTTAATTTCAGGTAATCCAAGTAAGATTGTTTAATATTTGTTTCAGAATGCTTCAATCTATAATAACTGAAAATTTCATTGAGTTCTCTTAATTTTTAAGAATGTTATGGACTTTTAACTTTTCCAGATCACAGCTTTTGAGTTAAGTCAATTGAAAGGCAATGGGAAGCAAGATGCTCATTTCCGAGTATGAAAATGGCCATAACTTTCTTAATACTGAAGATATGAAAGTAAATTAGGTGTCAAATTAAACTTCTTTTTATGCTTTATCTGATGGGATAAATTGCAGACTTGATTTTTAAAATCTCAAAATTTTGTAACATTGCTACTTATGGTATTGCAGAAACGATAAAGAAGCATAGGAATTGTCAATTGTGCTGTCCGATAAAGTTTCTCTAGGCTCAAACTGGAAGCCACACAACCTTTGTTACTTCCGTATAGAATTGACTCACATATGTTGTTCACACGCTCCTCATGCAATCGTGCAGAGCTAGCTGGCCGAGAAGACAGGCTGTCCCAGCCGTCACACGTGAATGAGTAAATAAGAGTTGCTTAAGCCACCAACCATGGCGTGACTGAATAGGCAAATTGGTACTGTTAAATTCCATGTTGCCTTAAATGTAATATTGCCAAAGATATCTACTGACAACTCATAAGATTTATCATTTGCAATTTTGCTCATGTTTGGAGTTAGTCCGTACTGACCTTTGACACTCCCTTAGAGTGGGAGAAAAAAATGCACCCTGAACCAGGTGTTGCCTGATCCATATGCCTCGAACTGTCTGTGCATGCTTCTATAATACCGAGCATATTTTGTGACACCATCTCCGATAGTCTTTCGGGTTGGAGGAAAATGCGAACTTTGAAACCAGGGCAGCTACAGGCATATGACTTGAACTGCCTGTGTATGCTTCCATAATATGGAGCATAATAACATCACAAAGGAAGAATAACATCACACAGAGACTGCTGCTTCCTTTTATCGGTGCTCCATTGAGAGCATCCTAACATACTGTGTATGCATGTGGTACAGCAGCTGCACAGCAGCTCAGAGGAAAGCGCTCCAGAGGGCCATTGACAATGCCCAGAGGATTGTCGGCTGCCCTCTCCTTACCTTGGAGGACTTACATAGATCCCGCTGCATCAAAAAATCCCAGAATATTATAAAGGACATTTCCCACCCCGGACACTCCCTGTTTGAACTGTTGCCATCAGGCAGATGGTACAGATCTACAAGGACAAGGACAAACAGACTTAAAACCAGTTTTTACCCCACTGCTATAAAGGCACTAAATGTAGCCGCCAAGTAATGCGGGGACTAAGGGACTGTGGTTGGTACACTGTGAAATCGACAGAAGGATGTAGGGTTGGGTGTTTTGCGTGCTATTTTCATATTTCATATTTCTATTAGTTGTTTATCTTTTTAATATTTTACCTTGTATGTATTGTTAGCTTTTATGGTTTGAATGGTGCACTGACTGGCTGACATTTTTAAATTTTGTTGTACATGGTTCATGTTACAATGACAATAAGGAAACTATTCTACTATTTTATTATTCAAATATATATGGCTCCACCTTCATTACTTCATACATCCGAATGGGAGGACTTATGCAAACCTGAACCAGGAGCTGGCTCAGGCATGTGTGCATATACTTTGGCACCATTTCCATCACTACGTTCAACTGTGTGGGAGGAAATTGCAACCCTGAACCAGGCGCTGCTTCAGGCATATGTGCATATACTTTGGCACCATCTCCACCATTCCTTTCATTTGAGTGGGAAGAAAATTTGCAACCCTGAACCAGGAGATGCTGCCTGACATGCCTTTAAAAGACGGAACTTTCCTTGTGTCATAATTTGATTCATCAGATGTTCGTAATTGCAGCAAACCCCAAACATATCTGACATAGATGTCCCAAGACTTGGCTATGACTTTGCCACGACTTGGGGTTGTCAGGCTGCACCTGCCAGTGACTCCGAGTCCTTACTCCCTTCTGGTGCCAACGGAGTATTACTGGGAAGGACTGGAGCGCCTCTGGCCCCCATACGCTGCAACCGTGTCAGGCGTTGTCATAGGCAATGACATTTATATGACTAAAAGAACCCTATCCCAAGATATTATCAGAGATTTGATTACTTTATTGATATGCATAAAGTTGGCGTCTTTGGTAAAGGAATCTTCCACATTCCCCTCTAATGAGCGTAAATTATCATGACGCCACCAGGTGTAGCTCCCACAGGTGACTGATAGGCACAGCTCAAACAAGGCTTCCCAAGCAATGGCAGTTGCAATGGCAGGTCCAATTCCACTACACCTTTTTATTGGTGTAAATGATAATATATGTCCCTTGTAATTTTCTCTTTTAAAACATGAACTAAATTGGCATGATAAGACATATTTGTGATATTGCCAAAGAATTAAACCTGAACTTATAGAATTATAGAGCAAATCATACCAGCACAATGGTGCAGCTGGTAGAGCTGCTGCCAGAGACCTGGGTTCACAGCACCAGAGACCTGGCTTCGATCCTGACCACAGATGCCATCTGTGTGGAGTTTGCAGCTTATAGAATGCTATGATAGTCACAAAAGTGACCCTGTGGCAACTGTTATAACTGTAGCATAGCTGTAGCAGCAACTCTTTTAAAATTGTTTGGTGCTACAGCAGGCTACAGGTGCTACAGGTAGCTGTCGGCTGCGGCTATTTTTAAAATTCACCTGCTGCTGGAAATCTCCTGCAGTGACAATAGATCTGGCTGCCGGTAACCGCAATTTATGAATGTAAGCTCCTTACAGAGCCTCAAGCTGTCTCTGACTCTGGCTGCCTGCTCCCGTATGGAGCTCTGATGCCAGCAGCTGCAACAACTGATCCTACCTTGTGCTCTCTTTTTAGGGCCGTCTGCTACAGACTATAACGGCAACAGCAAATATATGGAAAGAGGCCTACCAGCCTCTTAACTGGGTCATCCGCTGCCATACAGACTAACGGCAACAGCCGCATGGAGCCCTATAACTTCAGCCGCTTGCTCACATTGGAGACTGTGGCGAAAATATATTACTTTCACTTGCTCCAGTGGAGCTTCCAAGCTACTTTTTTTGGGGTCCGCAATGGAACGGCCCAAAGAAAATTGACTTACCTTGCAGAGCAGTGCGGAAACTGCTCCAACTTGCGCCATGCACTAGAGCGCATTGATGCGCATGCGATCTGGCGGGCTTCTTCACGCAGTCACTCATGTGACTTTGAAATAAAACTATTGTTCTTATATTTTCAGCATTCAACTCGCTAAACATCAGTCCAGCTCAATGGAGTAAGCTCACAGTGGACATGTTGTCTTGACTTTCCTATAAGTTCCTTTTATAAATAAAGTATTTGTTTTTGTTTTCTGGCTATCTTCCAGTATCTTAACGAGGGAATGAGGAAGATGTGCAGCCTTAGTGCACCGTTTAAAAGGGTGGAAATTGCAGATTTAAAGGTAAACCTTCAAAAACGAGTTGGAGACATACTTGAAAAGTTAAGCAGTTTAGGTCTACGGGAAAAGGGCCATGGAGATTGACTAATTGGAAAGCTTTCTCCATGCCATGAAGAGACATATGGACTCATTCTGATCAACTCTCCAAGGAATTAATCCGAAGATGCAAAAATAATAAAATAGTACTGTCCACTTTTTCCTTCACTGCACAGCTTTAAAACTAATGTTTCTATTCCTTAAATATTTTATTCTTTTGCTATGATGGTTCTTCAGTTTTTCTTTTCTTTTTGTTTTCCTCCCATGGCTTTTCCAAGAGCGTTCTCTTTATACAAAAGATAAATATGCATTTCTTACTGACATAACATATTCTGCTATCATCATATCAATACATTTCTCTCTCTCTTTTATTTCCCTTAAAGAGAATACTCCAGGGGAGTTTCACACAAATTGTTGTTTTGCTTTTTACGCTGGTATCGTATCATACGCTCAGTGCAAAATTAAGTTGAGACTTATATTAATTCTATATTTTACATTTTAATTGATGGCGGTGTAGCAAGATATCTGTGACTGGTCTCTTTATCTTGCAGTCTTTTTCATAGCAGCATGGTGTTAAAAAGGTCCAGAGATGTGTTTTAATCTTCTTCAATGCTAAGATAAGTAATGACCTGAAATTAAATTTACTAACCAATTTATTAAGAAATAACTATATGATAATAAAATATATCTTACTTATAGCAAGTGAGTTTATGCTTTTCTTTGTTGTAAACATCCACGAGTTATTGGAAAAGAAAATATATGGAAAGTAGATATCTTCAAACTTAGTTCCCTTCAGTCAACAGAGGCTCATGAATATGTTCTTTGAGAACTTTCCCCAGAGCATTCCTGTAAACAATCTTATTGATGTTTAAGTGTGGTTATGTTTTTAATGCCTTCATATTCCTTAAATGTTCCATCAAAGAAGATTACATCTTGCTCAGTACCAGTAACAGAGATCTAATCAGCACACCCCAGACACATTCATTGAAGTATCAATTATTGGTCTTCCTAAAATTAAGGCTTGGAAATCCCTCAAACTTTTGGACCAGAGGGAAAAGTTACAGGTTGTATTTCAAAAAGATATGTCTCATTAATCATCTATTTGGAAAGTTACAATTTCCTTGATTCCATGTGCCGCTTCCAATATATAGCTGTCCAAAAATGATCACTATTGCTCTGCCTCTCCATTTAAAGGTGAGGCCACCTGGATTTGTTTTATACAGTGGCAGATATTTAAACCCTTAAAATTTACATGGAGCAAGTCAACATGCCATCCGATATTGGAACTGTCAAGATTGTCGAAGTTGCTCCAAGCTGTTTCTGAGGAAGAAAAACCTATAGAGATATAACTTTATTAATTCTTCAGTTAATATCGCATGAGTGCCTGAACAGATCTAATTTCTTCAACTCCATAATCTGCCTTTGACTTCAATTCCTTCCCGTTCCTCCCATCTTAAAATAGAGGATTTTTCAATCCAATTCTCAATCAAAAACAACTGCATACCTGAACCAGTAATTGTCTCTTTATTCAATAAACTTCCATAAGTGAGAAGAGAAGTACAGAAAGAGCAGCCAATTGATGCTGCTGCATGCTAAGATGTTTAGAGTTGAGGCAATGATGATTCAATGTGTACAAGCAGCATAAGAACACGTGTTTTAAATGCTAGAAATTATGAATGAAAGTTCAACAATAATTTGCATGTTATTTCTTATTTTGTTGGATCTGACAAATACAATTGCAAGTCAGTGGTTTTACTTATCTGATGACATTTAAAATGCATATTGTTCTTATGCAGAAGTTATGAGTGTATAATTTATAATATTTGTCCCTTAACATGCTGTCTCCAAAATATTAACCTGATGATTTTCCCCATGAAAAATAAAACTTCAATTCTCTATAATGAATAAAAGTGAAGGTTGACTTCTTCAACTTAAGCCGGCATTTTTCTTATCCTTGTGATTTAAAACTTTGGTATCTAACTATTACTCCTAATCATTGCACGCTGTACAGCTATTTCTTTAAGAGGCATGTTTAATTCATTATATCCATTTTAATTATTTGACCTGCCTTTATATCAAGCATGATTATTCTACACCACCAAGTGATCAACTGTGTCTTATTAGATAGATCTTCCAGTATCTGATATTTGATAAAGTTCATTTGGTTCTGGGACATAAGGGTGTAATAATCCTTAGGAGGCTTAGGAATTTTGGCATGTCCCCTACAACTCACCAGCTTCTACAGATGCGCCACAGAAAGCATTTTATCAGGATGCATCACAGCTTGGCAACAGCTCCATCCAAGACTACAAGAAATTACAGCGAATTGTGAATGCAGCCCAGACCATCACACAAACCAACCTCCCTTGCATTGACTTCATCTATGCCTCAGCAAGGCCAGCAGCATAATCAAGGACGAGACGCACTCTGGCCGCCTCCTCTTCTCCCCTCTCCCATCAGGCAAAATGTATAGAAGCATGAAAACGCATGAATCTCCAGATTCAGGGACAGTTTCCTCCCAGCTGTTATCAGGTAACTGGATCATCCTACCACAGCTAGAGAGCAGTCCTGAACTACTATCTACCTCATTGGTGACCCTCAAACTATTTGTGATCTGACTTTACTAGCTTTACCTTGCACCAAACGTTATTCCCTGATCAGGTACCAACATTGTAAATGGCTCAATTATAATCATGCATTATCTTTCCACTGACTGGTTAGCACACAACAAAAGTGTTTTTCTGTATCACAGTTCACGTGACAATAAATTAAACTGAACTGAACTATTCTTTGCGGTAAATGGACATTTAAAATAAAATAAACTATGGGCTCTATGTTTGGATTTGCAGCGACAATTCAGTATCAAGAGACCATAGTGACAAATTAAAAACAGCTGAAGCAACTCAACAGAGCAGTGATATTTGCATGTCCGTCATTTTTTTTTTTTTTTTTCTCGATGCTGGATAGGTGTCACAGTAGTTTATGTCTGAAATAGAATGAATGGTAAGTACAAGTAAATTATTTCAAAAGTTCATTCACATTACCAAAACATTTTCTGACGTAATGATTGTGGGACTCTTTTAAAATATAAGAATTGGGATCCTCCTCTGCATGCAGGATGCAGATGTAATTTTGATCTTTCGAAAACGTTGAGAATCGAGTCGCCATTAAATCATAACTTAAGACACCACAGCAGCCCATTCTGGGATCCATAGAGCATGTGCTCACAGAGTTATTTCTGTGTTCTATCAGCAAGGCTTCCACTCCTTAAAATCTTATTTTAAATTCCATCCTTCCATCACTGCCTTGAAATGCACTATCTCTCATTACTTCTGGTCAGTTAGAAAACATTAGTTTTTCACACTACAGGTTCCTGTGGCATCACTGGATGGCACCAGGCACAACATATACCTAATTCATTGTGTTTACTTAATTTTAGTTTAGAGACACAGTGTGGAAACAGGCCCTTCAGGCCACCGGGTCCATGTTGACCAACGATTCTCTGTAAACTAATTATATCCAAACCACGAGGGACAATTTTTACAGAAACCAATTAACCTCCAAACCTAAGATGGACACAAAATGCTGGAGTAATTCAGCGAGACAGCAGCATCTCTGGAGAGAAGGAATGGGCGATGTTTCGGATCCCTTCTACAGACATGTTTCATCAATGATACTCATAGCTGAAGAAGTGTCTCAACCCGAAACGTCACACATTCCTTCTCTCCAGAGATCCTGCCTGTCCAGCTGAGTTACTCCAGCATTTTGTGTCTATCTTAAACCAGCATCTGCAGTTCCTTCCTACACATCCTACAAACCCGCATGACTTTCAAATGTGGGAGGAAACTAGAGCATCTGGAGAAAACCCACACAGTCACAGGGAGAACATATAATCTTCATACACACAGCATCCATAGTTAAGATCAAACTCGGGTGTCTAGCACTGTAAGGCACCAACTCTACTGTTGCCCTTGCAATACTGTGCCACCCTAAAGGGGCTGTCCCACTGCAGCGACCTAATCCACGAGTTCTGGCGAGTTTGCCCTCGACTCATACTCACAGCATGGTCGATACGAGGTCATAGGAAGTCTTCATAACTCTCCTTCATGCTCAACGGTAGTCCCCGTGTACTCGAGGCCTCAGCTAGGTCACGGCGAATTTTTCAACATGTTGAAAAATGCCAGCGAGTTTTTTAAAAAAAACAATAGTTAATTTACTCGTAGGTTTAGTTGAAGTAGGTCGTAGTAGGTCAGCATGTTATTCGTAGGTAATCAAGGGTAGTCGAAGGTAGGCGTAGATAGTCTTCAACATAGCTGAAAGGAGTCCTCACTCTCCATTATTCAGTGTCCAATTTTCCCGAAGCTAGTGAAAGCTAGTTGAAGCTAGTCTTCAACATAATCGAAGGAGGTCGAAGGAGGTCTTCTCATAGTCGAAGGAGGTCTTCAGCATGACATTTTTTCAAACTCTCCTAAACTCTTCTAAACTTGCCTTTGTCCTTGTTGAGGCATGACCTCCAATTGTTTACTTCCATCTTCTGATTTATCCAAGGACTTCTGATTTACCCAAGGTCTTCTGATTAACCCAATTGACTTTTCCAGAACTGCCACTGTTATCCCTCAAGTTCTGGTCTTATGACAACTTGACAACTGAAATTTTAAAGATAAACGACAGAAACCTGAAGCCTGGAAAAGCAGCGGGGTTATTTTAAAACAACCACACAAATCATCTACATTATAATGTCTGAATATTGAGAATGAATGCAAGAAGAAAATGGAGCTGGTTTACAACCCTAGTAGTACTGGCCATAATTTGGTTGATTTCTTGTTGTCCAAGGGCTTGTGTCTTTCATTAAAGTCACTTACTTCCTGCTTTGCTCGATGGAAGATTGTACATGTTACCTCAGGAGTGGGGAGCTTTTTCACGTTGGAAGGCTGCATTAAGTTAGCTGTAATCTAATAAGGCCGCTTCCAAGATACTTCAATTAGATATACTTCAAAATGTACGTTATTTTGTAAACATCTAACTACTATGCACTGACTTCAAGAAAATGAAGACATTTTGTTAATTCTAACCTTTTAATGACTTTGTTGTGACTGCTTTCTAGAGTCTAGAGTCGCATTAGAACTAAATCATGAGTTTAACAGGTGTTAAAACAGCCCTCATGACGCACTAATGTTTTAATTGTGGCCCGTCAGTCGCGGAGGATAATTTCATTGAGTCGTCTTTCACACTTTGGTATTTTAAATACGTTCATTTTAAGATGAAAACAAAAAATAATAAAAAGACAAACAAAAACATATTAATAAAAATAAATCGATTTTGTCTACAAAATTTGTATTCATTCAAAAGGCCACACTTAATGGCCTAAAGGCCGCATGTGGCCTAAAGGCCGCAGGTTTCCCACCCCTGCTCTACATCCTCATAAGTATCCATCTATGTAGTTACTTGGGCAGCTAAGTATTTGTGCTTCCGGAGCAAGTGCATACTCATCGTGTTCCAGAAAGAGTCCCCGCAACATTGCACGTTTGATCCTCTTCAGAAGATATTACTGTAGAATGAGTAAATTGATGCGGATTAATGCACTCGACAATTGCAGTTGGCCACAGTAGGAATAGTCTCATCTCAGACAGTTATATACAAGACGGATGTAAGGCAGGGAAGGCAATGAAGACACAATTTTCAAAAGATGCAACTAAATGACAGAAACTCAGAACTATTTTCAGCTGTCACACAGCAATATGTTTTTAAAGAAAACCATTATCTGTCACCATTCATCGAGATTCACAATCATTCTTTGTAATATTTCCCCTTCCAAGCTGTACAATCGTCAGATGTTCTATGTTCGCACATTAGTGACATTGAACATATCACAATTGTTTTTTATTTGGCTCAGTTCTATACTATTGTAACCTGAATTGGTGCTCAACATCGCAGTCTCTATGCAATTTGGGAATTGAAGACAGTAAAGCAAGATAATTGTCTCCAGGAAGAGCTTCCTTGACCTGCTTTCAATCTGCATAACTCCCAAATCCTTTCTTCTACATTCCCCTTCTATTTTAAGGGGTTGGACAGGCTAGATGCAGGAAGATTGTTCCCGATGTTGGGGAGGTCCTGGACAAGGGGTCACAGCTTAAGGATAAGGGGGAAATCCTTTAAGACCGAGATGAGAAGGACTTTTTTCACACAGAGAGTGGTGGGTCTCTGGATCTCTCTGCCACAGAGGGTAGTTGAGGCCAGTTCATTGGTTATATTTAAGAGGGAGTTAGATGCGGCACTTGTGGCTAAGGGGATCAGAGGGTATGGAGAGAAGGCAGGTACGGGACACTGAGTTGGATGATCAGCCATGATCATATTGAATGGCGGTGCAGGCTCGAAGGGCCGAATGGCCCACTCCTGCACCTAATTTCTATGTTTCTATGTTTCTATGTTTCTATTTATTATCTAGAACAGGTTGATTAAACATGGGATTATTTATCCTCCGTTAAGAGAATTTGAACATTGTTTGAGTCATCAACTCAACTGCACAAAAATAATTTTCCTAATCTAGTTCTGTTGTAGCTTTCTTGAAGAGAAAGATTGGTTTTCCTTGTCTGAGTGTCAGTCTGAATCCATGTTGAGCATTGTACATACACCACATGACCAACCTACACAACTTTGTCATTATTTGCAAAAGTGCTAAAATGGTTTGTTTTTAGCAAATAGACCATTGGCAATCTGCAAGATAGGACTGCAGAGCGAATAATGGTGTTCATCTCGGGACAGAATTAAGTGCAAATGCTGGAATCTTGAGCAAAACACAAAGTGCTGGAGGAGCTCAAATGGTCAGGCAGCATCTGGGGAGGGAATGTAAAGATGACGTTTCCGGTCAGGACACACCTTCAGAATTGAAGCTTTAAATCTACCTTGCTGCACCCTCGAGGAGCCCAAGACTAAAAGCTTGAACCCTGTTGTGACTTTGACTGCATGGGCAATGCTTTACACAACATTTTTAAAACTTAAAATGTAACATAAGTAAGAGATCTCATATATGTTTCCAATGATATTTGATCATCTTGATTATCAAATATTTAACATCGCGAAGCCCGCTGTCTGGTAAGAAGAGGCCGACTCGGGAGCTCCGTGCCGCGGAGAGAGTTTCAACCGCCCCGTCGCGGGAGTGTCGATCACCCCGAAGGGGGCTTTGATCGTCGGCTGCGGGGGCTTAGATCGCCCCGACTGCGGATGGTTTGACTGCCCTGACCGCGGGAGAACAAGAGGAAGTGGATTGAACTTTATTGCCTTCCATCACAATGAGGAATATGGAATCCAATGTGATAGATGTTTATGTTAACTTTTATGTGGTTGTGTGTTTTGTTGCTTTTCACTTAGTATGGCTGTATGGTAACTCAAATTTCACTGTACATTAACTGGTATGTGTGACAATAAACTGACCTTGAAACCTTGATCCAAATAATAAGTGTAAACGCCTCTTCAACATAATACTGGATTCTATCATTTTGTGCCTGTCCCAGCCATTAATAATGGAGAGCTTCAGTAAACATGAGCATCTTGCTATTTTGAGCCAATGTGGCATTTAAATCCTACTTGTATTACTGGCACAGAAAGCAGAGATGATGCCCTTCTCCACAAAAGCAGAAATGATGCCCGTCTCCACAAAAAAAAACAATTGCAAGTAATTTATTTTCCAAAAACAGTCAGGAAATCTAGTGTTTATTTCCCTCATTCACTGGACATTTTCTGTGTAAATACAGCAAAATAATTGGGTGGGGACCGTGTGATAATTTTGGGGAGAGGGAGAGAGGAAGGTTGCCACAGGTGAGGTGCCATATGTGGAAAGCAGATGGCAGAGTGAACTAAATCAATCAACATGCTCCGGAGATTCACAATTCATTTTACTCAATTCTTTAATCGGGGTACTGATTTGTTGGTGACAAATAAATAATAAATTCAAACCTACCCGCTGAAAGACATTTAGATGCTAGGAATGCCAATGTCTAACATTGAAGTGTGGCATAGGACATGTTATGGTCAGAATATATTGATACTTTCCAATTCAATTTTTTGAAAATTGCATTTTAGAATTGCAGTTTCCCAAAATTCCAATATTGATAGAGAAATGGGCAGAGGATATCCTGTTCAGTCTCTGTGTCAATTTTAACCAGCGCTTTATGAAGATCCTCAGCAGCCTGTCATTCTCATTTAGTTCCAGGTGGAGCAGGATAACATCCCTCGAGCCCCAGAAAACTGCCAGCACTCTGCCAACCCATCCAGAGCCAACCTAAGATCACCTCCATGCTCAGTACTGACTGATTTGCGATCAACTACTGCCAAAAAAAGCCATATCAGCTTTGGCCTTCAAAGTTTTTGTTGAATACTTGCTTATAGGCCCAATTTGGGTGAGAGACGTACAGGTATGTAGGTTAATTGGCTTGGTAAATGTAAACATTGTCCCCAGTGTGTGTAGGATAGTGTTAATTTGTGGGGATCGCTTGTTGGTGCGGGCTCGGTGGGCCGAAGGGCCTGTTTCTGCGATATATCTCTAAACTAAACTAAACTAAAAAAAAATGACAACGTTCACCCCTCTACAACTGTTAAACATCAGCAGGGCTTTTGCTGAAAGTAAATTTCTCCCCAAGCACATGACTGTGATGCCAAAGTTTAATATAATTCAAGGTTTCAAGGTTTTAAGGTCAGTTGGTTGTCACATGTACCAATTAAGCCATAATAAAAAAAAGCAAGCAACAAGACACACAACTACATAACAGTTAACATAAACATCCATCGCAGCGGATTCCCCACATTCCTCACTGTGATGGAAGGGAATAAAGTCCAATCTGAAGTCCAATCCAAAGCAAAGCAAGAATTTCATTGTCCTATCAGGGACACATGACAATAAACTCACTTGAACTTGAATCTTCTTCCTCTTTATTCGATGCTCCTGCGGCTTGGAGCTCCCGGCATTGGCCTCTAACCAAGGACTGCGATCTCCACGATGTTAACGTCCGCAAGCTCCCGTGGTTGGAGCTCCAAAGAAGACCCCGACAGGGATCGCGAGCTCCGCGATGTTAAGTCTGCAGGCTCCCACGGTGGAGCTCTCAAAGTTAGTCTCCAGCAGAGGCCGCCAACTCCTAGATGTTAGGCCGCAGTGTGGCCAGAGGTACGATACGGAAAAGAAGCGCATCTCCGTCGAGGTAAGAGATTTTTTAAAAGTTTCCTCCAACCCTTCACATACAGTAAAACAAGCTAAAGAACACTAAAACATACATTTAAAACATACTATCAGACAACAAAGAAGGAAGGGACAGACAGACTGTTGGCGAGGCAGCCATTGCTGGCGCCACCCAGCTTCATTGAGGCTTTACTTCTGTATGAGGAAGTTCATTTCCTATATGGCAAAACATTTTTCACATTGATTATGGAAATATGAATATCAATTTTGCAATGAAACAAGAGTCGTTTTAGATCATTTTTATTAATAATGATTGCTTTTTAATCAGCATTTCGAGATCTGTTTGAGATCAATAATAGGATGAGCAGAAACGTCCTCTGATTAAATGATATAATTAACATGAAATTCATATCACAATCACCAATCCCTTACCAACACTATTTGGAGCAACTACAACTCATGATCCTGGTAATTCATCAACCAGAATTCATAAACCAAAAGGAGATAAAGCAGCTGGTGGAGGGAAAGCAATAGTTACATTTGATGTGGGTGTTGACCACTTATCATGCCATCAGCAAGACTGTCTATTTTCTATCTAATTTCTATCGATCTTCTGATTTTGCCCCATATCGATTATTGGTTTTGTTTTGTTCAACTATTATATTTAATTTCACCGACAGTCTGCTTCCTTTGCTCTACCTTTAGCTATCCTGGTGTCATGCAAAATTCTATTGGTCATCTCCCAAGTTTCATTAGGCTCTACCATCTAAAGTCCCTGTACCCAGTGCCTGCTTACCTAACATAGACATAAAATGCTGGAGTAACTCAGCGGGACAGCCGCATCTCTGGAGAGAAGGAAAAGGTGAAGTTTCGGGTTGAGACCCTTCGCCAGACATCTTACCTACATTTGCTCCAAATTAAGCAAAGTCACTGATTTAAAATCTTCATTCTTGTTTTCTAATTTCCCTGATTTATCATTTCTCCCGATACTTTGCTCCCTTCTTCCAACCTACAACTCTCCAAAATGTCAGTAGTCCATTTTTTTTTAACCATTTCAGCATCCCTCAATTTAGTCTCTTTTTGACTGGTAGTCATCCCTTCAACTGCCAAGGCAACAACCTCAGAGACTTCCTGGACAATCCTCTCTAAATTGCTCCACAACTAATCTTGGTTCAAGATTTTGCTCATTTATCCTAACATCTCTTCAAATGGTACCAGTATTAAATTATGGAACAAAGTTCAAATGAAGGGTGTTCAATATGAAATGTGTTTTTGTTTTCTCCTTCAAGAATAATTCAGAAAGAAAGTGATATTTTGGACAAATAGTGTGAAGGTTTGTATTCAGAAACAGGGACATCAAGCTGCAACTATGCAGTGCCTTAGTGAGCATTGTGTGCAGATTTGGTCTCCTTATCTGAGGAAGGATGTTCATACCAAAGATCCTATAACGAGCAAGAAGTCCACTCTACAAAAAAGACGTAGTACAGTCATGGACAGATTCATGGGTAATTTAAGGCCCCATTTCTGTAACCAGCTTCCGTCTCCGCACCAAAGATCCCATAGGATACTAGTGCGGAACGGAAGCCAGTTATGGAAACATTCTCGTAAAAATAAAAGTTATTTGGTAAAAATCTTCTCCTCATTTTCAGATATTTAATTTATTAACACAAACTGTTCCCCCGCAACGCTGATTACACTGCGAGTCGGGTCGGGTCGGGTCCGGTTACGGAAATGGATGAAAAAAAGGCCCACGTTCCACTCCGTTGCGTACCACACGTCAGCCCATTGCATTTAGCAGGAGTGGTCTATCTTGCTCTACTATAGGATCTTAGGTTCTTACTGTGTGACCAAACTTCACCTTACTGGTTCTTGAAATGGAAGCACTTCTCTATGTGAAGAAATTGAATTGGTTAGGTTTATGTTCCCGCGACTTTAATAGATTTGGGGTGGTATGGGGAAACTCGTAAAAATCTACAAAACTGTAACTTAACAGACTAGATGCAGGAAGCATGTTCCTGATTGGTGAAACATCCAAGATTACTGTCTGAGGAAAAGGGGTGCCATGAAGGACAGAACTGATGAAACATTTCTTCTACCACACAGATAAATGTCAAACTCTCTACCACAGAAAGCAGATGAAAGCAAGTCATTGAGTACATTCAAGAAAGAGTTAGATATTTTGCTCATGACTAAAGAGATCAAGGGATCTGAGAAAAGAGCAGGAACAGGGAGTGATCAGTTATTATCGAGTTGAATAGTGGAGAGGGCACAAAGGGATGCTCACATCCTGCTCACATTTTCTACATTTCCAAGATTTCATATTCAAGAGCAGTAATTTAATATAGCTTCATTAATGTGGTTGAAAATGCCTTCATGACATAAATAATCAGTTTGGTCAATCTCTTGTTATCCCTCTTGTCAGCAAACCAGTCATAACTGAAGATGACATTGGAAAGCTGCATTGAACCATCTGCTAATTCTATTATGCTGCACATGTTTCTTAGTAACTTAATATAATTACATTCAAAAATTGCCAAACCGCGTCCATTAGTCTTCTTGTCTCCAGAACAACTAGGTTGATTTTTTTAAGAGCAATCCAGAAGGTTCACAAAATAAGTACACTTGCTGGAAACATTAAATAGTGCAACCAGCTCGTTTCATGGGCTGAGCCATGTTCCAACCTGGCAATTTGGAAAATTGAGCAAAGGATTGCTGAATCTCTCAACATAAGTTGCTCGTGAAAGTCAGTAACCGATTAACGGCATGGACAATATATGACTCAACATAAACTGTTGATATATTATCGTTTTTAAAAAGACATTTAAAAAAATATTTCAAATAAAACCCCTAGATTACAACAAGTACAATCATCTGATAAAAAACATTGTTTTGATGTCCCTGAGCCAGGCCTACAATGGCCAAAGCTATTTGAACTGCTTCCCCTAATGCGAGGGAACATTCACAACTCCACACTCCCTGACTGGGCTTCATCAGGCAGACATACTTGGCAGAATCAACACCAAGGTTGAGTTCAATTTCATAGGGAAACGCTGTCAGTTACATGGGTTTCTGCCAATAGATCTCTGGTTAACATTATGGTGGATCAGCTTAATCTAAATTCCTAACATTAAAGAAAAGCTGATCAGATTTAATTCAAGAACCACATAGCATAAGGAAGAGATATTTCAGGTACCATGGTCTGTGATGCGACAAGAGCACCTTGACATTTGATATACTTTTTCATCCCATTTGAACAAAAGTATTAATGTGTCATAATAATCATAATAATCATAAACAATTTCTAGTCTGTGATTATTTACTTGATTTTAAAATAGTTTAGTACCATAAAGATAGACACAAAATGCTGGATTTACTTTGGAGGACAGGCAGCTTCCCTTTCCTCCAGAGATGCTACCTGTCCCGCTGAGTTACTCCAACATTTTATGTCTATCTTCAGTGTAAACAAGCATCTGCAATTCCTTCCAACAAATACCATGTTCTGCACATTAACTGGTTCCGCTAACTTCCATTTGTGATTAAAAAAAAGTGAGCAACCTATATTACATTCCTGAATTGTTAACTTACTTTTTCTCGACAGTTGCTGCTTGACCTGCTGAATGTTTCCAGCAATTACTGCCTTTATTTAATCCGGGCAACATCTGCCATATTTCACTTTTAGAAGTCCTGAATAGCTTTTTCCTGTTCTGTGTTGTCCTGTAACCAAGGGAAACAACAGAAACTTAGCTTCACTATAATACCAAATTTGGATATTTCTGGATTCATTTCAAATTCTGATTCATTTTATGTCTAGTAGGTTCCCTCTGGGTCTCTACCTTTCAACTAACAAGTCCTATATCTTTGTATTATCACTCAAGTTTCCATCTTTTCAAATCTTTATGAGAGTGTCTTCTTTTGCCGGAGAGCATTAATATGTGTTACGTGTATCAACACCATTTTAATATGCATGATGTTTGATACTTAACCGTTTATGAAACTTTGGGACCGGGAGAATGCAAGTCATGATACCAGCGACTTTGCCAGATTTAAATATTTTGATGGCCTCCACTTGGGTCCTGTGCAGGGACTCCTAATTAGCAAAATATGCACCTGCCACAAAATGTCAGGAATTCCAGTTTACTCTCATAGAAAAAAAACAAGGGACCCAGACCCATTTCCTAAACGGCCTGTTCCACTTCGGCGATTTTTAGGTGACTGCCGGCGACAGTCACAGTCATAGCGGGAAGCCGAAATGGACCCACCCTATGACAATGTCTATGACAAGCTACCACCCAGTCAACGTCAAGCTACGACAAGCTACATCAACCGGCGATATAATTCCTCGCGACTGGGGACGTCTATCTACGACCACACCTACGACAACCTACGACTACACAGGCGACAACCTAAGTCAACCTACCTCCACCCGCGACAAGCTACAACCCTGTCGGAGACAAATGAAGACAACTGAAGACTTCTCTTGACGCCGGCACTGTCACCGGTTGACAGAGGATGACGTAGGTTGTCGCCAATAGCAATCGCCGAGATCATCACCCGGCGACAACCAACATCACTTGGTGTCATCCTGGTGACAACCTACGACAACCTAGGACATCACCTACAACAGGAAAAGACAAGCAACGTCAAGCCCACTGTCGCCGAAAGGTTTTGAACATTTCAAAATCCAGTGGCGACAAGAAAGAAGTTATGGCACTTGAGGAGACAACTCACGACAATACAGACGTCACCCCTGTGTCACCCCGCGACCATGTAGTGACAGCCTGTCGCCGAAAAAATCGTCTAAGTGGGACAGGCCCTGATTGCTCTCCAATTCCTAAATACGGCCAGGGTTCTGCAGCTTTAAGTTGGAAAATGTTTACAAAGTTCTTTAGAACCCTAGCTATATATCTGACATAAACACCATCATATTTGCCATTGTGAATGCCATAATAATTCACCTGCAACTAAACCTCGTGCAGTTGTAGGCTCTTTGCTATTTTTGGCCTGGAAAAAGGCAATAATTGATCACGTTCCTCCTAAGGAATGACAATACATGATGCAAGGATCTTTAGTAGGTTACAACAAAGGTTACAACAAAAGACCAATAGACCATAAAAGTTATGCAGGAAGGAATTTCAGATGCTGGTTTACACTGAAGATAGACACAAAATGCTGGATTAACTCAGCAGAAAAAGCAACATCTCTGGAAAGAAGGAATGGGTGACACTATTTGATTTTTTCATAAGGAGAACTATAATTAGTAAAGAAACCCTGGAAATAAATATTAAACGGTACTAATATACAATATTTAAGTTACCACAATTCTTTGGACCACTACATGGGCATCTATTCAACTATAACTTACATCATGAAGCTCCAGTGGACGCTGCTCAAATTCCTAGGAGTAAATGTCACCAGCAACGTGGCCTGCACCACCTATATTGATGCAATAGCCACAAAAGCCCACTGATGCCTCTACTTCCGTACAGTTGTTGGGGAATGCATAGGAAGTTTAGCATTTCCCCAACAACTCTCACCAACTTCTCAGGTGCCTCATCGAAAGCATTTTATTAGGATGCATCAGAGCAAGGTTTGCTTTTTGACTATCAGCTCCATCTAAGACCGCAATAAAAAGGCAACAAATTGTGAACGCAGCCAAGACCATCATACAAACTAACCTCCCTTCCATTGATGTAAATTGCTCATTCTAAGCTTCCCCCCAGTCTAGTTTCAGTCAAAAACCTCTGAATCAAGCACTTGATCAACTAATCTTAATTTTGACAAAACACAATTACAGTTCCCACCACTGTACCTAACCACCGCGGGTTCGATCCTCGTATCTGCCTGTTCAAGCCCTCTAGGCCTCGCTCAAACAGAGACATTCCAGAAAGTCACGCAGTCCTAAGCGTTCTTCCAGAAGATCAACACAGGACCTCATGGCAGCGGACTTTTATAGGTCCCCGGACCTTGAGGGGCAGAACCACATGGGGGTGATCTATTTACAACCCAATTACAGATATCGATTAACTCCATACATAATAGACATTTCCCTAACCCAATAATACAGTGGCTAATACATTGAATTCAAACAGGGCTTCTCAAGGGGAGCAAACATAGCAACATTTACCCTGATCTGTAAGAAAACCAGACAAGTTTCAATACCTCATCCAATCAACATTCGGCAAAGTGAAACTATGCAACATTATTTACAATTATTTACAAGGTGTTTGTCTGTTTTGCAGTCATCCAGTCCATGTTATGCATTTTGCACCTAATTGACAGGGTCTGCAGAAGTTCCCAATCCCTTCCTGCAGCTTGGATCTAGGCTCTAGACAAACTGGCACCACTCTGCAGCTTGTCCCAGTTCCACAGAGAGCACTTTCAAATTGACCAAATATCCCTGTAGCCCTGAAGCATTTACCCAATTTTAAAGTCCGAGCCTCTCCAATCTGGCCAGGATTAACATTCCTTCCTTTTTATCATGATAACCCATTTTTATGAGAATCAAATAGTCCACTAATCAGCTAACCAGATATACATAAGTGTGTCCATTACATTTCCCATCTGTCAGCAATACAAGATGATGATGTTTCTCCCCAGAATCTTGTCAAGCTTCCCGAGTTTTTGTGGGCATAGCTTCACAATTTCCATCTGATTAGTCTTCACCTCCTGAGTTTTTGTGTGTGTGAATTCCCGCCATCCATGTTGTTGCACATTCTTCCATCCCTTTCCATAGTCGAACCTACAAGCTAAAATTCCTGAAAAATGTGGGACAAAGCAAATTACCATCATGCACCTATGCTTTCCCATTCATTCAATAGAATTCTATTTCACTCGAACCTATTATATTCTTATTGCTATTCTGTTCCCTAATATACTCTTTATTACCCTAGGATCAACACTAATCAGCCTTCTTCATATTCACATGATGTTATAATATGTATATCTGGTGTTGGGTTCTCATATAAATTTCAGCTGGGTTCAGTCCAGATTTCCCTACAGGCATGACTCATTTTAAAGCAAACTTCAATAAATTATCCAATTAACCAAATTCAGTCTCAGCCTTCAACTTACTATTTCAAATGTCAGTGTCCATCTCTTCCTTCTCATTCCACAGCATTGTGGCCGATAACACAATTCCATTCCAATTCCTGTGGAATTCCCAGCTGTTCAAATTTAAACAATCAATTTCTATATGTCATCAATTTCATCATAAATCCAATTAAGAATGCCGAATCCAGGGACAATTTATCTCCACCTTGATAATAGAATCCGCTTTACCATCAAGGGTTAAACAATTTACATCTATCGGTTAAATATGCATATGGCTCTCCTATTTCATTTCGGAGTCACGTGAGTGACTTCGTGAAGAGCCCGCCGGCGCGCATGCTCGACATATCGTCGTACCGCGTTGCTGCGACGGCTGGCGGTGGAGCGCGCTCCTCGCCAGCCCTTCAGAAGGGGCCACGGAGGTAAGTATCCTACCTTTAGTTGGTGGTCCTTGTTGTTGGTTTTGTCTTGCAGCAAGGACATGGATGGGAGTTCCAAGGGCCGGAGGGCGTCAGGACGAGTTCGCCGGTCAACAGTTCCGGGGCCTTTACCATCGGCAGTACCTGCAACGCAGGCCGGGACTTAGGCGGAGATGTAGGTAAGCCCTGTGTTTACAGGTCCGGATCCGCCAGCACACCACAGCTCGGAGGAGTTCGACGAGGAGGAGTGTGGTGTGCCGCCAGAGCAGGGGGACCCTGCCATGGCAGTCAGGTCGTCAGCGGGCTCGCTGGCGACCTCGAGCTGGGTGCTTGCGGCTGCACGGCCCGTTCCACTCAGCCCTTCGAGTAGGGGAAGGGCAGGAGCCCAGAAGCCTAACCCTGCCAGGGCTAAGGCATTGCCTGACACGGAGGAGCGGTCAGGTTCCAGGGCGAGACCCGGGGCGGCTGTGAGGTCCAGCCGGCACACCCCGACTCTCGACGCCGGGACGGGTCGGTTGAGTCGGGTCTCGTCACGGTCACCAAGCCCCCCATGGATGGGTGGGCGAGACCATGCGTCGGCAAAGTCCACGATGTGGGCAGCCGGCAAGCCTGCGCGGGCTTCAGGCAGCCATGCTTCGGCTGGGGCCGACACCACGCCGCAAGTGCCCTTAGTGGCAGCGGCTTCAGCTCCCGCTAAACGGAGGCGGTTGAACACGCCCGCGCGGGAATCGCGCAGTTTCGCCTCGGCGGCTGTTAGCGACAACTACCGGCACCGGCTGGGCCTCGATGAGGTGCGGGCCGATGATAGGAGCCCGGTTTTCTTTTCAGAGCCGGAGGACTCCGACCACCTGAGTGTTCAGGGTGAAGGGCGTATTGACCGTATGGAGCGGCTGCTGGAGCTCCTACTTCAACGTCAACTACAGCAGGGCAGCAACAGGCACAGGGCGTCGTCACCAGCCTCTACCATCAGCCTGGAGCAGCAGGAGGAGGAGGTTTTGGTGGATTCCATACCACCTCCGTTGGAGGTGCCAGCAGAGGATCTTCTGGATGTGGCGACCAAATCTGCGGCCCCACATTCATCTGGACTTCCTTTAAACGCAAAGCTGGCAGCCACTGTGGACTTTCTTAACAACCAGCAACTACAGGAAGAAGTCCTCATTCAGGCAATGAGCCGTCACAAGGCTCCATCCAATTGCAACTCCCTCAACGTGCCTGTGGTCAATACGCCGATATGGGGCAACATCAGTGCGGCTATCCGTCAACAAGAGGTAAAATTGCAGCGGATCGTGAAGCTCCTCACGGCCGGTATTACTGCCTTTGCGCGGTCGGTGGACGGGGACGAACTGAATTTGGACCAGGAAGATGCTCTGGCCCTCCTGTGCGCGACCCAGCACGAAATCAACGGGTTTCGCAAAAACAGCATCTGCCCAGCGCCGCCGCCGCCCCGTCAACTCTTTGGGGAGGACCTCTCGAAGAGAGTCAAAGAGCTTGACGAACAAGCCAAAACGGTGGGGATCATGCGCTCTCAGAGTGCCCCCACATCGTCAGGCTCAAAAGCTCCATACATTCGCTCACGAGGGTCTGCTAGTACCTCGACGAGGACCCACCCTCAACCTCCACAACGACAGCAACATCAGACCCAGCACCAGGGGTCTTTTTTAGGACAGGGTCGGCAGAGACCCTGGTGGAAAACGAAGACGCCGCGCTCTCAAGCCAACCCAGCACCTCCACGTCCACCCACACGTGTCAAGGACCGCCGGTAACCACGGAGGTGAGGGGGTCTGGTTCTCTCTTTTCTCTTTGTTTAACTTCACATGTTGGTGGTCGCCTTCGGTTGTTTTTGGGTGCATGGAGTAATTTTACTGGTGACGAATATGTGTTGCAGAATATTCAGCGGCATAAAATTGAGTTTATTAATGGCGACATTCCTCCATCCCAGCACATGCCCGGTCGAACGTTTAAATTATCTGCTGCAGAACAGGCAGCAGGCTACAAGGAAATTTTAAGGCTTGAACAGAAGGGAGTGATTGAGAAAGCGGTGCACGAGCCAGTTGAATTTGTTTCGAATATATTCACCAGACCTAAGAAGGATGGAGGTTGTCGTGTCATTATTGATCTAACCCGTTTGAATACTTTTGTAACATATACTCATTTTAAAATGGATACGTTTGAAACAGCCAAATCATTGATTTCTCATGGTTGCTTTATGGCATGCATCGATTTGAAAGACGCATACTATTCAGTATCCATCCAGAAATACGACAGGAGGTTTTTGAAATTCATCTGGATGGGGCAACTCTGGCAGTACAAGGCTTTGCCTAATGGGCTCACCACAGCCCCGAGATTGTTCACTAAATTAGTGAAACCAATTATGGCTTATTAGAGACAGCGACATCATATAGTTATGGCCTATTTAGATGATATCTTAATTGTGGGCCACACCCTGGAATTGGCTGAACAGGGAGTTGCAGCTGCTGTCAATATATTTCAACAATTAGGGTTTATTGTCCATCCAGAGAAATCAAAGTTCTGCCCTGCCCAGGTGATTAATTACCTAGGGTTCACGGTGAATATGAGCATGAGGGTTACCATACCAATTAACAAGATTGAGGAGGTTACCCAGGTGTGTCAAGGTTTAATCCGCACCAATATACCATCGATTCGGCATACAGCTACATTATTTGGTAAGCTTGTAGCTTTGTTTCCGGCAGCGCGATATGGACCTTTGCATTATCAGAGTTTGCAAAGAGCTAAAATTGCTGCGTTAAAACAGGACGCTGGTCATTATGATCGATCAATGCAGCTGCCGTCCGAAGCGATAAATGAGTTGCAATGGTGGGTGTGCCACATTAGCAGCTCATTCAAGCCTATCAGGGAGGCTAATCCGGTGGTATATTTGCAGACTGATGCAAGCTCCAATGGCTGGGGAGCTACGGATAATTGCTCTAGTTGTGGGGGCGGATGGGACACCCTTGAGTCAACGATGTTGTTGACTCAAGGGATTAACTATTTGGAGTTGCTGGCAGCATTCCACGGACTTCGTGCGTATTGTTCCAAGCTTGTTGGAGCACATGTCCGTCTCCAAATAGACAACACCACAGCAGTGGCATACTTAAACCATATGGGTGGTACCAGGTCAGTTTCGTGTGACAAATTGGCTAACTCAATTTGGCTCTGGTGTGTTCAAAGAGACGTTTGGATTTCAGCTACCTATTTGCCAGGTGAGCTTAATACTGTGGCGGACACCAGGTTACGCAAATTTAATGACAATATTGAATGGATGTTGCATCCTGAGATTTTTGCTAAAATCACAGCCAAATTTGGTAAACCGGACATTGACCTTTTTTGCGTCACGGTTGAACCATCAGGTACCAACCTACGTTTCATGGGAACCAGATCCTGGGGCAATAGCGCTAGATGCATTCTCGCTGGACTGGGGGAATTGGTTTTTCTATGCCTTCCCCCCGTTTTGCCTCATCAGTCGGGTATTGCGTAAGATTCAGGCAGATGCTGCCAAGGGCATCCTTATTATACCCGACTGGCCCGCACAGCCTTGGTATCCGGTGGTCTTTGACATGCTCAACGAACCTTGGGTCCTTTTGAAGGGTTGCCCACAATTGGTTACTCACCCTGTCTGTGTTTAGCCTCACATATCCGCCACTATGTCAAGGTGACGGCACGCATCAGAGGAATGGAGAGATACCTGCTGGTCACTCATAAGAGACCTCATCATCGAGTGACAGTCCAGACGATATCCACGTGGCTTCGAGTCGTCTTGGGTAAGTCAGGTATCGACACTAATGTGTTCAAGTCTCATTCCACCAGGGCTGCATCGACGTCAGCGGCGAGGATTATGGAGGTGCCTATGGACCAAATTCTCGCCACAGCAGGATGGGCTAGTGAAGCTGTGTTCCAGCGTTTTTATAACAAGCCTGTTGCTGCTCCTCTACAGTTCGCAGAAGCCGTGCTGAATGCAGGTCAAGAACGTGGAGATGTCCCCGCATGAGGGGTTTTTGATTTGATATTAATAACTCTGCTCTTGTTTTGCAGTATGAACTATTGAGCAAGTTTGTTCCTCCCATCCATCCCTGGTAGTGGTGTGTCAGCATGGACGTGGTCCAGGGCGTGTAATCACAGAAGCTTTGAAGTCTTCACGAAGTCACTCACGTGACTCCGAAATGAAATAGTAAGATTGAACGAGAACTTACCAGTTCGAAGGTTGACCTTTATTTTATGAGGAGTCGAAGTGAGGGATTTCGTGCCCTCCTCGCCCAACCCTCAATCACCTTCATCTGGTAATCTTAGTCACTTCAATCTTACTATGCGAAGTCATTTCTTTTGTTGGTTTCTGTGATTCCACGCCGCTACTTTGAAGTATGTCGAGCATGCGCGCCGGCGGGCTCTTCACGAAATCCCTCACTTCGACTCCTCATAAAATAAAGATCAACCTTCGAACTGGTAAGTTCTCGTTCAATCTTACTGTTCCTACACCCATTCGAATTTCTCCCTCTTATTCACTAAGTTTCTTCTCCAGTACTTCTTCCTTACTATGTACATCTCCTTACTATGTTGACTCTTTACCATATTGGCTCCATTCTCAGTCTAGGGGTTCTCGCTTATACTAGCTCTTTTTATCGCCAAGTAACTCTTCTGGATGGTTAGTATTGAATTTCCGAGGGGGAGCTCATAAATTTTCAGTCTACCTCATCATTTTATACTACCATCTTGCATTTCCAGGGTATGTCTTAATTCCTGATATCCTCTAGGGCCTGTCCTTTCCTTGATACTAACTAAATAGTCCAGTCCCATCTTCGACTATCCTCCAATGGGTGAGACAAGAGAATAATGCCAAATTAACAGTCAATTCCCTACCAATTTTAAGACTGAATCCCATAGGCCCTCTTTAAATTAATTTACTTATAACTAAATTTTGGCTCCAAGTGAGTATTTTCCCCCGAACCACAGAGGAATTCCTTTTCATTCAAATTCAGTCCTTTAAAGTGGGGCTTGTCCCGAAGGTCGTCATAGGTCGTCGGTGTTGTTTCTTTTAGTGAAGATTAGATAGTGTCCTTTACTTTCCTTCCTTTCCTTTCTTCAAAAGCTAGGTGATATTAAAGTTGGGCACTAGCGTAAGTCTTCTTCTTCTTTGTTTCTGGTGTCAGTTTCAATTTCAAGGGAGTAGGGATCCGGAGGAGCTCTGTCTCCATGTGTTGGCCTCTCCAAATTTGTCTTAAAGGGGCAGGACAGTATCTTTTCCTCCTGCTAGTTGATTCCTGTTTATGGGGAGTTACCTTGCCTTTGCTGTCTTCTGCCCATTCTCAAGGGGTCTATGCAGTCTTTACCTCACTCCTCAGATAATATGTAGTCATTATCTACTGTCCTCAGGCACAAATTCAGTAACAGATTAGTATAATAACTTATTTCCCCACTCCCATACCTCCTGCACAATAAGTTTGTTTCTTCACTCCCGAGTGCCAATTCCATTCCTTAGTTACTATTTCTTCTCACGCCAGCCACTATGTTCCTTTTCTTACATTTGTATTGCCCCTTGGTTTTTCTTCCATCCTGCTATATTCTGTCTTCTTGCTGGGCACTCCTTACTCCAATGACCGAATTGGGTATAGTTGTAACAAGCTCCATTCTGATATTCTAGACACCTGATTGATCAATATATAATTTTGAAAAACGGTGTAGAAATTTGTCTGCTCCTTCACCTGGTTTTATTTCCAGAATCTTCTGGATTTTTTGAGGATGTGACAAGTAAAATGGACGAAGGGGAGCCAGTGGATGTAGTGTATTTGGAGTTTGAGAAACCCTTTGATAAGGTCCCACAAGGGAGACTGGTGACTAAAATTAGAGCACATGGTATTGGGGGTAGGGTGTTGACATGGATAGAAAATTTGTTGGCAGACAGGAAGCAAAGAGTAGGAGTGAATGGGTCCTTTTAAGAATGGCAGGCAGTGGTGAGTGGAGTGCTACAAGGCCCGGTGTTGGGGCCGCAACTGTTTACCATATATTAATGATTTGGAAGAGGGAATTAGGAGCAACACCAGCAAGTTTACGAATGACACAAAGCTGGGTGGCAGTGTGAACTGTGAAGAGCATGTTAGGAGGTTGCAGGGTGACCTGGACAGGTTGAATGAGTGGGCAGATGCGTGGCAGATGCAGTATAATATAGATAAATGTGAGGTTATCCACTTTCGTGGCAAAAACAAGGGAGGAAATTATTATCTCAATGCGGTTAGGTTAGGTAAGGGGGAGGTGCAGCGAGACCTGGGTGTCCTTGTACACTGTTCGTTTCGCCAAACACCTCCGCTTCGTCCGCAATAACCAACACGACCTCCCGGTGGCTCAGCACTTCAACTCCCCCTCCCATTCCATATCCGACCTCTCTGTCCAGGGCCTCCTCCACGGCCAGAGTGAGCAACACTGCAAATTGGAGGAACAGCACCTGATATTCCGCTTGGGGAGTCTGCATCCTCTTGGCATGAACATAGAATTCTCTCAATTCTGTTAACCCTTGCTGTATCCTCCCCTTCCTACCTCTCCCTCAGCCCTCGGACTCCTCCTCCTCCTTTTTCCTTTTTCCCCCCCGCCTCCCCCCACCCCCCATCAGTCTGAAGAAGGGTTTCGGCCCGAAACGTTACCTATCTCCTTCGCTCCATAGATGCTGCTGCACCCGCTGAGTTTCTCCAGCATTTTGTGTACCCTGTCCTTACACACTACTCACTGAAAGTTGGCGTGCAGGTACAGTAGGCAGTGAAGAAAGAAAAAGGACTGGACAAAGATGCAGGAAAAATGTTCCCAATGTGGGGCGAGTCCAGAACCAGGGGCCACAGTCTTAGAATAAAGGGGGGGCCATTTAAGACTGAGGTGAGAAAAAACTTTTTCACCCAGATAGTTGTGAATTTGTGGAATTCCCTGTCACAAAGGTCAGTGGAGGCCAAATCACTGGATGGATTTAAGAGAGAGTTAGATAGAGCTCTAGGGGCTAGTGGAATCAAGGGATATGAGGAGAAGGCAGGCACGGGTTATTGATTGGGGATGATCAGTCATGATCACAATGAATGGCGTTGCTGGCTCGAAAGGCTGAATGGCCTTCTCCTACACCTATTTTCTATTTTTCTATGTTTCTATGTAACTCGTTTTAAATCGCCTGGTTTCTGAAACGTTTTTGCAGGGGCCATTAGAACAGCCTCTTCTCTTGGACTGTCATTCATTACTACATTTGCCAAGGCTTCATAAGTTTGGTGTCCTAGGGCTACTAGAAATTTGGTATTTTCAGCTGGAGTAATTATCTGTTGTACAGTCTCCCATAAATCCCAGGAATCTGCATGATATACATGCATTGTGGTTCTTAAATAATCTATAAAGGCAGCAGGTGACTTCTTCCTATCGGGGATTCTGTGTAGTACCGCCATTATTCCATGGGGCTTCCACGGACGTCTGTGGCACGGGGATTATTCATACTTACTGCGCTGGCCGAATCCATTGTACCCAGCCCTTCCCTCACTGGGAACTACCTATGGGATATCTGTTTGATTTGTAAACATTCAGTTACGTCAAAATCTGCCTCGGTATCTTCAATCACTGTCTCACCCTCAGATGAATCCCCCCGTTCACTAGGGGTTTCCCGATACTGCCCAAATAAATAATTCCTTTTTCTTTCTACTCGTGTAATCTTTTTTGGTTGTGGCTCACAGAAATACTCTGGCGGTTGCACTGTATCTAACATCCCTTCCTTTTCTTTAGACACAGGAGCTAACCTTTTCTTTCTACTCCGGGTGCCATAAGCCACTGGACGATCTATCAATGATGGCGTGGGTAGGATCGAAGAATCTGGTACCTCAGTATCTGCTATTGGTAGAACCTGTAGAATCTGCAGGAGTTGGTATAGATTCTACAGACCTAAACTATTTATTACGGACACAAGTCATACACGGTGCTAGTGAAGCCTGGGAAACGCAAGAGGAACATGGTGGGAGCTGTGAATTTGCGTTAACATTTGTCCACTCATTCTTCCAGGAGGTCCGCCTTCCCCTTGTTCTGTGTGTTTCCCTTCATTTCTACATCTTTCCTTCCTACTGCCGGGAGGTCGATCTGCTTCACCTTCTTTTAGATCTATTCCAAGTTTAACGATCACTTTTTCCCAACTAGCCATTCTCTTAACCTCCTTATTCACCTTCTGTTCCTCAAAATATTTTCTCAATAACCCTATTAATTATTTTGCACTTTTGTTATTACTCTGCTGCCAAATAACCTGTTCTATGTATTTTATGCCTTTTACTGTTCTAATGCCCCCCCACGGTCATAGCTTGTTTCCTAATTTCTTATTTTACGCTCCTGTTAAATTTCTTAACTTCTCTGCATTGTGAGAGATCTCATTCCACATTAATTGCAACAGGCTCTTTTCCTCTTCTGTCACATCTCGATCTACATGCTTTCCTCATGCTTTCAAACCAGAACCCAAAACAGAATTCCTAAATCCTTCCATTTGATCCCTAAATTTATTAAGCTCCCTCTTAAAAATGGCTAAGGGTTCACAGCGTTCGTAGCCTCGCAACTCTTTATTCCTTTGCTCCACCAATCCTACTCTCATATTCAAATTGTTCCCCTATCTCCCACAAGTCCACACCCTTTCAACCTTACAATTTTCTCAATCCCCAGTCATTCAAGGATCAGAGTACTCCAGGGAACCATCAAACACATCCACGCACAATCAAACACATTCTCGCGCTCATTGAATCCTCAATCGAAACACCCGAAAATGATCTTCAGACATGCAAGTAACACAGTACACAAGCAGGATATCATACTGCCTATTACTATCAGGCACAACCACACTCCTAAATAAACAACAAACATTTGTTTATTATAAATCATGTACTCTAAGAATTCCTCCTCGTGGCACAATCAGTCAGTGGAATGATTCCTCCCCCGAAACAGCGATCGAAGGAGTACAACCCCAGAATGAACGACCATGACTCATATTCCTGCAATACTACACTCTAAACAATTACAAATATTTAACTCAAACACACTTTTACTTCAAGTATCTAAATCCGTAAACACTTGCACAAGCAGCAGTACAAACAGCGGTCCGTGAAGTTAACACACTCTAATACGTCTTAGCTTTCTAAATCTTAATACACTCTAAGTTTATTTACATACACAGAATATTTACACAATTCAGATCTGATAACAATACAGAAAGCTCGATTTTTACAATTTACAAAATGATTTAAAGCACTAGCGCAGAGTTCACAAACACTCGATCTCAACGTTGCGTCACGCTGTTATCACTCAGTGAACCTCTCCCTCTGATACCGAACAGTTTCCCCTGCCTAGGTTACTCTTTGCTGAGGGTTACAACTCCTTAAATTACTACTTTTCCTCCCGAATAGTACAATCCCCCTGCTAAGACTGGACTTCTATAGGGGGATCTCTATCCCTCCTCTCTGTTCTACAGAATTAGGGGTACCCTTCGCATTCAGATTATTCACCAAGTAAACAGGTTCCCATCTCTCAGGTACTCTTCGTTATCAGGTACTAGTCAACAAACAACCAGAGGGTTACTAGTCACTGTTGATCAGCCGCTATTCGGAATCGATCACGGACATGCACCAACTCCGAAGTTCTATCTACAGGAATTCAAATTCTACCTTACGGGCAGAACTTCAATGTGAAATTCTGTATTCGGAAATTTGACTCTGCAAATATAGACTTGTTCTCGAACTCCTAGTTCTAGTGCGTGTCCCTCCTCAAACGTGAGCACTGGAATCAAACTAAAATTACCCAATTTATTTCTCAAATGGACTAGAGTATTCCCAGCCAATCTATACTCTGACCACTGAGCCCAGTACCTATATCAGATTCCTCGTCCGTCACTCCAGGGAAGGACTCAGACACCTTCACGCAGACACTCCTCTCTGCTGATCACTAGGGGTTAGTGGAATCAAGGGATATGGGGATAAGGCAGGCAAGGGTATTGATTGAGGACAATCAGTCATGATCACAACTAATGCAGTCTGCCAACTACAACCATGTTTTGGGCCACTCCACGCCCGGTTTTATGGGCCCCTAACCCAAACGAATGCTAACCACCCTTTGTGCTTGCTAGACTCTATTCTAATGATCTCGTTTAGACTTGTTCCCAAGCTAGCTAATGATCGATCTGCTCCGACTAACAAAGTGCCGAAAACCAATGCGAAAACTGCACAGTGGGCCCGATTTCTGCACTCGCAATCGAAACAGCTCAACACCCTTGATTGCAAACATGTGTTTGGAGGTCTGTTGAGATCCCGGACGAGCCCCCAATGTTAATTGCTCATTCTAAACTTCCCCCCTGTCTTGTTTCAGTAAAAAATCACTGAGTCAGGCACTTGCGCAACTATCTTTATTTTGACAAAGCACAATTACAGTTCCCACCACTATACCTAACCACAGCAGGTTCAATCCTCATATCTGTCTGTTCAAGCCCTCTAGGCCTCACTTAAACAGAAACACTACAGAAGGTCACGCAATCCTAAGCGCTCTCCAAGAAGATCGATGCAGGACCTCATGGCAGCGGATCTTGAGGGGCCAAACCACATGGGAATGGTCCCTTAACAATCCAATTACAGATATTGATTAACCCCATACATAACAGACATTACCCTAACCCAATAATTCAGTGGTTAATACATTGTATTCAAAGAGGGCTTCTCAGGGGAAGCAACCATAGCAACATTTACCCTGATCTGTAAGAAAACCAGACAAGGCTCAATACCTCATCCAATCAACATTCGGAAAGTGAAACTCTGCAACATTATTTACAAGTTGTATGTCTGGTTTGCAGTCATCCAATCCATTCTATGCATTTTGCACCTAATTGACAGGGTCTGCAGAAGTTCCCAATCACTTCCTGTAGCTTGGATCTAGGCTCTAGACAAGCTGGCATCAATCTGCAGCTAGTTCCACAGAGAGCAATTCGAAATTGACCAAATGTCCCAGCAGCACTGAAGCTTTTACCCAATTTTAAAGTCCTAGCCTCTCCAATCTGGCCAGGATTAACATTGCCACCATTTACACCTCACGTTGCCTCAGCAAGGCAAAGGATGTTGCACCCTGACTACTATCCCATCAAGCAAGAGGTCTGAAAACACACACTTCCAGATTCACAGAGAGTGGCTTCCCAGCTGTTACCAGGCAACTGAATTATCCTACCAACAACTAGAGCTACCATCTACCTCATTGGAGAGCCTTGGACTATCTTTAATTAAATTCTA
Source organism: Raja brachyura (assembly GCA_963514005.1). The sequence continues at coordinate 42,874,899 of OY740795.1, read as the reverse complement.
CTGGACTTAATCTTGCACTAACGTTATTTACGATATTCCCTTTATCATGGATCTGTACACTGTGGATGGCTCAATTGTAATCATGTACTGTCTTTCTACTGACTGGTAAGCGCGCAAAAAAAGCTTTTCACTGTACCTCGGTGACGCAAGGCAAGGCAAGGCAAATTTATTTATATAGCACCATTTGTACAAGCTGCAATTCATAGTGCTTTACAAAATAAGCATGATAATAAACAAAACTAAACTATACATAAGCGATCAGTAATGAATATGTGGCAGATATTTGCTTTCAGCCTAGTTGATAAACCTATGCAGGACAGTTAAAGGCAGATCAATTAATTTTGAGCTGTGGATATTTAAGCCAAAAGCTCTATGTAATGCCTGCCAGACCAAAGTGCAATCGTACAGTTGCTTTATTTATCATAGGTATTAAATGTACAGCATGGACCATAAACAATGTTTGCTCTGATGTGAAAAATAAAAAACACTTGGAAGAAAATGATAATGAAAGTTTATAACTGCATCTATTAACCTGTTCTTACCCCATCTTAGTTGCGGAGTTTTAATGTTTAAGTCTACTGACCCTGGGCAAATATCTTTAATGCATCTAATGGTTTATCAGTGAAGGAGGGTGTGAAAGCTGGTGAATTACAGTGCCCTCCATAATGTTTAGGACAAAGATCCATCATTTATTTATTTGCCTCTGTACTCCACAATTTGAGATTTGTAAAGTGCACAATGTCAGATTTTATTAAAGGGCATTTTTATAAATTTTGGATTCACCATGTAGAAATTACAGCTGTGTTTATATATAGTCTGCCTCTTCCCCTCCCCCCCATTTCAGGGCACCATAATGTTTGGGACACATGGCTTTGCAGGCGTTTGTTATTGCTCAGGTGTGTTTAATCGCCGCCTTAATGCAGGTATAAGAGAGCTCTCAGCGCCTAGTCTTTCCTCAAGTCTTTCCATCACCTTTGGAAACTTTTATTGCTGTTTATCAACAAGGACCAAAGTTGTGCCAATGGAAGTCAAAGAACCCATTATGAGACTGAGAAACAAGAATAAAACTGTTAGAGACATCAGCCAAACCTTAGGCTTACCAAAATCAACTGTTTGGAACATCATTAAGAATAAAGAGAGCACTGGTGAGCTTACTAATCGCAATGGGACTGGCAGGCCAAGGAAGACCTTCACAGCTGATGACAGAAGGATTCTCTCTATAATAAAGAAAACCCTCCCAAACTCCTGTCCAACAGATCAGAAACACTCTTCAGGAGTCGTGTGTGGATTTGTCAATGACCACTGACCGCAGAAGACTTCATGAACAGAACTACAGAGGCTACACTGCAAGATGCAAACCACTGGTTAGCCGCAAAAATAGGATGGCCAGGTTACAGTTTGCCAAGAAGTACTTAAAAGAGCAACCACAGTTCTGGAAAAAGTGTACAGATGAGACAAAGATTAACATATCAGAGTGATGACAAGAGCAAAGTATGGAGGGGAAGGAACTGCCCAAGATCCAAAGCATACCACCTCATCTGTGAAACACAGTGGTGGGGGTGTTATGGCCTGGGCATGTATGGCTGCTGAAGAGACTGGCTCACTTATCTTTATTGATGATACAATTGCTGAAGGTAGTAGCGTAATGAATGCTGAAGTATCTAGACACATCCTATCTGCTCAAGTTCAAACAAATGCCTCAAAACTCATTGGCCGGCGGTTTATTCCACAGCAAGACAATGATCCCAAACATACTGCTAAAGCAACAAAGGAGTTTTTCAAAGCTAAAAAATGATCAATGAGTGGCCAAGTCAATCACCCGATCTGAACCCAATTGAGCATGCCTTTTATATGCTGAAGAGAAAACTGAAGATCATTAGTTCCAAAAACAAGCATAAGCTAAAGCTGGATGCAATACAGGCCTGGTAGAGCATCACCAGAGAAGACACTCAGCAACTGGTGATGTCCATGAATCGCAGCCTGCAAGTAATCATTGAATGCAAAGAATATGAAACAAAATACTAAACATGACTAATTTCATTTGCATGACATTGCTGTGTCCCAAACATTATGGTGCCCTGAAATGGGAGGGGGGGGGGGGCTATGTATAAACACAGCTGTAATTTCTACATGGTGAAACTAAAATGTATAAAAATGGCCTCTATTAAAATCTGACAATGTGCACTTTAACCACATGTGAATTTTTCTATTACAAATCTCAAATTGTGAAGTACAGAGGCAAATAAATAAATGATGGGTCCTTGTCCCAAACATTACGGAGGGCACTGGAAGTACCAATCTACTTTCTGCTGGATCGGCAAAAAGTGAAAAGAATGTCAATGCTGGAAATCTAAAAGTAAAACAAAAACAGAAACTATAGAGAACCTCAACAGGTCAGAGGGGCTGGGTGGGTAGAGAAACAGTTAACATTAGGTCCGTGGCATTACCTCGGGCTGTATGCCCATCAGTTGCAGAAGAGCAGGCTTTCTTTTAACTCAAGGACAACCGTGTTTAAGTCCCAACCAGGAAGGATAAAAAAAGTCCAGCTGCCTGCTCCAGCAGCAGTTGAGGTTGTATCGAAGTATTGAATTAAGGATGATCAGGTTGCACCGGTTTTATATGCCGTAACCCATGTCTAGAACGGCACTTACATTTCAAATACCAAAAACATATAGTAACTTTATAAATCCCCAAAAAAGGGAAACAGCCTTCATTGGTACAGATTTTAGCTTTTGAGCAGAGCCCTGTGCCATGGCAGAATTAGTACATTTTATATGTTTCACACTATTAAAAAAGGGTTTTATTAACAACCTGGTCAATTACCGCCTTGTGCTTATGAAACAGCCTATAAAATGGTACAGATGGAACAAAATGCACCTTGCCAGGTAGTTTGCCTGCATGCAGGTTGCTCCAACAGGGAACGGCAGGCTTAACTAACTTTGATTTACCAGCACAACAAAATAATAAAAAGAAAAGCTAAAGTAGAGCAACTATTATTTTGACTGAAGTTTCTATTACTTTAAACTTGAGGTGATTGCCTTTAATTACATTTGCAAATGAACTAAACAAAAAAGTCATCACATTTCACAAGAATGTGATAAATGTCAGCATATAGAAGCTTGGACTGTTATTGGACTGGTTATAGTTATTGGACTGAGATTTTCAAAATTATTTCCATAGTTCTTAAGATCACATTAATTCCTGACCCAAAATTAATAATATTTGGTGTTTCAGATTCAAATCAAACATTAACAGCAAATCAAAGAAACTTTCTGGATTATTGTTTAATAATTGGAAAAAAATTAATATTAAAATTTTGGAAGGGACCATTATCCCCTACAATTAAAATGGGGACAGTGGAAATGTTGGAGACGTTGCAATTGGAGAGAATTAGGTTTATCCTAACGGATAAACACGAGCTTTTCGAACAAATACGGTCTCCATTCACTGATTATATGAAGGGGTAGCTGGGCTCAGCATTGAAACTCAACAAGTACCCGGTGGTAAGATCAAACGAAAATGTTTAATCTGAGATTTATATACTTGTCTCCATACATGATAATTAGAAATTGTTCCATTCATTGTTAAGATGTATACTGTTTTTTTTTATCTTTAAGAATAATAATTGTTTATTAGTTATATGTTTTTTGGGGTTTTTTTCCTTTTTTTTCTCTCTTTTTCTCTTCTAATCAAAATTATAATCACACTCTTTAAATTAATCTCTATTCTTTCTTTACTCTTTTTTTTCCTTCTTCACACTATTAAAAAAAATTGAGGCCTATATATATGGCTTGGTAATTTTTATATAATTTTGGAAAGATGTAATATGTATATCTGAAAACATTATCATATTATTTGTAATACGTATGGCCTCTAATAAAAATATATTAAAAAAAAAAAAAAATTCACAAGAATCCTCATCATAATGTTGGGTTCCGTCCAAAGATAATTGTCTTTCATTGCTTGTAAAAGGCATTAGATTAATGTAAGATTGTTTCTTTCCTTTCATTGTAAATTGACAAAAACGACGAGAAATTTTAGTTTAGTTTAGTTTAGTTTAGAGATACAGCGTGGAAACATGCTCTTCGTCTCACCGGGTCTGCGCTGACCAGCGATCACCCGTACACTAGCTCTATCCTACACACTAGGGGCAATTTACAGGAGCCAATTAACCTACACACCAGCACGTCTTTGGAATGTGGGAGGAAACTGGAGCACTCAGAGAAAACCAGTGTGGTCACAGGGAGAAACTGTGTATGGACATCATCTGTAGTCAGGATCAAACACAGGGATCTGGCGCTGTGAGCCAGCAACTCTACCGCTGTGCCACTGTGAATTAGGGAAATCATACAAGTTGCATCTCCATCTCATGTTCTTCTTTAATGTCACTAACACCATCATTTGAGATTGGTAGCACTTGACAATATAACAGTTTACATATTGAGATGAGATCGGATTGAGACGTGAAAGGAAATAACCTATTTTCCTCGTCCCTTGGTGAGCCCAGTGCTTCATGTCCAATGAATTATTTCAGAAATATGATCACCATTGTTAAGCAGGAAAAACTTGTAATATCCTATTCATAATGTTGCAGCAATGGCCTTGGTTCAGAGACTTGCCTTGATGAAATGAGAAATCAAGGTTGGCTGAATTATTTGCTACTTTTCCACTGATGCTACCTCATCTATATTTTCATCTCAAATGTGGACGCTTGTTTATGTGCATTCATTTCCCAGAAAAATGGTAAATAACATTGCATCTGGCATGATAGATGAAAGGAGAATTTACAAAACAACTTGCTAGATTGTATCAGTAAGTCTTTACTGCTACTTCTATATTCCTACTTAACTTTGTGGCATTGGTTCAGCCATTTCTACATTTGATGCAGCCATGTATAACAATGTGACTTCTCCCTATAAATCTGTCAACCATGATCCTCAACGGAAGAAGGAAAAAGGATGCAAAATATTTGCTGCTTCTCCCTTCAGTCAAACCTACAGCCTAAACTGCAGCAACTTTGAAGACACCTGTTCATATTATTCTGTCAAAGTGAGGTGAATAAGGGAGTTGGTTGCTGCAGTCATAATCAGGGTCCAGGATTGGCAACTATGCATTGAACATTGACCCAATTATTATTCAAACTGAAAGACCAAATGCCAAAATTAGCATCCTGCAGCACACTATCAACTTTAGTGCGATATAGCTGATGAGTTCAACACTCCACATATGGTATGTGTTCAGTGAATCACCTCCTATGATAAAAGATACCCAGATGTGAACCCATATGTGGATTCTGACAAAGTCTTTGCCTAAAACATTAATTCTGTTTATTTTCCACAGACGCTGCCTCATCTACGTTTTGTCTCAAGTGTGGACTCTTGCTTATGTGCCTTAATTTCCCTGAAAATGGGAAATAATTTTGCATCTGGCATGATAGATGCCTACAATGTATTAACCATTTCTCACAGAGTCACCATTGCTTTTTCCCCAAAGGCAACATGCCTGCCTCTGTTTAACCTTTAGTCAAGAGGTTGTGTTACAATGAGATGCATTAAGGAACAGATTGTGGTGCTAAGGAGAACAAATCAAAACCTTTAACCTCTGGGCCTTTTTCTAACATAATGGCATTCGCTAGAATATTTGCAAAATTCAGATCTTCTTTGCCCTACATTTTGTGACCTTGTACAGATTCCTTTGGGATGTATGTCAACCCACAGATGACAGACCACTGGCCATTTCCCAGTAAACCTTCTCAGGAATATGGCTTGATTGGAATTTATGGAAATGGGGACATTGTGTATGGGTGAAAACCATTTGAGCTATTCTGTGCAAAAGTGGTTGGACTGTGAGTGTGAGGATAAGAACTATTTGAAGTGAAAGAGATCATGTAGCTCCACAAGCTAAGAGCATTCCAGGCATTCCATGTGGAACAGTAATACTCTTCAACAAGAGATTCTGTGACTTCTTCCTTATCAATATCTCCTGCATTGTGTCATTCATACCTCCCAATGGTGGCATACGCCCACAGTCATCTGCCTAGTCCTACCTGATCTCCCGATTGCTAAACACTTTAGCTCTCCCTCCCATTCCCACACTGACCTTTCTGTTCTGGGCCTCCTCCACTGTCAGAGTGAGGCCCAGCACAAATTGGAGGAACAGCACCTCATATTTCGCTTGGGCAGCTTACACCCCAGTGGCATGAACATTGACTTCTCTAACTTCAAGTAACCCTTGCTTTCCTTCTCTCTCCATCCCTCCCCCTTCCTAGTTGTCCGACCAGTCTGACTGTCCCCCTAGTAAATTTTATATCTGTGTGCTTTATTGCCACCTTTTCTGAGCTAACAATAATCTATTCCACATTTTCATTGAACTGTATCTCCTTTGATGTCTTGTTTTCACATCTTACCCTTCCTTATCGCTGTGCCTCACTCTCCCCAGACTCTTAGTCTGAAGAAGGATCTGGACCCGAAATGTCACTCATTCCTTCTATCCACTGAGTTACTCCATCATTTTGTGCCTATCTTTGGTGTAAACCAACACCTGCAGTTCCTTCCTCAACTGATATTCCCATCTCTCTGCCCCTATCGCCACAGCTCACTAACTACCACATGATTCCCAATCAACTTCATTCCAGTGGCAGTCCTCTGCCTCTTTCCTTCAACCTTTCCTCACACCTAACCAAGTTGACAATATACTTGAACGAGGATAAAACATATCAGAGTTCTTCAGATATTTCAGACCTTACTTCTTCCCCAACCCCGATCAAATAATATTACAACCTCAGACTATGTTCCACTTGGGAACATCCTTCCAAAACTGGAAGATAACTGTATGGTGGCAGTCATCATTTATAACATTACACCAGGTCTGGCTTAAAGACAAATTTGCTTGAAAACCCAGCTTTATACTAAAGTATTTAGTGGTTGACGAGTGATTGATTTCAACGCTGATTGAAAAGTGATAGTTGATTAATTAGAGGAACGGGTTCACACACCCGAAATCTCCATCCAAGGTTGCCAATGGTTGCACTGATCATAGCTGTGAAAGGCTAATTTTCAGGGGAATGCTCTCAGCAGTTACACAAGGGATGCAGCAAAGAGACCCCGACTCAAGAGTCTGAAGAAGGGTTTCAACCCGAAACGTTGCTTATTTCCTTCGCTCCATAGCTGCTGCCTCACCCGCTGAGTTTCTCCAGCATTTTTGTCTACCCCTGCCTCAAAGTTGCCCAGAAATCATCGTCAGCCTGCAAAGCTCCAGCATTGCCAGCTACAATAGCCATCACAGATAGTTGCGTATTCGGAAACATTGCCAACTATTAACATTGTCAACAGTCAGGAGTCAAGAGTGTTTTATTGTCATATGTCCCAGATAGAACAATGGAATTCTCACTTGCAGCAGCACAACAGAATATGTAAACATAGTACAATATAATAGATGAGAAAAAAAAGGTCAGCGTGTATATGTATGCACACACATATATATACACACACACACACACACACATGTATACACACACATAAAAACAAACAAACAATAATAGTGTAAAAGACAAAACCAATGCCCCAAGTCTATGTAATTCAGACCTTAATTGTAGTGTTTAATACCCTGATGGCTGTAGGGAAAAAGCTGTTCCTGAACCTGGACGTTGCAGATTTCAGGCTCCTGTACCTCCTTCACAATGGCAGGTGTGAAATTATTATGTGGCCAGGCTAGTGTGGGTCCCTGGTGATGCCCGCTGCCTTTTTGAGGCAATGACTCTTGTAAATCCCTTCGATGGTGGGCAGGTCAGGACCCGTGATGGACTGATGAAAATAATTTAAAATACTGAGCATTAATTAGGATTTTTTTTTTAAATTAAGTCAACGCAAATCTCATAGAAATACAAAAGTAATTAAAAATCTTAAAGTAAAGAAGAGTAATTTAATGACCTCTTAATCCAAAACCCTACAATCCTTCATTGAAATTAAGTGGATCATGCGCCAAATCTAACCAAGCATAGGGTGAGTAAAACGATACCTCAGCCAAATCCACAAGGAGTCCAGTGCCAGCCCAAACTGACAGATTTACCCTTTTGAATCCACTAGTAATCTGACACTTATGCACTTCACAATGGACATGCCGGACCTCCTACTGTTTAAATAGCTAAGTGACCCGATGGATCTATTCACATTTAGCAACCGAGACATGGCCCATTGTAAAACCAGGTAAAGAACGGACACAATTTCAAAAGATACGTCAAGTTAGAGTCAGGGTGGTTAAAGTCACACACCCCATTATATAAGTTGTTTGCTTTTTAGTTTGCATTTAAGTTTTAATCATCATTCTGCCCCTGAGTTCAGAACTCTGCATATGGAATGCAACAAAAAATAAATATTAGTTTTATGTTTTAATCTTTGTGTAAAGTGAAGCCTGCCGGAGTTTTTTGCAACTTTACTTATTTTTGCTGAATTCCAACTGGTTCTGGTGCTGCGAAGGAGATATAAATAGTCAATGTGGAAGAGCTTGTATGGTCTCAAACATAATTTGGTACATGACAGAATATGCAAACATGTGACACCAGCATTAGGCATCTCTGGAAGGGGAAATAAATTGCTGACAGAAGTTAAACAGAACCCACATTGAGTCTATGGGAAGACAGGTCTGTTGTTTCAAGCCAAGGGAATTCTGCAGGGCATATTAAACATGAAATAATATTTTTCGATGAAACCTTGCAGTTTGGGCATTCAGAGACAAATCTAACAAAACCACATTTCTCTGAGAAAAATCTACGTTATCTGTGGCTTTCCTCCCTTGACTGCTTGATTCAATAGGAAGACAGCATTTCTGACCCTTCCCTCACTGCGGATTGAATGCAAACCTAATGAAATTCAACGAGCTTGCAGAGAATTGCCGAGTTCACCATCTCCTCAATGACTAAAGAGGGGATCAATTTTCATATTCAATAGACACTGAGACAGCTTTGTAAGGATTGGAACACCATGTAGGTGGGCTAAAGCACTTTAATTGGCTGACCTAGTTGACAAGCTGGGCATCTCGGGTCACGTCTTCTACAGTAAACAATCTCTCGCTTCTTTTCACCGACGCTGTTTATGAAGCACAATTATTGGTGATATTTTCTGATGTGCATCTCCACTCAGCTTCTGCGTTCCTGCTGTGGAAGAGCTAGGAAGGCAGGTCAAGGATAGAAAGAAAGTTATCCAGCAGGTAATTCATGCAGCGGGCCTGGAAAGAAGTGATTGTGTACGTCAACGCATCATTTCCAGGACAAGGCTGCAGTACGGCAAAAAAAAAGATTGAAAATACGATCATTTTTATTTGCATCTTTGCCTTACTGTACATAAGGCAATGCAAATAAAGCAACAAACTGTTACCCCTCCTGAAATGTCTTCATGTGCCCAATCTATACCAACCCCCTGCACTTGCTTGCCCTTCGATCAAACCACTACACAGTACCTTTGCCGTCTGCTCAATATTGACAATAAAGATCCAGCACAACATAGAAACATAGAAACATAGAAATTAGGTGCAGGAGTAGGCCATTCGGCCCTTTGTGCCTGCACCGCCATTCAATATGATCATGGCTGATCATCCAACTCAGTATCCCGTACCTGCCTTCTCTCCATACCCTCTGATCCCCTTAGCCACAAGGGCCACATCTAACTCCCTCTTAAATATAGCCAATGAACTGGCCTCAACTACCCTCTGTGGCAGAGAGTTCCAGAGACCCACCACTCTCTGTGTGAAAAAATTCCTTCTCATCTCGGTCCTAAAGGATTTCCCCCTTATCCTTAAGCTGTGACCCCTTGTCCTGGACCTCCCCAACATCGGGAACAATCTTCCTGCATCTAGCCTGTCCAACCCCTTAAAAATCTTGTAAGTTTCTATAAGATCCCCTCTCAATCTCCTAAATTCTAGAGAGTATAAACCGAGTCTATGCAGTCTTTGTTCATAAGACAGTCCTGACATCCCAGGAATCAGTCTGGTGAACCTTCGCTGCACTCCCTCTATGGCAATAATGTCCTTCCTCAGATTTGGAGACCAGAACTGTACGCAATACTCCAGGTGTGGTCTCACCAAGACCCTATACAACTGAAGTAGAACCTCGCTGCTCCTATACTCAAATCCTTTTGCTATGAAAGCTAACATACCATTGGCTTTCTTCACTGCCTGCTGTACCTGCATGCCTACTTTCAATGACTGGTGTACCATGACACCCAGGTCACGCTGCATCTACCCTTTTCCTAATCGGCCACCATTTAGATAGTAGTCGGTTTTCCTATTTTTGCCACCAAAGTGGATAACCTCACATTTATCCACATTATATTGCATCTGCCAAACATTTGCCCATTCACCCAGCCTATCCAAGTCACCTTGCATTCTCCTAGCATCCTCCTCACAGCTAACACTGCCCCCCAGCTTAGTGTCATCCGCAAACTTGGAGATATTGCCTTCAATTCCCTCATCCAGATCATTTATGTATATTGTAAATAGCTGGGGTCCCAGCACTGAGCCTTGCAGTACCCCACTAGTCACTGCCTGCCATTGTGAAAACGACCCGTTTACTCCTACTCTTTGCTCCCTGTTTGCCAGCCAGTTCTCTATCCACATCAATACTGAACCCCCAATGCCATATGTTTTAAGTTTATATACTAATCGCTTATGTGGGACCTTGTCGAAAGCCTTCTGGAAGTCCAGATACACCACATCCACTGGTTCTCCCCTATCCACGCTACTAGTTACATCCTCGAAAAATTCCACGAGATTTGTCAGACATGATTTACCTTTCGTAAATCCATGCTGACTTTGTCCAATGATTTCACCACTTTCCAAATGTGCTGCTATCCCATCTTTAATAACTGACTCTAGCAGTTTCCCCACTACCGATGTTAGACTAACCGGTCTGTAATTCCCCGTTTTTTCTCTCCCCCCCTTCTTAAAAAGAGGGGTTACGTTTGCTACCCGCCAATCCTCAGGTACTACTCCAGAATCTAAAGAGTTTTGAAAGATTATCACTAATGCATCCACTATTTCCGGAGCTACTTCCTTAAGTACTCTGGGATGCAGCCTATCTGGCCCTGGGGATTTATCGGCCTTTAATCCATTCAATTTACCCAACACCACTTCCCGACTAACCTGGATTTCACTCAAGTACTCCTTTGACCTGCGGTCCCCTGCTATTTCCGGCAGATTATTTATGTCTTCCTTAGTGAAGACGGAACCAAAGTAGTTATTCAATTGGTCCGCCATATCCTTGTTCCCCATGATCAGCTCACCTGTTTCTGACTGCAAGTATATCAATGTCATGAATGCAGGCTCTGCTTTGTTCTGTGAAGGATGGAACCGCAGATGCTGGTTTAAATGGAAGATAGACACAAAATGTTGGAGTAACTCAGCGGGACAGGCAGCATCTCTGGAAAGAAGGAATGGGTGACGTTTCATGTCAAGATGGGTCTTTCTGAAAAAGTGCCTCAACCCAAAACATCACCCATTCCTTCTCTGCAGAGATGCTGCCTGGCCCGCTGAGTTACTCCAGCATTTTGTGTCTCTGCTTTAATCTGGTCCTTCCCATACCTCGAGTTTCCCCATCCCTGACTCTCAGCCTGATGAAGGGTCTTGCCCTGAAATGTCACCTATTCCTTTTCTTCAGAGCTGCTGCTTCTGAACCAGCATCTGCTGTTCCTTCTTACACTAGTATATCCCACTGTCTAATAAGGGCATGGATCTAAAACTTTAGCTTTGTTTCTCGGACTGCAGATGCTGTCCGGACTGTTTAGTAGTCCAAGGATTTTCTGGCAATTATCAAACCATAGTAGGTGCTTTAGTACTTGTGATTTGATGGAGCTCCATTGCTTGGAGTGAGCAATCAGTTGGCAAGTCTCCCACTAACAATCAGTGGATGTGTGTAAATCACAAATAGCATGCGGTGAAATAGCATTTCTAAGGAAAGAAAAATAAATAGAAGCTTTCTAGATATACCAGCGGTCTTCACTTTCAATGGAGCCAATTACACCAAAGAGCACTAGAAACATAAGCAACCTTTTGGAAATTTCAGCTCATTAAGTGCATGGTTAGCAACTTAACAAGTGGCTCAGCAAGATTATTATAGCTTTGTTCCTTGTGGCTTTTCAGTCAAGTGCAGGTTGTAATGCATCCCATCTCGCAGAAGCCACACGGATCCCACACTGTACATCGCTGTGAGTGTACTAAACAGGAGAAAATGTTAACCCTCATTGAACATACTCACCATGGCAATTTCACCCCCATAATGTTTCCACTATATCCTGTGCTCTTTCTGTGAATAGCATTTATTGGATTATTTCTGTCATTTTAATGTTCCATCAAATCAATTCAATTCAGCTGCATTCCATAAATCTAACAGCCTATGTTGCTACCTGCAGCCTTTTTCCCTTTTATCATGCAAAGTGGTTTAACTCCCACCTACGACAACTATTTTTCTTGCATTGTACCTTTAGGAATAAGGTTATTTTGCTGCTTTATCTTCATTGCATAATATTTCTATTATCCCTGCAAAAGAACCCCGTGATAATTCAGTCTGAAATTTTAAAGATGCTCAGGAAAAGTCCAAGCATATTCTAACATGCAAGACATTTTTTGTTGGCCTTTACAAGTATTAACCCTATAATTCTCATTAGGCAATGACCCTACAGCAGTAAAAGTAAAAATTCAGATGGGCCTACATCCAGAGCTGGGCTTAATGCAGATAAGTATGAGGTGTTACATTTTCTGCAGTCAAAACCCGGGCAGATACTTCACTGTGAATGGGAGGGCCTGGAGAGTGTTGAAGAGCAGGTACGTAGTTCCCTGAAAACAGCATGATGGATAGTTAAGGAGGTCAAGAAGGCTTTTGGTACATTGACCTTCATCAGTTCGGGTATCAAATATAGAAGTTGGGATGTTATGTAACAAAGGCCCCATTTATAGTGTTAAAGAAGGAACTGCAGATGCTGGAGAATCGAGGGTTACACAAAAAGCTGGAGAAACTCAGCGGGTGCAGCAGCATCTAAGGAGTGAAGGAGATAGGCGACGTTTCGGGTCGAGACCCTTCTTCAGACTGAAGAAGGGTCTCGACCCGAAACGTCGCCTATCTCCTTCACTCCTTAGATGCTGCTGCACCCGCTGAGTTTCTCCAGCTTTTTGTGTAACGCCCCATTTATAGTATTGTGTTCAATTTTGGTCACCTTGCTACAGGAAGGATGTTGTTAAGCTGGAAAGGGTTGAAAAAAGATTTACAAGTCTGATGGCAGGACCTCAGGGCCTGAGCCATATGGAGAGGTTGAGCAGGCCAGGACTTTATTCTTTGGAGTGCAAGAGGCTGAGGGATAATCTTATTGAGGTGTACAAAATCATGAGGGGAATAGATAGGTTGAATTAATAGAGACTTTTACCCAGGGTAGGGGAATCAAAAACCAGAGGATATAGGTTTAGGGTAAGAGGGGGAAAGATTTAATATTACATTTTTAACACAGAGGATGTGTTAAATATTAATATTAAATGTTTAACACAGTTAAACTTTTTAACAGAGGATGGTGGGTACGTTGCCAACGGAGGTAGTTGAGGCAGGTACCAGAACAACATTTAAATGTCATTTAGACAGGTACATGGATAGCAAAGGTTTAGAGGGATATGGGCCAAACACGGGCAGGTAAAACTAGCATGGGGCATCTTGGTCAGCATGGGGAAGTTGGGCTGAAGGGCCTGGCTCCATGTTGTACGATTCTTAAATCCACAGGCGACAAGAGGGCATTTGTTGTAATTCTGCGTGTATGGAAGCCAAGAATGTGTGTCAGTAGTCATCTCTGGTGGAATTCCTGGGGAGTAGTAAGACTGCAGGTGGATCTTCTCCACAAATCATTTTATCTATTGTGGCTTAGTTTAGTTTAGTTTAGTGACACACTGTGGAAACAGGCCCTTCGGCCCACTGAGTCCGCACTGACGAGCGATCCCCGCACATTAACACTTAGGGACAATTTACATGTACACCAAGCCAATTAACCTACAAACCTGTACCTCTTTGGAGTGTGGGAGGAAACCGAAGATCTCAGAGAAAACCCACGCGGTCATGGGGAGGACATACAAACTCCGTGCAGACTGCACCCGTAGTCTGGGTCGAACCCGGGATTCGGGCGCTGCAAGCGCTGCGCCACCGTGGTGAAGAAAGGTTCCCCAGGATTTTCACACTTCATACGTTGATAAGTCCTGGCAAACATGTTCCAGTTGAAATATTTTAAAGACGTAAATCTATGATTAGTCCCAAAAAGGGTGTCAACTGGTGTAGCTCAAAGTTTAGAAATAAATAGATCACGGAACAGCACTGGACAGAAACAGGCCCTTCGGCCCACAATGTCTGTGCCAAACATAATGCCAAAATAAAATAATCTAATTTGCCTACATGTGACTCTATGCTATGCATATTCATGTACCTATTTAAACGCCTCTTAAATGCCCCTATCATATCAGCCTCCACCACCACCCCTGGCAACGCATTCTGAACACCCACCATTCTCTGTGTAAAAAAACTTGCTGCACACATTTCCGTTAAACATTGCCCGTTTCACCTTAAAGTTATGCCTTCTACTCTTTGATATTTTCACTTTGGGCAAAAGGTTATGGCTATCCGCTCTGTCTACGCTTCACATAACTTTATGTACATCTACAGTATAAGGCTACCCCTTATGAAGATATTTATTTTCATTTCATTGTTGTTGGACAAAGCAGTTCAACCTTAGAAAAGTAAACCAGCTTGGCGTTGGGTAATTGTTACCCAATTGTTAATAGTTATTGATCTTGCGGACACTTTGAACATACCAGAGATTTGCATATGACCCCATATGGGACCCCGGGTGAGGACTTCAACCTCGAGTTAGACCAGGTGACCCTTCTCCTCCAAGGTATCTAAATTAGCAAAACCAGACCCAAGAGATATCCAACCCCTAATCTTTTTTTAAATCCATACTTTCAATAGCGGATTACTCAGCACATCTGTTTAATGTTGTTAGAAGATTTCAAAGTTCTTTGCTCTTATGAAGGGAAAAAGCATTACTCAAAACCATTAAATCATGCCAATCCATGGGTAAATGTAGATTCCTACATATCTGACTGACAAAAAAATTGTGTTCCTTTTGTAATGAGAATGATTAATTGTATGATATTCACAAGAGCCACTTGTACAAGGGAGTCTGTTCTCCCAGGCAGGAAACACCAGACAGCAGCTAAATACATTATTAAAAACAGGCTGCACACCAGGACAGCAATAACTTTTTATACGCAGTACACTGTGGGTTCTCGTTCCTCTGAATTCTTTTTAATTCATTTCATGAACATAGAAATGTTTGAATTAAACTGTTTAAAATCACTGTCTCTTTCATCGGCCGCTCCCACTTTCTACGAAGCGTGCAGTTCACCTTTATAATGTTATGAACACGGCAGCTCATGGATTTAACTATTTATACTGTCCATCCAGCACAGATCAGTTTTAAATAATTGTATTTGCAGTCTTTATTATTGATTCAGGCACAATGCAATCAAGAATTTAGCACACATATAAACACATATATTTTAATGTAAATATGCAAGAGATAGATAGATAGATAGATAGATAGATAGATAGATAGATAGATAGATAGATAGATAGATAGATAGATAGATAGATAGATAGATAGATAGATAGATAGATAGATAGATAGGTAAACAGATGATGTATTTATTATATATACAATGAACTTTGAGTTAAATAGCACCATTCATGACCTCAGGATGTCCCAAAGCCCTTCACGGTCAATGAAGCACTTTTTGAAATGTAGTCTCAGTTATAGTGTATGAAATGACATGAAACTATCACTGAAATTGGACATTAGCGCTTTTATGGTCCACAGAGTAAATTAAGTGTTTAAACACTTCCGGAAGAATAATGGTGTATTAAGCTTGCTAAGTGTCATCACATTGAGGGGGGGAGTTGGGGGGAGATTGTGGATAAACAGTGCCACTGTGCAACATTCTTACTGTTTACATTCAAGTTAAATTGATTTGACACCATCTTGAAGCCAACTGAGAAGAGGTAAGTTCTGCTGCACTTTGCAAGCTGTGCTGAAAACTCATGGGGTTTGCTTTGGCAATATGGTGCTGGTATTATCTTTATTACAGTTTCTTAGCAATATAACATTACAAGTTTAAATTGGCTATTAATTTACCCATGTATAATGATAACTATATTACAGGTAAGATTACGCAGCTATTTAAGTGACATGTTGCATAAATTCAATATATAGTTTATTGAATAAAAACTGTGGCCTAGAAATTAGATTATGCAGCTCTGCCTGTTTCAATGCTGCACAATGGAAAATTAACTCAACTCAGAGTGAAGTGTCATAATGACCAATACTGGGTCATTTCCTGGCACCTCTGCCCCCTACGCAACTGATGTTATTCCACAACAGTCAGACACTGATCAAATTACATCATTCTCTGCACAGCAGTCCTTTTGAAACTTGTAAGGGAATCAGAGAACCAGTGTATCTTTCACTAAGCACTCCCAGAGCAGTTCTATACAGTGTCCCTGCTAAGTCGTAAGATCATAAAGACATGTGATAGCAGTAGAATTAGGCCATTTGGCCCATCAAGTCTACTCTGCAATTCAATCATGGCTGATCTATCTCTCTCTCCTAACCCCACTCTTCTGCCTTCTCCCCATAACCTCTCTGGCACCTGCCCCACTCAAGAATACACCGATAACCAACTCCCACAGTTGTCTTTTTTCTTTTGTTACCTCCGTACAAACTGTCAACTTTCTCTGCTCACTGACATCCATCACTCACATCCAGTCCAGCCCCTGCCATCCTGCATACAATCAATTCCCTCCACCGCCCACAAGCTGAGGCATCAATACCAGCTTCAATCAATCTCCCCAGACACTCCATTCAACCTGACCCTTTGATACACTGAGGGCCGAACAGCCCAGCCAACTCAGGCCCACCAATGGAGGCACCAATTTTCAAATCTCCCACTCAACAGCACACTGCACCCCACTGGCCACAAACCTTTCACCACTCATTCCCCCCATCGCAACCCCATCCATCACCATTAAGGGCCTGTCCCACTTGGGCGATTTTTCAGCGGACTGCCGGCGACTGTCAAGTTTGCAGCAATCGCCTGAAAAACCAGGAACTGGAACAGCGACTGTCAGAGTGGAACACACACAAACACATCGCAAAGGCGGGAGCCAGGGAAAGCGGGGGAGCATTGTCTGTAATTCACATGGTGCAAAGCCAAGGTGATTCAGACACACACCGCGGTGAACAGGAAGGTTAAGACGGCTAGCACAGTGTACGGTAAGTCTTTTAAAAGAGGGGGGAAAGGGGGGGTAGGGGAGAAGGGGGGGAGAAGGAGGGGGGGAGAAGGAGGGGGGAGAAGGTGGGGGGTGAAGGGGGAGAGAAGGGGGGGAGAAGGGGGGAGAGAAGGGGGGGAGAGAAGGGGGAAGAGAAGGGGAAGAGAAGGGGGGGAGAGAGAGAAGGGGGGAGAGAGAGAATGGGGGAGAGAAGAGGGGGAAGAAAGAGTGGAGACATTTTTAAGAAGCCAGGTAACTTTTAAGAAGCCAGAGATACACAGCTGCGAACTTTGCCGGGCATTTAACATTATTATCCTTGGTTCTGAAAACTCGTGCTTATGTTTTTTTTCCCCAATGAGCCAATGAAAATGACCGGTCGGCAAGGGAGATTAACTAGAACTACCTACGACTACCTCGACTACGTATAACTACATGGCGACCCTTTACAACTGCACCTACGAATATAGGATTATCGCTTTTCTCCATGACGACCAATTATTGGTCGCAGAAAGATTTTCAACTTGTTGAAAATTTTGCGGCAACCATACTGAGGCTGAGACTAGTTCCCAGAATGCGGGAACTCCTCGCGACCATGAAGGAGACTCACCAGAAACCACCAGTGAACATGAGGCGACCATGTGGCGATCATGAGGCCAGCGCAGAATCTCCTGCACTTGGCTAAAAAGTCGCCTAAGTGGGACAGGCCCTTCACCCTCGCACAGGGCCAGGATAAGCCCAGTTCCATGTGTCACTGTCTTGTTTTAGATGTTGCTCAGCATTATGATGATTTTTTTTTAAACCTGGTAGTTGTAGAGGGAGCATAAATAAGAAGTTTCTGTGAGTGGCAAAGGATTCTGGCAATCACTACTGGTGAGCCAGACCATCAGGATTTCCAAATATCAGATAGTAGATCGCTTTACCTCCCCCCTCGACTCCATTCAAGGACCCAAGCAGTTGTTCCAGGTGCGATAGAGGTTTACCTGCATCTCCTCCAACCTCATCTATTGCCTCCGCTGCTCTGGATGTCAGCTGATCTACATCGGTGAGACCAAGCGTAGGCTTGGCGATCATTTTGCCGAACACCTCCGCTCGGTCCGCATTAACTGACCTGATCTCCGGGTGGCTCAGCACTTCAACTCCCCCTCACATTCCGAATCCGACCTCTCTGTCCTGGGCCTCCTCCGTGGCCAGAGTGAGCACCACCGGAAATTGGAGGAGCAGCACCTCATATTCCGCTTGGGCAGTCTGCACCCTAGCGGCATAAACATTGAATTCACCAATTTCCGGTAGCCCTTGCTGTCTGCTCCCCTTCTCAGCTCTCCCTCAGCCCTCGGGCTCCTCCTCTTCCTTTTTCCTCTCTTCACCCCCTCCCCCCCCCCCTACCCAGTCTGAAGAAGGGTTTTGGCCCGAAACGTTGCCTATTTCCTTCGCTCCATAGATGCTGCTGCACCCGCTGAGTTTCTCCAGCACTTTTGTCTACATCAGATAGTAGACTTTTGGAGTTACTGTAATTCCATTCAAGTCTATCTTTCAAACCCTCTAAATACTTCTATAGCATAATGTGAAAAGGTCACGCATGGGAATGTACCACCACAGTTTGAAGTAGGCTTTTAAAAACATTTTCATTAATATACTGTATACAGACATTAGCTTCTTAAGTTCCAATGTCATCCTGAACCATAGTTTTGCAGTAACCCGTCCCCTCATTTTATTCATATACTACAATTAATTGCAGATAGACACAAAAACTGGAGGAACTCTGCGGGACAGGCAGCATTTCTGGAGAGGAGGAATGGGTGACGTTTCGGGTCAAGGCCCTTCTTCGGGCTGGATGTCACAAGAAACTCTCACAGTTACAATTAATTGTTCCTGAGTTTTTTTTCTTTTATTTTTATCACAGATTTTCCTAATGTCACATCTGTTTTGTCAAAATGTAGACAAAATCAATGGTCTCAGGAAGTGTTCTCCAATCACCACTCCAGTATCATCACTTGAACTTTCCTGTCACCTCCCTTGCACCTGGTACCTTTAATTTTCTTCCTTAAATTGAACTCAGACCTGCTTGAAATCTCAAATTGCTGAAGCCAGAGCATTAAGTACTCACACTCTAACTAATGCTTATAATCCCCAGTGATCATCAGCGAAAGCTGACCACTGGTACTTATCCTCAAACCTGAATCAAAGACCATTTGATCAAAGGTGTAAGGCAACATTCTTTAACCACTAATCTTTATACTTCAGAAACAATTGTATCAATTTCATAAGGTATTACATCCATCCAAATACTTATTTAATATGCAGATCTGCAGAATTTAAAAAAAAACACATAATGGCTCATTGTAATACAACAAATCTATGCCAAAATGAGGATTAATGTCAAGGTTTTCATCCAGAAATATGGCTTTCTGAACGAGCCACTGTTTTTGCGACCTATTTTAACTTGCTATTGATGGTATAGGATTTAAGACAAAATTGATCTTTTGGCCTCTACATGGGAAATTCAAAAGCAAAATAATTGAGAATTAAACTTTTGTCAAGCTTATTCTTTTTGTACTTTGCAAAGAAAAACTTTCCTGCCAAACCAAATTTAGCAAACTTTCACCTAAAATTTGTTATTGGTCAGCTGTCATAGCCTTTTTACTTGTAAGCATTGTATGAGTCAAAGGTCACTTGTTTTTGTTTATATAGGGTAAGGTCACATCCAATCCAGAATACCACAGGATATGACAGCAGAGTGTTACTTGGTCACTCTGCGCTAAGAAAATAAATTAAAATAATAGTAATGCCAATGAGTTGTTTAGGTAGTTTTTGTTTACATATGCTCCTTGCTTCTTGGAGGTCTAAAAGACCAACAAAAAAGAGAAAAGATATTTAGATGGATGCTTTACTCTTTTGGACATGTTAAAATTATTTTTCATGATAAAGCCAGTTTTCGATCTCAGGTGTATGATTAAAATCAATTAGATCACTCTTCCGATGTCAGCTGCAAGATTCTCCTGACAAATGAAATTATGCTAAAAAAGTGTTCCCCTTGCTGTTCAGCTCTGTCTTTGCATCATTCACATGCACAAATGAGATTAAAATTTGCTGCTCTGGGATTTCAAAAGGATATTTTCCATAAGAACATGAAAAATACTGGGAACCCTGTGTAAGTAGACTTTATATTCTCATGTGGTATGGCTCGGTGAATTCTGACTGCCACCGTATGTTCCAGATATTCATGAACTAACAAAAGACAAGCCAAGGAATCATAATTCCACACTCTAATGTTTTCATAGCTTGAGTTTTTAAAAAATGTATTAATAATTTTTAGAAAAGGTCTTGCTCATCAATAGAAGTTGCTCAATTCTAATGAGTTCTTGTACATTCTTATGTCACGGGATTGGATTTATTGGGAATTTTCAAATGAAGTTATATTTCTTTGAACTTTGTGAATAGCAATTGTCTGCTCCCAAGAGGAAAGCTAAGCCCAGAAGCCACCAGAGGGAGCTTAATCTCTAGAAAACATCAGAAACGGAATCAACAACCTTAAGTGCCCGTAAATACACAATTTGTTTATTCATGCAGTAAATATTTTATAGCACAAAATGGAAACAATGCACACTAAATTGTTCCCCATAAAGTATCCTAAATATACCTTGAAATATTGATGGTGAATATTAAATGTTTAAGCCATTTAATGGAAACCCAAACTAGAATGGAATTTTGAATGCAGCAGATAACATATCACTTGCAGTTTCAAACTTTAAAGATTACTTTCTTAAGTTGTTTTATAGATTGAAGTAACTAAATATCATGCTCTTTGACCTCTCAAAATGGATCTGACTAAGTATATTTCCATCATCCTCAAGGCTGGATGGGCCTTGACCTTCAACTTTCACTTTCCCTACTACTATTTTGGAGGTGGGAGTAAGGAGAACCTTAAGACAAGGCGGAGGTGGGAGGATAAAGATGAGTAAAGAATTTTAAGGTATACTCATTGATAAATATTTAAAGTAGGTCGAGGCAATGAAATTCATAATCTTTTTTTAAAAGTCTACACAGGTTGTGTCCCAGGTGCTTTGCATGAGACCAGAAGGGAATATATGACTCCCAAATGGCATATGTGCAGAGTAACGTTGCTGTGTGTGACCAAAGAATAAAGCCTTTAGTATCCCTCAGTATGAAGTATCCTTACTGTCTCCAAGATCCAAAAGCTTGAATTTGGTTAATTAAATTATTTTGATAAATTGCCCAAAATGTTTCCTAAGCAGTTACATAAAAGCTATTATCTATTTTCATCATGTTTATTTGTTGTTGCATAGCATTTACATGTAAAATGAAATGAATAATCCCTTTAAAGAATGTAGCATCAGTAACTGTAATTTAAATACCCATTTATCTGTTTTGCATTTCACCTCTTGGCTATCACTTAGTCAACTAGACTTCAGAAATAAGGTCATGTAATCATTTCTGCTAGATTTCAGAAATAAGGGCATATAGTCATTTCTGTATTGCATAGCTCTATTTCCTTATGAGATGAATAATGCAGTAACAACACCTCCTTCCTCCTCCAGGCCAAAACATTGAAGTTCAATTGCAAATGCTAAAGGAGCATTTCTGCTCACAGCTACCAATTATGACATGCATTTTTTCAGTTTATTACCAGAAATCCTTTGGGTAAAATATTTTGACAGGAAGAAGTGTTGTTCACTTTTCAACATATTTATTTATTTTAAGCAAACCAGTTTGAAGAATAATAAATTAGCTCCCTAATCTTTAACTGTTACTGCCGTTTAAAAGGAAATTCTTTAGGTTAGACTTTGAAAACGTTTGTTCAGCTATTAAGTGGAATTGATGCCATGCAATACGACTGCCAAAAGGTTGAGATGGAATTGACTGGAGAGTTTTTTTGTTGAAGCGCAGTTTTGATTTGCAAGTGTTTGCACACATTTGTTTTGCATCAAAGTGACGTCTATTGCCAGTTAAATTATGAGTTTCCATTAAGAGGAATGTGCACACAAGTGCCCTAATATTAATGGTGAGGCGGAGAAGTAGTGGCAGGTCTGCTGATTGTATGGCAGTGCTTTCATTTGCATCATACAATGCAGATTCCATGATGGGTGGGCTGGCAGGCTGGGAAAGGTGTGGAAATTAGCATCTGGACATCCCAGTGAGGGGTGTGTGGAAAATGTCACTGCAGGGGAATATCAGGAGAACTTGTTTAGGGAAAGTGAGTGCTCAAGTCTTGGGACGGTGACTGGATGTTAGTGTGGTGTTAATGGCTTGGAACCACAATCAATATGGGGAAAGGTTTGAAGGTTCAGAGTTGCCATTAGGAGTAGGAGGGGAAGCCTGCTTGAAGGGTCAAATAGGAAATCAGGTTGAGCCAGTGCTTCAGGGAACAGGACAGGGGCAGCCAAACTCCTCCTTGTAATACAGGGAAACCAGCCTTGTAACTCTTTGTACACACGTGGAGCTTGTAATCAGACAGTTTGATAACGTGGACACAAGGAAATGCAGGGGCTTATTTACAAAAAAAGACACAAAGTGCTGGAGTAACACAACGGATCAGGCAGCATCTAGGGTGGATGGACGATGTTTGCCTGGAATCGTCACTCACTTCCTCTGTACCTCTGCTGCCAAATAACGCACAAGACAGGGCTCTCCTTAATGTTGTGAGGACATATTTGTTCCTGGTCAGTGTCACTGAAAGCATTGTCCAACAGAGTCATCAAGTTCCAGTCTGCTCCTGATGATCATGTCACTGCCTCCAATTAAATGAAATAAAAGGTGGTGAAGCTACTGCACAGCGTGTTTAGTGCTACTCATCAAGGCCGTATTTCTAGGCTGCTTCTCCTCAGAGCACTTAACCCAGATCCCACCCCGGTCCACTTTGACCACACTTGAGACATTTTCCCTGGGTTGGGAGGGGCAAAGTGGGGATCACAGTACATGATACGGAATTCTAGAATTTGGATTATTCCATTGCATTTTTATGCTAAAGCCTTTGCAATTTGCCCTGAGAATGTAGTGAGGACCAAGCTCAGACTTTGAGGGAGACCGAAGATAGACACAAAATGCTGGAGTAACTCAGCGGGACGGGCAACATCTCTGGAGAGAAGAAATGGGTGACGTTTCGGGTCAAGACCCTGCAGTAGGGACTCGACTCGTAACGTCACCCATTCCTTCTCTCCAGAGATGCTACATGTCCTGCTGAGTTACTCCAGCATTTTATGTCTACCTTCAATTTAAACCAGCATCTGCAGTTCGTTCCTGCACATTTTGCGGTTGACCTAGTTATTTTGCTATACTCAGACTAATTTTTACCTTGTGACAAATCAGCAAGCACAAATAGTTCCTCTGGACATATCCAATGCCATTCCTACAGAAGCTCAATAGGAAGAACCACGATTTAGTGATTATATCACCTTGGTTGTAAGTTTTTCCTTCAGATGCAGCAACAAGTTATGATGAGAGCTTTATACAGAATGACTTCATTTCTGCACCACCCTGTTGCCGCCGAGCAGACCCACTGATGAGATTTGATTACATTGACATTATTGTGTGGCCGTTAATCATCATATCATCGCAAGGTAGCTGTATGAACTGTGGTTTGGATTTTCTCCTGCTCATATTAACAAAGCCAGGGTGGTGCAGTGGCACAGCGGTAGAGTTGCTACCTCATAGCGCAAGGGACCCTGGTTCAATCCTGACTACGGGTGCTGCCTGTGCGGAGTTTGCACGTTCTCCCTGTGACTGCGTTGGTTTCCTCCGGCTACTCCGATTTCCTCCCACAATCCAAAGACGTGCAGGTTTATGGGTTAATTGGCCTCTGTAAAATGTCCCTAATGTGCAGGATAGGAATGAATGGGTGATGGTTGGTCGATGTGGACTCGTGGGCCGAAGGGCCTGCTTCCATGCTGTATTTCTAAACTAAACTAAACTAAACAAACAAGGTGTTTGACAGGACTGGATGTTGTAGCTTATTTGGTTTCCAAATCACTGCAAAAAGTACCTGTAATAATAACTGAAAGTACAGAAAGATTCAAGGTCATCATTTTAATAGTACAATCAAATTGGGTTCAGCATGGCTGCATTGCCAGCTATGATCAGATTTTACTCCAGACCGAATCTGAATTGCTGTCTTTATGTTTATACAAGATTTCTAACCTGCGATTGAATCAACCCAGGAATTAAAAGGCTCATTTGACCGACTGCTCTGAAAGGGATCATCTTGAGGTGATAACCCTATGTCATTCAAACACAGATATATGCAGATAATTTTCAGAGCAGAGACATAATTAACCATCAAGGCAGTGCTGGCTTGGTGACTAGATGAATTCTTCCTTCATTCAGTTCACCAATTTAAAAACCTAGGGTGAATAAAAGTTCATTTGAATTAGCAATAAATGAGTTTTCACTAATATAGCAGGCCCAGCACCTTAGGGCAATCGGCAGTACATTGCTTGCAGGCTCCATTTGAATCTTTGCTCTCCCTGCTGGATAATATACACAAAGAGACAAGTGTTATTGTGTTGTGCTCCCCCTCCCACAAATGTACATGACACCATTTACTCTAAATTAACAAACTAAATAACCAACAGCTCTAATAAGTGAAAGGTCCTTGATTTAGATCCAATATTTAATTGTTTGGAATACTGACTATTTTTGCATTTTATATTTGTTTGTCATTTCATATCCTTACTATTGGGAGAGTGTGATTGTTTTGGGCAGAGGTCATGAAAATTTGGTGTACACTTCACCGTGGACTCAAAGGAAGGTTTTGTATTCATTATTCCTTTCACTTCAACTGCTTTTATTATTCCCATGCCGCTTATGTTATTCTTGGCAATCTTTGTTTTCTTTATTCTGCAAGGGTTTCCCGAGGAAATATAATCCAAACTTCTCCCAGGAAATAACCAGGCTCTCTTAGTCCTAATAAAATTCCCATCTTTACTGTTTTGGGTTTTCCTACGTTTTTGTTCTCCTGGAGTATTCCTTCCTTTGAAAATTACCCTGCTTGATAACTTTAAAATAAAATTCTCCAAAATGCCCGCAGCATATTGGGGCTATGTGTGACATGGAGACACACCAAATATATACATAGACATGGACAAAATTATTGGCCAAAATGCCCAAGAAAAAAACCCCCTTTATTTTATGGGTTGTGATAAATTAATAAAGCACACTTTAGTTTTAGAGATACAGCACAGAAACAGGCCCTTCGGCCCACCGATTCCTCACTGGCCAGCGATTCCCACACATTAACTCTATCCTGCACACACTGGGGACAATGTACACTTATCCCAAGCCAATTAAGCTGGAAACCTGTGTAGGAAAGTACTGCAGATGCTGGTTTCAATCGTAGACCCAAAATGCTGGAGTAACTCAGCAGGACAGGCAGCATCTCTGGAGAGAAGGAATGGAGAGAAGCTACAAACCTGTACATCTATGGGGTGTGGGAGGAAACCGAAGATCATCGCGGTCACGGGGCGAACGTAAAACTCCGTACAGACAGCACCCGTATTCGGGATCGAACCCGGGTCTCCGGAGCTGCAACCGCTGTTAGGCAGCAACTCTACCGCTGCGCCACCGTGCAAATGAATCATATTTTTAAACATTACCACCGCCAACAAATTTGAAGACACTTTTCAGGAAGTATTATTTACAGTAGTTCAAAATTGTTGTTTTCAGTTCTGGATTTCATAAAACAGCAACATGACTCCTATTGAGACTGAGAATTAATCTCCTCTAATTAAAAAAAAACTGCCTTAAGGATTTTTCTCCACATTTAACCAAATGGCACTATTTATCTCATCCGTGTCATTGCAAAAGGGAAGCCACACATTTTGCAACGGAATGTAACAGAATTATATCATTGTGCAAACTGGCTGAAAACTCATTGAGGTTGATGAATGATGGAACTAAATTAACGTGCATAGCTGCAATGACAAGTCCCCTGAAGAACTCTGAACTAATGAGTCTACCAATATTAATTCAAACTATTGCGTTTTATCAGCCATGCAATGAACATTCACCATGCACATATATATATATATATATATATCTTCTGAAATATCTATAGGCAGATGAAACTTTGTTTCTGGGTTTTTTTGTTGGTGCTAACTAACCTTTCAAGTGTAGCAGGAAATACGCCCTGGTTATGACCAACAAGGTCTGATCATTATTTGCATATGTAAAGGTACCGATTTCTATATCACTGGTATTTTATTTTTGTCCAAGGGACAATTGTATCCTGTTTACTTTGCTTTGTAATATGTATAGTGTTTTCCCTAACAGCCTAAAAGTATGGCATAAGTTTTGTAGATTAATTTGAAACACAATTTAATTCCTGGTCGACAATACCAAGCATGTTATATAATTGTAGCTGTGTACTGCAGTTTACTTCCAAAATTTGCTTCCATCAAATTTTGTGCAACTAATTTTCCAAAGCAAAGCACAGCTGTTGCTACGAAACACATTTAGCACCACCAATCGGGAATGAATTTCTACACTAAATCAATTATAAAATGCCAAGTTTTCAGAAACACGTGCCTAATCTTGTTTGATATTCAGTCAGCTCTGGTGCAATTGTGCATAAGTCTTAATAAATTGTTGCTATGCAGTTGTCACACTTTAATTTTATCCTTTTTCCACACATAAAGACAATCTTGATAATTAAATGACCCAAGTTTAGTGTGCTATTCACACAGAATCACGTATGTAATCACAACTTTTGTTGATCAAACATTCAAACAAAATATCCTTCAGATTAGACACCAGAATTTGGAGTTTCAATTTGCTAGTTTATTTTTTAATTAATGAAGCCAACAGAAAAGATGGGATGTGAATTTCAATTTTTCTTTGTTAAATTTCTTTACACATTAAAATAACGTTTCAAGTACTTTGCAACCATGGTACTCACAGTGTATGAATTGATCATTTTAAATGTAAGAAGAGCTAGTTTTAAAGCATTTCAAAACGTTCTGAAATATAACTGGATTGCACAGGTTTAAGAGATTTGATGAAATATCAATAACTTTGGTGGAAATTTGAGAAATATATCTGAAAAGATGTGCAATTCTGATTGCCAATTTCATTCAAAGTTCCTACAATCCTCATTGGGTTTCCATTGATATAGTACTCCAGGTCAAATAGGTAAACAAAGATCAAAGAGCCAGTTTAATAATTAAATTACCAAATATAAATTTCTTCTTTCTTATCCCCTTCACATGGATGGCCAAGTGATTAGGCCCATACTCTCTGATAATATTCCTTCAGAACTCCAGTCACAATGTGAATCAAAATGGTTCCTCTTCATTTTCACTCCTTCCCATGCAAAGTTTGAAGTCTTCATACAATATCTCCAAATAGCAGCCAGTCCAAGACAATGAATTTGACTTGTTTAGGAAGGAACTGCAGATGCTGGTTTGAGCCAAAGATGAAGAACAGACACGGTAGATGAGGTTGGAGGAGGTGCAAGTGAACCTCTGCCTAACCCAAATGGACCGTTGGGGTCCCTGGATGGAGGTGTAGGGACAGGTGTTGCAGGGGAAAGTACTTGTGGAGAGGGTGGTTTGGTTAGGAAAGATGAGTTAACCAGGGAGTTGCGGAGGGAACAGTTCCTGCGGAAGGTGGAAAGGGCTTGAGATGGGAAGATTAATTTGCCTTGCAGTTTATTGTCAGTGGTTGGCACTAAAGTAGTTGAATATATTCAAGATTACTTAGTTGGTTTTTTTTGTGTATGTTCAGGAAATCAAAGGATATGTTGTCAATACAGGAAAGTGGTAAAAGATTGGCCTTGATTTTATTGGATTGCATGCATGAGGAAAGAACAGTCTGCTCCTGTTTCTATGTTTTATGTTCTTCCGATCTGAAACAGCACCACCTGGGGTAAGAATATTAAACTTTGTAAGAAAATGAATTTACCTTTCACAAATAAAAACACTATTCTCGATTTGAAGCCAGCATGAAGCATTTTTGAAATAAAAACTGAAAATGCTGGAAATATTAAGCACATGAAGAATCCTCTGCAGGGTTAATATTTTAGGAAAATTAACTTTCATTAGGAACTTTATGTTCTAAGTTGACCACTGGTAAAAGATTATCAACCAAAACAATTAACTCTGTTTCTCTACCCACAGATGTGCCTATATGATGAGTAATTCCAGCATTCTGTGTTATTATTTTTAAGGTCAATATTGCCCTGAAGCCCTTTTGTATTCTCTCACACCCACCACTGGCATGTGGCTTTGTATCATCAGAAAACATAGTTACATTACATTTCGTCCCTTCATCCAAATCACATATGTAAATTGTAAATGTCTGGGGTTCCAGCACTGATTCTTGGGGCATTCATATGCCATGGAAACAGACCCATCGGCCCAACTTGCTCACACCAACCAACATGTTGCATCGACTCTAGTCCCTCCTGCCTGCGTTTGGCCCATATCTTCTAAATCTGTCCCATCCATGTACCTATCTAAAAGTTTCTTAAATGTTTCTTAAATGTACCTGTAGTTATACTGTAATTACCGGAATCATACACCGTCAGTTACGCGACAGGCAGGTGGCGCGCAAAGATTTAGTGCATGCTCCAAAGATGTGGGTTTGTAGGTTAATTGGCTTCAGTAAAAATTGTAAATCATCCCTATTGTGTAATGTATGGGGTGACCGCTGGTCGGCTCTGACTTATTGGACTGAAGGGCCTGTTTCCGCACTGTCTCCAAGGTTTATAAGTCCAAAGTCTGAAAGATTTCTCTGTAGGTCAGCCGTAACAGCAAAATAGCAAGTGCTGGCTCAGCTACCTCCTCACAGTCATGCATGCAAACTCAGGCAAAGTCATGGCAGGTTAAAACTGACATGAATGGGCTTCAATGCCTGGTTTTGCACTTTGCACAAAGAACGATGGTTGTCTTTGTTGGAGGCCTATCATCTTAGCCCCAGGACATTATTTCAGAATGTCCTCAGGGCACTGTCCTGGACACAGCACTGGCTTAAGGGCCTGTCCCACCAGCATGCAACTTTATGCGATTAGCGCGACCTAACGTGGTCGCTTGAGCCGTCCGGCGTCGCGGGGCCGGTCCCACTTCGATCGCCGGAGCCGTACGGAATTGTGCGGAGTTCATCCCGACATCATGCAGGGCTCCGAAAAACTGACTATGTTCAAAAATTCCGCGCGGCAACGGCTTGTCGGCTCGCAGTCGCCTCAACGCATTACACACCGCCCCGACATCATGCTTCCGTGAAACTCTCTGTAGGTGCCTCCGTGGCCCTCTGTGTTTGTGGTTCCATGGCCCTCTGTGTGTGTGCCCCTCTCTGTCCTGGCAAACTTACCTTAAGACTTCGCTCCAAGTCCGCCTCACTTTGCGCCGCGTTGCGCCACTCACCCGACCTCCGCGCGGCCCTCGCTGCCGGTTTGGTCGCGCTTGCCGCATGCAGGCACATGCTGGTGGGAACGGCCCTGTACAGGGGATCACCCGACCTCCGCGCGGCCCCCGCTTCTAGTTTGATCGCGCTCATCGCATGGAGTTGATGCTGGTAGGACAGGCCCTTAACTACTTCTCCATTGTCCCCCTTCCAGCATGCAGCAGATCTGCAACAGACTTGCACAACATACAGTCCTGTTTGAAATTCCTGTGATGACATGTCCCCTCTAAGTTCTGCTCTGATGCCGGCCACAGGCAAATGAGCCATAGATGGAACCGATTAATGGTTATTCGACCAACTAATCTGATGCTTGTCCTTATAAACCCTGTGGTCCAGCCAGAAGTAGAGGGGGACAGACAGATGGGCAGACAGACAGAGGGAGAGGGAGCTGCCAGAATGATTCTAGATGTTGTTGTTGGAAATATACCCCATCGGGTGAGTTCACCGTACTGCGTGTGCCAGTGTGTTTATTGCTGATGTGGCCGTTATGACTGATGCCACACTGGTGGTGAATGTGGGCATGAGTGCACTGGCTCCTCACACAACAGAAGGGCTGATCCAGCATTTATTTTGAGACCATTTGAGACCATTGAGATTTATTTTGAGGCCGACACGGTGGCGCAGCGGTAGAGTTGCTGCCTTACAGCACCTGCAGCGCCTGAGACCCGGGTTCGATCCCGACTGTCTGCACGGAGTTTGTACATTCTTCAGAGATGAGATCTTCACTCAGGTCAAAGGAGAATGAGAAGAAGCCAAAGAATCTTGAAGAAGCTTGAGCAGAAATCTTGCAGCTTCATGAGGAAGGGGGGTTCTTCTGAGCCATGAAGAACAGGAACGTGATGAGCTGGCAGACGTATTTGCAACTAGAGCATCTGAAAATTCCACTCTCCTGGAAGAGAAACGGCACCCAGGGGCTTGTATTGTCCAGTGGGAGGCAAATTTGAGGGAGAACCAAGCAACGTGGAGTTCCTCCATGACAGGTTCTGAAATACCACGATGCAGATTGATACCCTGAACTCAGAGCCCAATGCTGGTCCGAGGAGTAAAAATGCACAACAATGGCAGGAGTGCAACGTGAGAATGTGGATGCAGGGGTCGGGGGGGGGGGGGGGGGGGGGGGGGGGGGGGGGGCGTTATGGGGGGTAAGAGAGAGGAAGCTGCTGGGATGATTCTAGGCAGTGTTGTTTGTCATTATTCACCTTGCTGTGTGCACCAAAGTGTTCGTCGGTGATCCAGCATCAGGACCAACGCCACATTCCTCACTGATTAGACTAGTCCATACTTGTATGGACAGCACTCAGACATGGCTGGATTAGAGATGGGTCGCAACTGTGCCAAGAAATTCATCAAGTAATGACCATCTCCAACAAGGGAAAGTCCAACAACTTTCCTTTGGCATTGCTATTGTCAAGTTCCCCACTGCAGCATCCCCGTGCTCAGCTGCAACAACATACTCAACTGAGCTAGCCACATAATCCACCTGCAGGTTTGCCTTCAAGATGCACACCATCCTGACTTGGAAATACATCTCCATTCCACCATGCTCTCTAGGTCGCAATCTTGGACCTTTCACCCCTCTTGGAGAGCTTGCACTAAAAATACTTTTGCGGTTCAATAATATAGTTCACCACTACTTTCTATGGGCAACAAGGGAAGATCGATATGTATTGGCCTTGCCCACATCCTTGCTAGGAAGCTGCTTTAAGTATTAACTAAATGATAAGATAAAAACAGTTCACCTTCTGTACTGTAATGCTACATTCAGTTCTGCCCTGTCCAAATTGCTAACTT
This sequence comes from Raja brachyura, assembly GCA_963514005.1. Next base: position 42,843,356 of record OY740795.1, on the reverse strand, counting down.
TACATTCCCTTCAGGATGTGGTCAGATTAAGACTTCCAGGGGCATCCTCTCTGTCTATCAGCAGAACCTTTGTGGAGTTCTGAGAACAGAGTGGGAAATACTTTCTGAATATCAATCGTGCTTCTCGGCTTGGGTGATGAAAGAATAATGGGTTGTTTTTGTGAGGGGGGGGAAGAAAGCAGCAACTATATTTAAAAAAATGTTCACATGAACGGATGTACACTTACTGGGCTAAATTGTCATTCGGTAAATAATCAAAAAGATCTGTGATCAGTGCCTTTGCTTCACAAAGAAGACTACCATGTAGTTATATCACCTCCTGGAGGCTAACCTGCAGATGGCATGCAACACAGGGATTGGTTTTTACATCAAATGAAGAGTTGTTTTTGCATTAATTTTTTACGACTCTGTGGGTAGCATGTGTCAAATCACAGGCAAACATCTATGAATGCAGTGAGCAAGGGATAGAGACTTGTTTGAATGGAGATGTATATTAATAACTATCCCAGTAGAATTACATCCAGGAGAACCAAACACGAAGCTTTTCCCAGGTGATGGGATTTACAAAGTGCAGAGCATTGGACCATTGGACCTGTGCCCTGCACTAAAAGCCAATAAAACCCAACTTTGGATAGGATACATTGCAGTGTTAATAAATGCAACCTTTTTAAAACAAAAATCATTTATGGGAGGCAGCATCACGGATGTAACCAGCATTTATTGTTCATCCCTAACTGTCCTTAAAAAAGTGGCAGTGAATCTCAATCTTGAACAGCCACTGACCTTCCGATCATCAGCTGGCTGGGGTATGGAGTTATGGGGTTGGGAGGTTTTGGCTTGGGAGATACACCTGTGACAGTCAAGAAATAGTGATATATTTTCAAGTTATGATGCATGTGACTTGGAGGGAAACCTGCAGGTACTGACCTCATGCAGTAAGGTCATGCCTTGGGCCATTATAGCTAACTGCAACTGGGACTAATAAAATGTCGCCAAAATGGCACCTCTTGCAAATGGACTCACTAGACTATTCTGTACATTGGAATTGTAATTGTAATTAATTTATTAGCCAAGTATGTAAAAACATACAAAGAATTTGATTTGACATACAGTCATAGCAAAAAGGCAACAAGACACACAACTACATAAAAATTAACATAAACATCCACCACAGCGCACTGTGAAGGAAGGCAATAACGTGTTATCTTCTTCCCTCCTTTTCTGTACTGACCGGGTGATTGTGCTAATGTATGGGGATAGTTTTGCTGGTCTGTATGCAATTGTACCTTGGTACACGTAACAATAAAGAAACCATTGCACCATTGAACCAACACATGTATTTACCTAACCAATGATATAGGTATATTGCCATTTGGCATTATCATTTAGGTTTTTGCTCATCGCTAATCGCTCACTTGATAAAGACTAACAATGAATTAAAATCCACGTGAAAACTTTCTAAATATTGAAACTATTCTGTTTTGCCTCGCATGCAACCATATAGTTGAAGTAGGCACCTCTCTTTAAATTTGAACTTCAAAGCACATTCACTGCATACCCCATTCGGCTAGCACATGGCAGAAGACCATATTGTGTGTATTGGAACTTCATGTTAATGACTCAACTGGCCCTAGCATTAAAATGAGCACAGAATCAGCTCCACAATAGAAGCCCCCAAGTAGCCCTGAACTAACAGTCTGAAAAAAAGGGTGTGTTTGCTGCGTGGCGAAGATGAAACCAAATGGGGAGAAAGAGTTGTACATTGGTGACTGCATCATCAAGATATAGAGCCTTCGAGTTTAATTTAGGTTAGTTTAGTTGAGTTTAGAGATACAGAGCGGAAACAGGCCCTTCAGCCCAACAAGTCCACACCGACTAGCGATCCCCACACATTAACATTACCACACACACAATTTGCACTTCTACCAAGCCAATTAAGCTACAAACCTGCACGTCTTTGGAGTGTAGGAGTAATTCATGCAGGTTACGGGGAGAACGTAAAAACTCCCTACGAACAACACCCATCTCTGGCGCTGCAAGCTACACCACTTAGATATTGCATGTTAAAAACTTGACGGCATGGGCATCAGGTCAGAGCAAAATCTAGCACCTTCCCTAGCAATCATAATGGTAGCTTGAGTTGAATCATTAGATTAGGCAGTATACAACTGTCCCTAGCCCACGGAGAAGGAATTTCCAAAATCCCGAAACTAGATCTCTCTTTAAAAATAATTGCTCGGAAAAAGGTGTCACATTTCAGGATTTTTGAACTTCAAAAACACAGTGAATTTGCATAAGTTTAAAATGTGGAAACTAAAGACTACAAGCAGTAAAACAAGGATTAAAACCAGATGAGCCGTCAAATTGTCGGAACACCCAATCTGCTTCAACCTGATACAATGAGGGTCAATTGTCCCATCAGGTAGTGCCCGTTCAAAGAAACATAGATAATAGGTGCAGGAATAGGCCATTTAGCCCTTCGAGCCAGCACCGCCATTCACTATGCTCATGGCTGATCATCCAATATCAGTACCCTGTTCTTTCGTCTTCTTGTCAGACAACTTGTTCTATTTGATTGTGCACGCCGGGTTGATTGTATTCATCGAAACAGGGCAGACCAAGTGAAGGTTGCAATCTCCCACCCCAGTACCCTGTTCCTGCTTTCTCCCCATATCCCTTCATTTCATTAGCCCTAAGAACTAAATCTAACTCTCTCTTGAAAACATCCAGTGAATTGTCCTCCACTGCCTTCTGTTGCAGAGAATTCCACAGATTCACAACTCTCTGGGTGAAAATGTTTAACCTCATCTCAGTCCTAAATGGCCTACCCCTTATTCTTAAATTGTAACCCCTGGTTCAGGACTCCCCCAACATGGGGAACATTTTTCCTGCATCTAGTCTGTCCAAGCCCTTGAGAAGTTTACATGTTTCTATGTTCCCCTCTCATCCTTCTAAATTCCAGGAACACTTACTTCATCGTGAAGAATGGCTTTGATCCAAAACATCCTCAGTCAATTTCCCTCCATAGATACGTATGGCTGGCAGAATTCCTTCAGCAGCTTGTTTTTTTTGTACATGGGGAGTAAAACAAAGCCTTACCTGCCAGATAAAACCAAATGGGGAGAAAGAGTTGTAAGTTGGTGACTCCATCGTCAAGTTATAGAGCTCTAGTACAACATAGGAACTGGCCCTGGAGCCCTCTGCATCGGCAGTGGCTACTGTGTCTACCCATACTAATTCCGCTCGCCTGCATTAATTTGGTTTGTCAACATAATACTCTCTTAAACTTCTACAGGTGTACAGTAAAGAACATATAAGCTTGGTTGCATCACGGCCTGGTTCAGCAACTTGAATGCCCAGGATCGAAGAAGACTGCAAAAAGTGGTCAACACTGCCCAGTCCATCACAGGTAATAACCTCCCCATCATAGAAGGGATGTACAGGATTCGCTGCCTCAGGAAGGCAGCCAGCATCGTCAGGGACCTCACACCACCCTGGCCACGCTCTCATTTCACTCCTGACATCGGGAAGAAGGCACAGAAGCCTGAAAACTGACATCCAGGTTCAAGAGCAACTTCTTCCCAACAGCCATCAGGCTATTAAACACTACAACCTCCAAATAAGCTCTGGATTGCTTAGACTTGGGGGCATTGCTTTTGTCTTTGCACTATAATTGGGTTTTTTTTAACATATCTTCAGCTGCTAGTAATTATTTAAGAAGAGTCCATCTGAAGAAGACTCTTGACCCGAAACGTTACCCATTCCTTCTCTCCAGAGATGCTACCTGTCCCGCTGAGTTACTCCAGCATTTTGTGTCAATCTTAAGAATTTAATTGTTCTGTTTTGGGACATGTGACAATAAAATACTTTGTCTCTTGACTCGTAATTCTGTATCTCTCTGTGCCCTCAATTGTTATAATGTCTCTTAAATGTTGATACTGTTCCTACCTCCGCTTTGTGCAGAAAATTAATTCTCAAATCTCCTTTAAACCACTCATCTTAAACCGATGCCTTATAGTTTTAGACGCACTTACCATGCAGAACAGAAACTATCTATATTATCTCCACCCCTCCTGATTTTATATACCTTATCTTATTTCCCCTCTTCCTCTGCTCCATGGAAAACAGATCTGCTGATCCAATATCTCCGGATAACTCAAGCCATCCAATCTTGGCAACTTCTTGTGCATCTTTCCTACACCCACTTTAGCCTGACCATGCCTTTCCTTCTGTGCTGACCAGAAATGCACACAATGCTCCAAAAGTGGCCAAGTTGCCCTAGACCAAGAAATGGAAATTAACATAGGCAAGCAGTCATATTTTCCAGTTAAATTGGTTTGAAAAAATTGATAATCCCAGAAGAAAGGGGGAGCTTTCTTAAATGCACCTTTACCCGCGTTGTTCTTGAGAGAAATGATATCGAGCAGGCTAGATAGGATTTGCTTTTGCAGTTTAGCCTCTGTTATCAATGCATCTTCTATGGAAAAGACAATCTGATAGATCGGTCACTATTGCTGAATTATCCTTGGCAATAGGAATCAAAATTAATACTCCGCTTTTGCAGCCAGATACTGCAATCAAGTTCAAGCACTCCCCGACTTACATACGGGTTACGTTCCGTGAACACTTACGCAAGTCAGATTTTATGTAGGTTAGGACCACTATCCCCATCCCCTGCCTGAATTATTCACTGTGAATAATAACTGTCCCAGCCTGGCTGCTTCCAGGGCATTTTCTGCAGCACGCAGCCTTCTGGGTAAGTACCGCCGCCATTGCTGGCTTGTTTCTGATGCAAACTTGAGTGATCTTAGTTGTGGAAATTGCAAATTGCCTTGATTACACTAGGGACTGAGTGCAGAATTATTTACGTAAGTGCAAGTTTATGTAAGTCACCTACTGCCATAATCGGGAGGGTCTGTATCAGCATTCCCCTACAATATGATTATGAAGTCGGTATTGTGGAGTTAAGGTGTTCATGCCAGGGTTACGCCAGCACAGGAACAAATATCTAGGGTAAATCTAAAATATTGAACCAAACACTTTCATTTAACTGCTTGAACGTGGCATAGATGCTGTTACTTTATGCTGTAGGATTTATTTTAAAAATGACCACTAACAGAAATCTTGCCTCGTGCCCAAGTATCACTGGAACAATTATTTTCCTCAACACTTATAAACATAACCTGTTCAATGGTGGCGCAGCGGTAGAGTTGCTGCCTTACAGCACTGGAGACCCCGGTTAAATCCTGACTACGGGTGCTGTTTATACGTTCTCCCCATGACCTGCATGGGTTTTCCCCGGGAGCTTTGGGTTCCTCCCACACTCCAAAGCCGTACAGGTTTGTAGGCTGATTAGCGTGGTAAATTTGTAAATTGTCCCTAGTGGATGCAGGATTGTGTTAGTGTGCAGGGATCTCTGGTCGGCACGGAATTGGTTGGCCGAAGGGCCTGTTTCGATGTTGTGTCACTAAACTGAACCAAATTAAACTAAATGTACTTGGTTGTTCAATATTTGAAGGTATTGAATATGCACACTCTAAGGAAAATTATTTGGAACAGAAATCTTAACTTGCCTAATTTATGATCATGCAACATTTCTTGACGCATAAGAGGAAAGTGGTGAACAGTTGATCCAATTGACCTCAAGACCCACCTGCACAAGTTAATGCCACTTTAACTGGTTCAACTTTTTATATTCTCCCTGCCTAGTGTCAACAACCTTCTGTGCTTTAGTGGAACAAGAGTTATGCTTTCAACACATACCTGCTATTTTCACTTTTGAGTATGAATGGTATATTTTAGCTAGATGTAAAAATCAATAGTCCATTACAGCAACAGAGTAGTAAAGGCTCTTTGTTGACTATTGTCATTTGCTCAAAAGTGAGCAGAATGCATGGACCACAATATGCATCTGTACAAAATAACTTTAATATATGGTTGGACTCCTGTCTTGCTGGTGAATTTAACTGCTCTGAAGTATATGTTTTAGTCATATGCTTTTACATTTAGTTTATGTGCCTATAAAACGATTATATTTCATTGCCCTGTCTCTGTCATCTTTGTTAAAGCCAGAGCAAGGAGCTTGACCAATAGTGCTAGATATGCTGTTTTACTCTAATCTTATACCAACACATCCCTCTGAACCATGCAGTCTAGCAATGATGCAAGCAATTGGTCCCAACAGGGCAGCACGGTGGCACAGTGGTAGAGTTGCTGCCTCACAACACCAGAGACCCGAGTTCGATCCCGGATACGTGTGCTGTCTGCACAGAGTTTGTACATTTTTTGCCTGTGACCGCATGGGTTTTCTCCAGGTGCACAGGTTTGTGGGTTAATTGGCTTTGGTAAAAAAAAATGTAAATTGACCCTAGTGTGTAGGCTAGTGCTAGTGTATGGGGTGATCACATGTCCGCACAGACTCGGTGGGCCGAATGGCCTGTTTCCATGCTGTGTTGCTAATGTCTAGTCTAAAGTCCCACAAACTTGAATGCTCTTCATGCCATTAGCTACATACAACCACATGCAAAATACAAGTTTAAGAAGGAACTGCAGATGCTGGTTTAAACCGAACATAGACCCAAAAAGCTGCAGTAACTCAGCGGGACAGGCAGCATCTCGGGTTTCATTTGTTACCGTTTGGCTGCTTGCAGTTTCATGCTGCCAGGTTCAATTTAAGCCAACAGAACTGAATTTAAGGGGAAAACGGTGTGGTACGAGGGTGGGTGATACTCCAGGGCCTGTTGACTGTAAGTAATAAAGGTGAATTTCTCCTTTTTGCTTACAACATTACACAATATTGCGAATGACATTAGGGCAGCTACCCAGCTGGACCACACATCAGGTGTGTGTTCCAGCTGCTGGTAAGGGCAATTGAAGACTTCTACATTTTCAGACATCATCCATCAGTAATCTGCCAGCTTTCAGCTGGAGCAGAATGGTAACACTATGGTAGTTATGTTATGAATGCAGAGGCGGAGAGGTGGGGGAGAAAAGAGAGGCAGTTTGGTGCTGAGGCAGGAACAATCGAGGGACTTCGGGGACTCCTGCACGTCACCCAACTCCCAACTGAAGAGTCACTCTTCAGCTCCCAACAAGAGACCATGAGATCCTTGTGGGTTAAAGTGGGGAAGGTTATATTCCTCCTGGTCTCAAGTAAATCATTGTAACATTGAGCATGTTATCTAAGGAGCCTCTTCAGTGCCTTTTTAGAACTACTGGTCAGGCCACTTGACATCTTGTAATAATTGGTGGAGCATGCATAGTGAAACCGAGTCCTACAACAAGCTACGGACCCGAATTTGTACTTTTCACGATATTCAACTTTTCACTAACATCCATCCACTTAGAAGATCAAGGAACAGATTGGAGAGATCATGTACTGGAACTGCATTCAACATTTTACCACCCCAATGTTTAGCATGAATATACTTGGAAAACATAATTGAAAAAGGACCCCTTTGTTAAAACTCAGTTCAATTTAAAAAACAATTATTGGTATTGGTTTATTATTGCCACGTGTGCGAAGATGCAGTGAAAATCTTTAGCGATCCATCCAGGGAATTCATGCCACACATGAGTGTAAATCATTCCTCACACAAGTACACCAGGTAACACAAAGAGAAAAATGTACAGGATGCAGAATGTGTAGGAAGGAACTGAAGATGCTGGTTTAAACCGAAGATAGACACAAAAAGCTGGAGTAACTCAGTGGGACAGGCAGCATCTCTGGAGAGAAGGAATGGGTGATGTTTCAGGTCGAGACCCTTCTTCAGACTGATGTCAGGGGAGAGGGAGATACATAAATAAGGAAGTGTAAAGTGTGAAAATAGGACACAGGGAATGGAGATCAAGAAAAATGGAGAACAGATCATTGTTAGATCACTGGGAAAAGATAACAACAAAGCAAACAGAGATAAAATGTAATCGGAGACAGTAAGACTGGTCGGAGCCGGAAGGGAGACGGACGGAGAGAGAGGAAAAGCAAGGGTTACTAGAAAAGCAAGGGTTATTAGCAAATTCAATGTTCATACTGCTGGGGTGTAAGCTGCCCAAGCGAAATATGAGGTGCTGTTGCTCCAATTTGCACGGGGCCTCACTCTGACAATGGAGGAGGCCCAGGACAGAAAGGTCAGTGTGCGAATGGGAGGGGTGTTAAATTGTTTAGCAACCGGGAGATCTGATATTTTTAGGCGGGCTCAGTGGAGGTCTGCGCTTGATCCAGCCAATATATGGGAGTCCACACCTGTAACAGTGGATACAGTAGATGAGATTGGAGGCAGCGCAAATGAACCTCTGCCTCAACTGAAAAGAGGTTAACTTGCACCCATTCCTTCTCTCCAGAGATGCTGCCTGTCCTGCTGATTTATGGTCCTGTCCCACTGTACGAGCTCATTCAAGAGCTCTCCCAAGTTAAAAAAAAATCAAACTCGTGAAAGCACGTAGAATGTACGTAGCGGGTGCGTCGGAGCTCGGGACGTCTCTTAGCGGCTAGTAACGCTAAAGGCAGGTAGTCAGGAAACGCGGTAAGCTCGTGAAGACTCGTGAAGATTTTTAAACATGTTGAAAAATGTCCACGAGAACCCCGAGTACCTACGAGCGGCCATTACCGTAAATCTCCGAGTTCGAATCAGGGCAAACTGGGGAGAACTCTTGATTTAACTCGTACAGTGGGACAGGGCCATTACTCCAGCATTTGGTTTATATCTTCAGAATGCTTAATATACTGTTGCAGCTACTGAGAAACTGCTGATATTAAAAAACAGTGAAAGAACTGTATTGAGGTAGGTTAGAGACCTGGGACTACACCATTAGCTTCTGATAGGTCTGTTCAGTCGCCTTATAACAGTGGGGGCAAAGCTGTTTCTAAATCTTGTGGTATTTTTGTATAATTTCCGTAATGGAAAAAGAGAGAAAAAGTGGGCCTGACAGATATCTGAAGAAGGGTCTCGACCCAAAACATCACCCATCCATTCTCTCTAGAGATGCTGCCTGCCCCGTTGAGTTACTCTAGCATTTTGTGTTTATTTTCAGGAGAGTAACCAACAGATATGATTAGGTGAAAACTAGGTACAAAATGATGCACAATTGGCAAAGAGCTATTGCTGTGAAGTTTTCGGTCAAATTTTGGTTGAGAAAAGCAGCGTGGAGGAGTCTGAAGATAAGATTATGGTTGCCGGATTCTAGGTACAGGGTTTGCATTCGAGAAGTTGGGTAAAAGAGCAGGATTCTGGGTCTGAGATAATATATAATATCTATATACTATGAAAAGTCTCATCTTGTATCTGTGTGTGTGAGTGTCTATCTGGTGTGATTGTATTTTCGCCAAACGGTACACGTTAGTGCTGAAATTTTTGCAGAATTAAACTCAGCTTTATCTCGTCATTGGTCTAATCAAGTTTCCTTAAGGTTTTATGTTATATTTCACGTTATTGATATTTCAAGGTTTAAAAAAGCCAACTTTCACAAGAATGTTACTGTTAAAATCCTTGCTGCACCAGCTTCCAACAGACTTTGATACAAAGTTGCAATACAGAAACACTCTGTGCTTCCACCAAGTTTTCACCTGAATGGGATATCACAGTCCTCCACCTCCACCTGACTTTTGCAATAATACTGCCAGCTTACTCCAGCTCCTGGCAGCAGGTGCTTCAACAGGAGGAGGAGAGTGTATTGCAATTGGCAGGCAGGGGGAGTGCAATTGATTTTTTTTTTTAAAGTGCAGTGCTGGGGCAGACAGGGGAGTGCTGGAATCTTACATTCGGCATCGGGTTGAGTTGGGGACCACGCCTTCCGTGGGGGCTACGGGTTAGTGGTGCAATATTGCGTTGGGGAACGGGTTGCGTTGGGGGAACAGGCCTCCCATGTGACAGGGACCCAACGGGTCCCAGTTGGTCTAGTATAATATAAAAATCCCGCAATCAGGGTTCCAGTTACAAGAAATGCGCGGAGCATTGGGTGCAGTTAAACGGTTGAGAAAAACTGAGCTATATTTCATCTGCAACATTCTTGATACAGGAAATAGAAACATAGAAACATAGAAACATAGAAATTAGATGCAGGAGTAGGCCATTCGGCCCTTCGAGCCTGCACCGCCATTCAATATGATCATGGCTGATCATCCAACTCAGCAATAGTGCTAGAATCTAGATCCAAGATTCTGTAAGTGCGATCCTGATTCCAAGATTCTCAGGAAATGCTTAGGAAGGAACTGCAGATGCCGGTTCAAACCAAAGATAGACACAATTAGCTGGAGTGACTCAGCAGGACAGGCAGCCTGGAGAGAAGGAATGGGTGCAGGATGTGAGTTGCATGATTTAGGTTGAAGGATAACGGCTGCAAAGCTGGGTTGTAGGACTCAGGCTGCTGATTTACACTTGCACCATTTGGGTTACAGAAAGTTGAATGTCAGATAATTATCGCTGAGAGATACTAATGTGAGTTCCAGGATAAGAGTAAAATCTTGAGAGGATCTTGGATAAGAGTAAAAGATTTGTGATGCACGGTTCTGGGTGTGGAATTCTTCTTCTAAGATTCTTAGTGCTTTACTAGAGATGAGACATACTTCCTGAGGGATGCTGAATTTGACATTCACATTGCAGGATTAATGGACCTGTTCCACTTAGACGATTTCTTAGGCAACTACAGGTGACTAGTTTGCCGCCACATGTTCACCGGTGGTCGCCGGGAGTAGTCTCCTCAATTGCGCAAAAACTCGTAGCGTCTTTCTGGTCACCGCTAAATTTTCGGGTTTGGCGCCAAAGAGCGTAGCTTGACTTCTCCTGATGTAGGTGCTGTCGTAGGTTATCACCAGGATGCCATAGGTTGTCGGCAGTTGCCTAAAAAAATCGCCAAGTGGAACAGGCTCATAAGCTTGCAATAATCTGGGTTGGACATCTGGGAGCAGGATGCTGAAACCAGGACTCTGCAGTTTTCCACGTGCAATCCATCTGTCTGCTGGTGTTTGGTCCAGGTTTTGTAATATGAGATTGTAAATGCAGGACAATTCTGGGTTGCAGGACTTTGGGTGCAGGATTCATACTGCAGGAATTTAAACACAGGATTGTGTTACAAGGTTCACTTGTCCAAGCTGACCATGATGACTATCATGTTTTTGAGTGATGAATTGGGGGCACAGTGTTTGTTGTATTCAGGAAGAAGATCCCCTGTTGCAGCATTCTGCATGCAGATTTCTGGCAGCACTGTGGTGCAGTGGTAGAGTTGCTGCTTTACATTGCCAGAGACCCGGGTTCAATCCTGACTGTGGGTGCTGTCTATATGGAGTTTGTAAATTCTCCTTGTGACCTCTTGGCCTTTCTCCAAGAGCTTGGGTTGGTCTCTAATAGTCTAGTCTTTTGTCTATTCCCTAGTAAATTGTCCCTAGTGTTTAGGATGTGTTCACAAGTCGGTATAGACACGATGGGCCGAAAGACTTGTTTCCATGCTGTATCTCTAAAATCTAAAGTAAAGAATGTTAATTGCAGAATTTAGGATGTAGGTTACAGGTTGCAAGATTCTGGATGCAAAATTCAGTTTGCAGTCCTTGAAGATTCAGGAATCTGATTGTTTGATTCTTGCTTTAAGATTGCATGAGCAAGATTCTCCCTTGAACTCCTACTATTTACTGACCTCCCCACCATTGAAGGGATCCATAGGATGTGCTTCCTCAAAAAGGCAGCTAACATCATCAGGGATCCACTCCACCCTTGCCACTCTCTCATTTCACTCCTGCCATCAGGAGGAAGGTATAGGAGCATGAAGACTGTAATGTCCAGGTTCAGGAGCAGCTTACTTTCCAACAACCATCAGGCTATTGAAAACTAGGAACTGCAACTAAACACCAAACCACAAACTGCCTTGATTGCACGAGGGATTACAGTTAAAGTTGTTGCAGTATTCTGGACCTGGGATCCAGACTGTGGCATTCAGGCTGCACAATTCATGGGGTCTGATCCAAGGTGTAGAGATCACAATGGGGGATTTGATGTACAGTGTTTGCCGGCAAGAATTTTGATACAAGGTTTTGGTTGCAGATGCTGTGGGTAGGAGTTGGGTTGCAGCATACATCTTGCAGGATCCAAGTGGCAGGATTCATCTTGCAGGATCCATGTTGCAGGATTCATCTTCCAGGGTCCAAGTTGCAGGATTCATCTTGCAGGATACTGAATGCAATATTTTTATTTCCTTAACAAGGAGCTTATATTGTATAATCAGTTACAGATTACTGCATAGATCAAACTGCCCTGCAGTTTGTAAACACCAATTAACGAACTACAACATAATCCATATCCATGATGTGCTCGTGACCCTGCGACAACCAACATTTACAGCGCCCAACCCAGGTGACTATTAGTGTGCTGGTCACAGCAGCGGATCTGCAATCACATATTACAATCACTCCACACTTTCAAATCTCTACTAAACATATACCCTCATCAGGTATCTGTACACTGTAAGTCCATCGATAGTAATCACGTATTGTCTTTCCGCTGACTGGTTAACATGCAACAAAAGCTTTGCACTGTACCTCGGTACACGTGACAATAAACTAAACTGAACTAAACAGAGGAGCTCCTCGTAAGTCCCCATGGACACTGCATTGTCCCACTACTGGGACACATGGGCTTGGATGAAGGGGTAGGCAGTAGACACGGGCAGAATACACGCCGCTGCTCGCTGCTTGGACCCTTGCCTCACCATCTTGGCCAGGGCCAGAAGCAAACCGACAGGGACATCCCCACCCCCCTCCTCACCGACCAACCCTGCACCCCTCCATTCCTGGTGACCAAAGATTAGGAGCGTGGGGCCAGGAATGCAGCCACAATTTGAGGAACAGCCCCGTCAGCTAATGCAGTATTCTGAATGCAGGAATCAAGATACAGAAATCTACCTGTCCCGCTGAGTTACGCCAGCATTTTGTGTCTATCCTCAGTATAAATCAGCATCTGCAGTTCCTTCCTACACATGAATTTGGTTGCAGTATTATGTGGTAGAATATTCTTTACAGATTTTGGATGCAGTATTTGAGTTGTTAAATTCAGTTGACAGAGTTCCCGAGGAAGGATTCTGAGGACAATGTGTGGAGGGTCAGGATTCAAGATACAGGCTGTCGAGATACAAGGAACTGCAGGTGCTGGTTTACTTTAAAAGACACAATGTGCTGGAGTAACCTTGCGGGTCAGGCAACATCTCCGGGAAACATGGACAGGAGATGTTATGTGTCAGGACCCACCCGGGGATGGGGGGATGGGGGGAGGAGGAGGGAGGGGGTGGGGGTGTGGGTGGGGGGAGGATGGCCAGAACAACGCCTGACAAGTGATAGCCAGATACATGTGTGAGGGTTTTTTGATAGGCTAATGCTCAGTCAACGGTCAGAGATGAAAAGACAAATGGTGTGAGAAGGAGAGCTGCAAATTGTGAAGGATGTAAGATACTCAAGCAGAATATGAGGTGCTGCCCCTCCTGTGGCCTCACTCCAGCAATGGAGGAGGTCCATGATGGAAAAGTCAATATGGGAATGGGAAGGGGAGTTACAATGGTTAGCTACCAGGAGGACCAGCAGGCCTTGGCAGACTGAGCGCAAGTGTTTGGCGAAATGGTCCCTGAGTCTTCACTTGATCTCGCTGATGTAAAGGAGGCCACATTGGGAATACCGAATGCTGTAGATGAGGTTAGAGGAGGTGTGCGTGAACCTCTGTTGCACCTGGAAGGATGGCTGGGGTGCCTGGATGGAGGTGAGGGAGGAGGTATGGGGACAGGTGTCACATCTTCTGCATTTGCAGGCGAATGGACCTGGGGAGGGGGTGCTTTGGGTGGGAATGGATCTAAAGCAAGGAGTTGTGGAGGGTGCAGTCTCTGCAGAGACTGGAAAGAGATGGGGATGGGAAGATGTGACTGGTGGTGGGATGTTGGGATAAAAGTCAAACAAACTTTATTGTCATTTAGAAATACATTGATATATGCAGTTCCAAACGAAATTACGTTGCATTTGGCTCCCTGTGCAACACGATAAATTAACAGAAGGGTAGGCATGGATAAAAAAGATAAAAGGATAAATAGACGATGGTGGTAGCCCATTACATGGCATTCAGGAGTCTGATGGCTCGTGGGAAGAAGCTGTTGCAGAACCTTGATGTTCTGCTCCTTATGCTGCGATATCTTTTTCCCGAGGGCAGCAGAGTGAACAGACCGTGATGGAGATGTGTGGGGTCTTTTATAATACTGCTGGCCTTAGACACGCAACGTTTGGTTGCAATGTCCCCGATTGAGAGGAGAGAGGTCCCGATGATTTTTTCCGCTGTCCTCACCACTCTCTGCACAGACTTCCAGTCGGAGGCTTTACAGCCCCCAAACCAGACAGAGATACAGCTGGTCAGAATACTCTCTATGGTGCCCCTGTAGAAAGTAGATGTAGAGTCCTAGTAGATTGAGGGAAGCAGCTGAGCCAGCCCCTGCTCGTCTCCCCAGGACTGCAGAAATGGAGAGGAGGAGGGTGGGGGGAGCTGGTGACGGTGGATGCGAGAGCAAGGGCCAGTAAGAGAGTGAACCAGTGTCTCACCTTCTGCACCATCAAGGTCACCTGCCAGAGCCACTCACGGGGCACAAAGGCTGAAGGTGGCCGGGCAAGGGGAGGGACGGTAGTTCGGTGGATGGTCCAGATGGAAGCAACAGCTGGAGGCCCTGCAGCAGCCTGGGGCTCACCTGGATCAGGCACTGCTCCAGAAGTCCGAGCATACTGGACTTTGACAATGGTGCCGAAGCCTGGCAACTTTTGCATGGAGTCCAGAGGACTATTTCTGTACACTTTGTACTAATCAGCTATTGTGATACTTTACTGAACTGTATGCAAAAAATAATAAATAATTACAATGCAGATCTGTACTTGCGATATTAGAGAACCATAGGCCATTACTCGCTGGAATTTAGAAGATTGAGGGGGGATCTTATAGAAATACAAAATTCTTAAGGGGTTGGACAAGCTAGATGCTGGAAGATTGTTCCCGATGTTGGGGGAGTCCAGAACAAGGGGTCACAGTCTAAGGATAAGGGGGAATTCCTTTAGGACCGAGATGAGGAAAACATTCTTTACACAGAGAGTGGTGAGTCTCTGGAATTCTCTGCCACAGAAGGTAGTTGAGGCCAGTTCATTGGCTACATTTAAGAGGGCGTTAGATGTGGCACTTGTGGCTAAAGGGATCAGGGGGTATGGAGAGAAGGCAGGTACGGGATACTGAGTTGGATGATCAGCCATGATAACATTGAATGGCGGTGCAGGCTCGAAGGGCCGAATGGCCTACTCCTGCACCTATTTTTCTATGTTTCTATGTTCCATTGACCATATACAGGCCTCCGAACAGTAGTTACGATGTAGGCCACAAATTACTTCAGATAATAGAAAAGGCACATAAGAAAGACAAAGTTACAGTGGTCATGGGGGATTTCAATATGCAAGTAGACAGAGGAAAAATCAGGTTGGTACTGGATCCCAAGAGAAGGAATTTGAAGAATGTCTACAAGATGGCTTCTTCGAGCAGCTTGTGGTTGAGCCCACTAGGGAAAAGGCAATTCTAGATTTGGGGTTGTGCATTGAACCAGACTTGATTAGGGAGCTTAAGGTGAAGGAATCCCTTAGAGGCTGTGATCATAATATGATAGATTTCAACCTGCAGTTTGAGAGGGAGTGGCTAAAACCAGATATATTGGCATTACTGTTGAGTAAAGGTAACTACAGAGGTGTGAGGGAGGAGTTAGCTACAGTTGATTGGAAGGGGAACCTAGCAGGTATGATGGTGGAACAGTAGCAGCAGAAGTTTCTGGGAGTAACCCAGAAGACACAGAATCTTTTCATCCCAAAGAGGAAGAAACATACCAAGGGGGGAGTGAAGCCACCATGTCTGACAAAGGAAGTCAAAGGTAGCATAAAAGCAAAAGACACGCAACATGGCAAAGATTAGTGGGGAGCTAGAGGATTGGGAAGCTTTTAAAACAAACAGAAGGCAACTAAAAAAGTAATAAGAGGAGAAACGGTGAAATATGAACGTGTAATATACAAGAGGATAACAAAAGTTTTTACAATTATATGAAGAGTGAAAGATGAGAGTGGACATTTGGACAACTGGAAAAATAAGAATCGTTAAGTTTTTTGTGACTGTCTTCACAGTGGAAGACACCAGCAATGTGCCAGAAATTAGACAATAGACAATAGGTGCAGGAGTAGGTCATTCAGCCCTTCAAGCCAGCACCACCATTCACTGGGATCATGGCTGATCATCCACAATCAGTACCCCGTTCCTGCCTTCTCCACATATCCCTTGACTCCGCTATGTTTAAGAGCTCTATCTAACTCTCTCTTGAAAGCATCCAGAGAATTGCCCTATGAGGTAGAGAATTTCACAGATTTACAACTCTCTGGGTGAAAAAGTTGTTCCTCAACTCCGTTCTAAATGGCCTACCCCTTATTTTTAAACTGTGGCTCCTGGTACTGGACTCCCCCAGCATCGGGAACATGTTTCCTGCCTCTTACGTGTTCAAGAGAGTCAGGGGGTGGAAGTTAGTGGAGTGGCTATGACTGAAGAGAAGGTACTTGAAAAGCTGAAAGGTCTGAACCAGGTGGACTACATCCCAGGATTGTGAAAGTGATAAATGTAGAGATTGTAGATGCCTTACTAAAGCTGATTCAAGAATCACTAGAATTATGAATGGTTTCAGGAAAAACTGCAAATGTAAGAAGGGGACGAGGCAAAATAAAGGAAATTATAGACCAGTTAGCATGTGGTTGGTAACATTTTAGTCCATATTTGAAGGATGAGGTTTAAGGTTCATGGAAGCACGTGATCGAACAGGCTAAAGTCAGCATGGTCTTGTTAAGGAGAGATCTTGCCTGACAGATTTGTTGGAGTTTTTTGTGGCGGTAACAAGCAAGATAGACAAAGGAGAGTCAGTTGGTGTTGTATACTAGGACATCCAGAAGGCCTTTGAGAAGGTCTCACATGATCAGCTGCTAAACAAGATAGGAGCCCATGATATTAGAGGTAAGGTACTAGCATGGGTAGAAGATTGGCTGACTGGCAGAAGGCAAAGTGTGGGAATAAAGGGACCTTTTTCTAGTTGGCTGCCGGTGACTAGTGGTGTTCCGTAGCAGGGCTCAGTGTTGGCCCCACTACTTTTCACTTTGAATGTTAATGATCCGGATGATGGAATTGATGGCTTTGTGACTGAGTTTGCAGATGTCAAGGAGATAGATGGAGTGGCAGGTAATGTAAAGGAAGCAAGAAATCTGCAGAAGGACCTGGACAGGTTAAGAGAATGGGCAGATAAGTGACAAATGGAAAACAAGATAGCAAAGAGCGCCGCCATGCATTGACATAGAGATGTAGGCTCCTTTCTAAATGGGGAAAGGATTCAGAAACCAGAGGTGCAGGGACTTGACAGTGCTGGAGCAGGATTCCCAAAAGGTTAATTTGCAGGTTGAGTTGACTGTAAGGAAGACAAATGTAATGCTGCCATTCATTTTGTGGGGCCAAGAATATAAAAGTAAGAATTCAATGCTGAAAAACTATCAGGCACTTCTTCTTTCGTGTGGCGTTCACAGCCTAAAGTTGTAGGACAACTTGTTCTATTTGATCTTCCGTTTGTGCATATCGCGTTGATTGCATTAGTCGAAACAGTGTGGACCACATGAACATTGCAATCTTCCACCCCATTATCAGGCACTGGTGAGGTCATATTTGGATTATTGTGAGGAGTTTTGGGCCCCATATCTGAGAAAAGATGTATTGATTTTAGAGAGGGTCGAGAGGAGGTCATAAGGTCATAAGGTCATAAGGACGATGGGCTGAATGGCTAATTCTGCTCTTCTGTCTTATGGTCTTGCATTGGATGCCCTAGAATGAAAATCCTGAACTTGGGAACAGATTCAGTGGAGATGGAGAAGTTGAGAGTAGGGGATAGTATCTTTGCAAGAGGGCGGTGGGAGAAGATGTAATCCAGATAACGCTGGGAGCCAGTGTGTTTGTAGTAGATGTCAATCGATAGTCTGTCCCCAATGTTAAAGAATCCTGAATCCAGTTTTTCTTTGAATAAATGGGAGTTATGTTCTTAGAGGTCTGCTGTTCTGTTTTATTCAAGGAAATGTAAAAAATTGATATTTTTTAAATTTTCAAATGCCAACCACAGACTTCACAACAAACTGGCTGTTGCTCGAAAGAACCTTTGATAGATTGGGAAGTTCCAAAATGAAAAGTTTTTTCTAAAAGCTGCACTCTCACCATGAGAACAAATTCTGCTGAGTTGCATTTTATACTTTAAAGTTCCCCACATTATACCCATTGTGTTTTGATGACACTTAGATTTTGCTTAATGCTTTGAAATATCCCTTAATGTTTTAAGATATCCCTAGATCTAGTACTTGGCAGATGTCCTTCAATCAAGTACTCCCCAAGCCTGATTGTTATATGAGAAATCTGGGATGTAATGATGGTGAATGATGCAGTTGGCCAGTGTGAATGGGCTGCTACCTCTTTTGCAGAATACAAGTGCATGTCATCATTACTGAGTAATAAATTATAATTACTGCTTACAGCAAAACAACACTTACTTTTTGATTACTATTAAGTGCTCAACAGTGAAGCATAACTGCAGATCCATTGTTAATTTTTGATGAAAAAAATTACGTTCAAATATTTCCCGCGGAAAACGGTAAAGAGAATGCGGTTTACTGAGGGAAATGGTTGTATTGTCCTTTGCTGTGAGATGTTCGTAGAACGCAGAGCGTCCCTCAAAGGGTTAACGTCCACGTTGTCCACAGCTCCTTGTTGTATACTGGGCAGTGCCCCAAGGGCGTACATAAATGCATACTCTGGACTCCTTGCCATGCTGTTCTAAATCTCTGCACTTAATGCCATTAAAGACAATCTGGCAGCAAGCAATCAGATTGTAGGCTGATTTTATGAAGCCTGTAATTTGTTTTGTTAACACCAGCCATCTATTAGTATCATCTACATCTTAAATGTTGTAATTAAGATTTTAATCAGGGCAGTATGCTGTGAAAGATATATGATGAGTTGTTTTTCTGCTGACACTAGCTATTAAAACCATGTACTGTTTAGACAGGTTACCATGAACATCTACACAGTGTAGTTGATTGGGGTGGGAAGGAGAGCAGTTTATTGGAATATAAGTTTCACCCCCAGTGGTTAATTGGTGTTTCCAACAGATCTGGTGAGTAATCGAAGCTTGGATGGGCCAAAATATATCTTTGCTAGGAGTTTGCAGGAGTTGCTCGGAGTTGAAAGGAGAGTCCATGAATCGTGCATCACTCCATTTAAAAACACTTTAGAGCACAAATATTATTTTGTTTTAGGATTGCCAGTAGATTGATCCATTACCTAAGCATGTTTATTCCCAATGGAAGAGACATGTGACAGATGTCAGAATTGTTTTTTAGGAAAACAGGTTGAATTTATTACATTATTGGTCCAGTTGAATTTGTGCTGTATAGTCAGTCCATTGCCAAGAAATAGGACAAAATATATTGAATCTACATTGACCTAGATACTTTATAGTTCACAAACTTTAACACGAGGGAGGTAGGAACCACTAACATCATTACCAAAGTCCTTTTAATAGCAAGGAGCCACAGGTTATATTTTTTCTCCAGACACATTTGCCTAGAAATGGAAGTTTATTCTTAATGGATGTGCTAAATATGGGCCTGCATGCAGCACTCAGATGAGCCACAAAGAAATCAGGAAATTATAAAAATGGTTGGTCAGAGTTGGTCACATTGTCAGACCGGCTATTACCTACACAATTCCATATCCTGCAGAGGTTGTGGCCACAGCTCTAATGCATTGGGAAGGCCTTCAAGAACATCTCTGTATGGCAACTTGAAAATAGTTTCAATATAGGCTGCCACTGGGTTTTGGTAACTCACGCCCTCTGGGTGTCCGACCACACTCCTGTGATTGTCCAGACAGACTGAGCCGCAAACCTCAGGTGGCCCCACCGTCTCAATGAGGCACAACCCCATCTCACTAATGGCATTCACAGCACACAGGACCACCATGAATTATTGGGCTCTCAGCAGTACATATTAGAAATATACTGATACATAAATACTGAAGAGAACAGGAGAATAGCAGAGATATTTCAAATCGCAGCTTTGCATCGATATGCAGAGAGGTTTGGGCTTAAATTTTTTTTGTGAGTTTTCAATGCTTGTTGTAGGTTGAACAATTAATTGCACAACTTCTATCTGTGGGTGCTGAGTTCTAACTTGACAAGGCCCAACTGTGCAAATTGCAAGACTCAAAACAGGTGAAATACACTTGAATGCGTCTAGAATTGTTTCAAATTGGCTCAATCCACCAGGTGCAAAATGCTTTTACTTGTGTATTATTCCGATGAATCAGGTGCAAGCAGGTCCAGAATCTAGACAATTAGCCTTGGTGAAGAGAATCTGTTGGCAGAGCTGTTTATCAGAAGGCAGGAGAGTAACGTTGTTTTGAAAGAATTCCAGCAAGGTGATTTGGCAAGCAGTCCTTGTTTCACAGTTAGAAACATTTGTTGCACCGTCTGTTCCACCAGGTAAGATCAGTGAAGCCTGAACCGTTCTCAGACATACATATGGAGTTAGCATTAATGACTTTATTGAATATTAAATATCACCTTCACACAGGAAGTCTGGTGCCAAAGAGGAAGTCAATAGACCCAATCCTGCTCTGCACCTCCAGGGAATTGTATTCACAAAATATCCATTATGTGCATATGGTGGCCACATTTATTTAAAAAATGGCCTTGAGATTTAAATATGGTGCATTAAAGCAGCACTATTGTGAAGGCCGAAGCAGATCTGTGTGAGGCACAGGCAGCAAGCATTTTACACCTGGCGGATTGAGCCGATTTGAAACAATTGGGAAATTGGTCTAGACACATTCAAGTCCATTTCAACTGTTTGAGTCTTACATTTGCACAGTAGCGCATGACTCCTCAGAGCATTATATGTGGTGGGATGGATCTTGCAAGAGGAGACTTACACAAAGGCCTCTCCTTCATATTCTCCTGGTATTGAGAACAATGGAGTTAATGGCAGATGTAAGATGAAGGTTAAATTGCGAATCAAATCCCACAGGGCAGCAAAATGTGTTCTGCGCATAACAAACTACTGAAATAATGCCAGGCAAATGGAAATCTTGTTAAAACAGATTGGATTCGGAGCAGATAGTAAGGGTAAATTACTAAAATAATGTTTCCACTCACAGGGGAATGGTTCTAGTTCTAGAGGGTAGAATTTTAGAACAAGTGATCATCCATTTGAGAAGGAATTTCTTCTCTCAGGTCAGGAATCTCTGGAAAATTCCACACCAGGGAGCCATGAAGCGTCATAATCATCAATGATGATGAAATAGGTAGATTTTTGGTCTGGATGGGAGTCCGGATTCGCAAAGCAGTGAAACGGCAGCAAATATCCGATCAGCCACGAAGAGGCAAAACACTACAGATGCTGGAATCAGGAGTCAAAATAAACCACAGAGCTGGGGTCAGGCGGCATCTGTGAGGGGAAATGGACGGGTGTGTTTCGGGTCGGGACTCTTCTTCAGATCAGCCATGATCTCATTCAAGATTAGAAAGTTCAAATTAGACTCCTCAATAATTTTCAAAAAGATGCTAGATGTTCATTTGAAAAGAAAAAAACAAAACAAATTGCAAGGGTATGAGGAAGAACAAGGCTGTGAAACAAATTCTGTGCTATTCAAAGCTGGCACTGGTATGTCGGGCCGAATAACCTCCTGTACAACAACATTCTTTAACTCTAAGAAATTAATATTTCCCTTCTCCCCGTAAACTTTGAGAATTTTACTCGAAATTCCTATTGGAGCAGGTGCTGTAATGGAATCTGCATTCATGTAGCTGTCCTTGTTGACAGAAGGGTGACAGCCGCATATTGTAGAAAACTGTAATAATGCTGACATACAACATGATGCATAATCTCATTTCAATGGACTATCATCAGAATGCACTGCTGTGAAAATGTGGTACCCACATCAAGAAATAATGCCTGTATCACTGAGGATGCTCTTCCACATGGGGATTTTGGCATTGATGTAGCAAGATGTAAATATTTGGCTTTCGTACAATGGAGTCAGGCTGTCCTTGCGCATTTTCACAAATGCACACATTTCTAATTGAGGAAGAATTAACGTTCAAACTGTATATTTAAGGCATTATTTTTTTTTTCACTCTTCCTACTGGTTAAATACGCTCATACTTAAATAAGTTTAATAATGCTATTGGTAAGTCACAGCAAATGTGGGTTTTTAATGATGTATTAGGAGTGTACACAATTAATTTTTTTCCCTGGAATTTTAGATTTTTCAATGCTAAAATGTCACCTTTAGTTACACTTAAAATCTATAATTGTGCATGATAAATTATGCATTAAGTAGTCAATTATACAGTCATAAGGACAAAAACAGGCAAATATTGAATAAAAGATAGAGGTGCCATAATTTACAGAGGAAAAGCTAATGAGTTTGGCACTTTGCTGCTGGAAAGAATTTAAAGATGGTTGATTTGAATCTTCCCTCAGTCTTCCATCAATAAAACAGAGACATGGTGAAGTTGAAAGCTGATCTGGGAGAGTCATGTTTTTATAATTGCTTTCTACCCTCAGGCACTAAAAATCCAGAGGGTCCCCATTGCTGGTGTTAATGCTAGCGCTGGCCAAAAGACCCAGTCAAAACCTCGATACACCAATTAATTTGTTTATGGTTCTGATTCTTGCATTATGAACAATGGGAACGGTTTGGCTTCCTTTTAAATTGTATGACCTGATTAAAGATGACGGCAGCAGCTATTTTATTTTATAATGCGGGAGAAATAGGGAATTATTTTGAAAAAAGGGGTTTTGTATTCTTTGAGTGTACTCAGCCTAAAACGTACCATTTAGCTTTTTGTTTAAACAATGCATTGTAGTTTTCTGGCAGTTTAAATTCTCCAGATAGCAAATAGATTTTCTTGTTTTTCACAGATTTAATTTTTGATGTAGGTTTCTTCCATTCTAAACCCCCAAACACATTTTTAATACCAAATCAAAGATTCAATTGAAAAATTGTCTCCTTTGTACTTTTTCATAACCAAAGTGGCACAAACCAAAGCAGTGGTAAATTTGGTAAACAAATTCAAATCGAACAATGTTTTAAAAGGTTTTTTTTTAAAATAAAGATTAAGTTGCAACATGCATGAATAATATCAGAAAAATATCCCAGGGAAGTAATATAGAAGAAAGGGGAAGTTATCATTTAAAGTGACTCTGCCATCTTACATACATAAATATTTATTTTTTTCTGCTGAACCAAAACAGTTTCAGTGTAGATTCAATCAGATTCTGAGGTGATTCTCCCATTTGTGAAATAAAAACAGTAGATGCTGAAAATTCGAGACCAGCTGCAATTATGGAGAAAGAACTATGAGGGTTACTAATCCATCATCAGACTTCGGTGAAGAGTCATTGACCTGAAACATTAACTCTGTTTCTCTCGCCTAATTGTGAATAGTTGCTGCTCTGGAGTGCATCTTTGAAATTATCCAAACAAAAATTGGTTGTTATAAATACTTCAGCAGGAACTGCAGCTAAAGTTGTGTTGACAATTTTGGAAATTGGAAGCGCATTTGAGCTTGATGCATTGTCAAGGCACTGAACTCTCCTAAATTATATTTGTCAGTTGTATTTATAGGGATGGGCGATGTCAGCAGAAGGTAGAGGGGGCGGTGGTTTTGCATCAAGGGATATAGTGGATGAAAAATTCCTGACGAGGTTAGAGATGTGAATATTGTTTCTTTGGTTCCCTGCCAAAGTTCTTATACAGCAATGTTGATCGCGCTGTCACTGTTGCCTGTCCTGTCAGCCAACTATTGCACAATGAAAGCACAGTGTAATGCAGCCCCTCTGGGAACAGGCCGTTTCATGGAGCAGCCAGTGGGAGGCACCTTGTACACACTGCCTAACCTCTGCCCTGCAGGAGAATACCACCTGGTCCCCAGGGACTTCAGCCTAATTGGAATTTTCCTGGTGCATCCAAATGAGGAGTATCATCCTAGTTCGAGTAGGTATCAATACACGTTATATCCCACTGGAAAATATTTTCATTTCAAATAAGCACCAAAGGTTGCAGATCTGATGCTGGTAAATGGGATTAACATTGATGCTTTGCATGGACAATATGGGCCGAAGGGCAGGTTTCTGTGTTGTACGATTCAATGACTCTATGACCCTACAACAGAGGTGCAGTCACCGATCTTGTGCCATGATGAGATCGCTGCACTGCTACTCCTTACCTACTTCAATCACTTCTGCATACTATTACGTTTCTTGCAAAAGTTGAAGACATGACACAGAAATAAGTGACTTGCTGTGTTTCAAAGGCTTTTTTTGATAGAACAAAGAATAGGCAACACACTGGTGCAGCTGGTCGAGCTGCTGCCTCACGGCACCAGAGTCTTGGATTCGATCCTGACACTGTCTGATCCTGCCTGTGTGGAGATTGCACGTTCTCTCTGTGACCGTGTGGGTTTTGTCCAGATGCTCTGATTTCCTCCCACATTGCAGACATGTGGGTTTGTAGGTAAATTGGCCACTATAAAATTGTCCCTTCTGTGTAGAGAGTGGATGCGAAAGAGTGGCCACAGTTTAAGAATAAGGAGTAAGCCATTTAGAACGGAGACGAGGAAACACTTTTTCTCACAGAGAGTTGTGAGTCTGTGCAATTCTCTGCCTCAGAGGGTGGTGGAGGCTGGTTCTCTGGATGCTTTCAAGAGAGAGCTAGATAGGGCTCTTAAAAATAGCAGAGTCAGGGGATATGGGGAGAAGGCAGGAACGGAGTACTGATTGGGGATGATCAGCCATGATCACGTTAAATGGTGGTGCTGGCTCGAAGGGCCAAATGGCCTAATCCTGCAGCTATTGTCTATTGGCTATTGTCTATTGAAAGTGGATAACATTGAACTAGTGTAAACAGGTGATCAATGGCCAGCATGGACTTGGCGGGTTGAAGGGCTTGTTTCCATGCTGTATTTCTAAACTAAACTAAACTAAACAAGATGAGTGTCACATTTATATAGTATGGAAACAGACCTTTGGCCCAACTCACCCAAGAGGTCCCAACCCAAAACATTGACTGTCCATTACTTCCCCAGATGCTGCCTGACCTGCTGAGTTCCTCCTTTGTTTTTCGCTCATCCATCCTCACCAAGCTTAGTGTATTACAGGTTAATTACCAGTCCAACTGAATGAAGTTAATTTAATTTAAATAAAGAACAACATGATATGACCTCACAGTGGCACAATGAGTAGAGGCCCAGGTTTGATCCTTATTGCTGGCATTGCATGTGTGGAGATAGCACCTCTGTCTCTCACCGTGTGGGAAATCTGCTCAGATGTACTTCTATATCTCAATGGCGTGCAGGCTGGTAGATGAATTGGTCACTGTAAGTAATCCCAGAGAGTGTGAAAGTGATAGAATCTGGGAGGATGGAAAATAGGATTAGTGCAGGAAAATAAGAAAGGATGGCACAATGATGCAACTATCAGAGCTGCTGCCTCATTACCTCAGAGTCCAAGGTCCATTCCTAACACTAGATGTTGACTGCATGGAATATGCAGATATTCTTCCTGTGACCACGTGGATTTCCTCTGTGTGCTCCAGTTTACTCCCATGCTTAAAGATATGTGCCCTTACCCAAGATTCAAAACGTGCCTTGTCCCGAGTGTGCAAAATCATGAGAGGAATAGATCAGGTGGATGCACAGAGTCTCTTGCCCATAGGTGAATCGAGGACCAGATTGGAACAAGCTGCCAGAGGAGGTACTGTAGTTGAGGCAGGGACTATCCCAACATTTTAGAAACAGTTAGATAGGTACAGGAATAGGACAGGTTTCAAGGGTCATTGGCCAAACGCGGGAAGGTGGGACTAGTGTAGCTGGGACATGTTGGCCAGTGTGGGCAAGTTGGGCCGAAGGGCCTGTTTACATGCTCTATCACTCTATGGCTCTAAGATTCAGAGAAACACCTCCTGTTGCACTAATGTGGCGATTCAATTTCACACATCACCCTCAACTATAGCCTACCTAGATGAAGTTGGACTTAACTTATAGCCTTATGTTTTAGCTGGATACTCACCCATGTATTATTTGTAGGCACCTTATTATTTATATTTGTCAATCTTGGTTAAATGCCCGCAGTCTCACTTCTCAGTCACAGAAGTCATGAGTTCAAGCCCCAAAGCAGACATTTGTTCCTCCAAAATTCAGAAGTGTGGCACTGTTCAAGGGATTGCCTTTTGGATTAGATATTAATCTGAGATATTATCCATCCTGTCAGTTGGTCAAAAGATCCCATAAGACAAAGAATAACTGGAAGTAAATTCTCTGTCCAACAATTATCCCTCAAGCAACATGCCAACAAAAAAAAATAGTTTATTCCCATCTTTGTTTCTGCGATCTCACATTACAAAATTTAAAAAATCTACATGGACAAAAAACACATCAAAAGGTTGCATAACACACTTTATGCAATCAAGTTCCTTATACTGTGAGTTCTCCAAATTGTGTTAAGCACATACAAGTTATAAGTGGTTCAGTGGTAGCAGTTTTGCCTCTGTATTGGTTATGATTCAAGCTCTAATAACCAGCACCATAAATGCTCTCCACAAGAGGTTCCATATAAATTGGCTGGATAAGTGAATCAATGTTACAGTCTTCTCCCAAACACAATTCCCAGCATTGTGGCCCTAATTACACTAATTTGGCATTAGATAAGCCGCGTCACTGGTATGCTGAACGCAAGACTTCTAAAATAGATGCTCTATTCTGGGCTCCATCACAGGAAAAAATAGTTAGCTTCACAGAGGAAATTATTCAAAGCTGTTTTGAAAGCTTTGTTGAAAAATCCAATATCTCCGCTGACAATTGGGAATCTCTGGTCCAAGGCCATTAGTAGGTTTACATAGAGTGGGTGGAGAGGATGTTTCCAGTAGTGGGAGAGTCTAGGACATTAGGAGAGGAGCACAACCTCAGAATAAAAGAGCATACCTTTAAAATGGAGATGAGGAGGAATTCCATTAGCCAGAGGGTGTTGAACATTTGGGAAGCATTGGGAGGCTAAATTGTGAGCCGATTGTGGAGGCTGAATCATTGGGTGTTTTAAAGTAGAGATTGATAGGTTCTTGATGAGTAAGGGCGTCAAAGGTTACAGGGAGATAGCAGGAGAATGGGATTGAAAGGGAAAAATTGATCAGCCATGATGGAATGTTGGAGCAGACTCCCTGGGCTGATGGTCCTCATTCTGCCTCTTTACCTTCTGATCTTATGAGAACTGTCTTACAGCGCTAAAGACTCGGGTTCGATCTTTGAGTTGATACAACTGGAACATGCAGAGTCTCAAAACAAGTGGTGGAAGGAGCAGACCACCTCACAAGCTACCATCCACCGGCAGTGCGGAGAGACCCTTTTTCTTACTCTGGCAAGTATCATATTGACCTCTGTATACAGCATGGAAACAGATCTTTTGGCCCAACACATCCATGCTAACCAAGATGTCTATCTGAACTAGTGCGATGAGCCTATGTTTGGCCCATGCGCTCTAAACATTTCCCATCCAAGTACCTGTACAAGTCTGTGCATTGTAATTGTACCTAACTCTGCAGCTTCCTCTGGCAGCATGTCCTATATACACCCCACCCTCTGTGTGGAAAAAGTTGCCCCTTGTGCGTCTTTTAAATCTTTCTCCTTTCACCTTAAGTCTATGAGCTCTAAGCTTATATTCTCCACTCCTGGAAGAGGACCATTCACCGTACCTGCGCCCCACATGATTTTATGTACCTCCATAAAGTCACGCGTCAACCTCCTACACTCTAGGGGAAAAAAGACACAACCTATCCAGCCTCTCCTTGTAACAAATCCTCCAGTCCTAGTCACATCCTTATGCTTCTTTTCTGCACCCTTTCCAGCTCAATGACACCCCTCCTGTAGCTGGGCAAACAGATCTGCACACAATACATGTATCTTGTACAATTGCAATTTAAGTCCCAGCTCCTATATTTATCAGCACCATAGGTGGCTGCTATTTATATACAGGTAGACAAAGGTGCTGGAGAAACTCAGCGGGTGCGGCAGCATCTATGGAGTGAAGGAAATAGGCAACGTTTCGAGCCAAAACCCTTCTTCAGACGTGAAGGAAATAGGCAACGTTTTGGGCCGAAACCCTTCTTCAGATATTGTATACTACTTGTTTACATTGTGTGTGCAAGCAAAGAATCTCACTGTGCCTAGTCACATGTGACAATAAAGTATTCCTATTCCTATTCCTATTACTAATACCCAGAACGATGAAGGCAAGCTAACCTAAAAACTAAATCAAAAAATGCAAAGAATGGATTTAGGGGAAGTCTGAATAGGAAAGACAAATGTGACCTGAAATTAGTGAAAGAACGATAAAGCACTGATTGCTAAGAATTGTGCCGGAAGCCACACCTTTACAAGAAAGCTGGCATGTAATGTCAAGAGGAGGGCTGAAGACCAGCAATGATCTTGCTCATACCTTTGTTCAAAACTTATAGTCCATTGGCTTCATCATGGAAATAACCCTCTCTCTTTCAGCATAGGTGGAGACAAAGTATAAGGCTGTGCCTGAATGGCCAACCCATCACGTTCATTGCAACTGCAGCAGAGTCCGCAGAATATCTTGCAGATTGGGGAAGCCCCACCTTTTGCTATCATAGCTTCATCTTCATTTTGCATATGGCGTGCACAGCGTGAAATTGTCGGACAAGTTGTTCTATTTGATCTTATTTGATTGTGCATGCCGGGTTGTTTGTATTCGTCGAAACAGGGCGGACCACATGAAGGTTGCAATCTCCCACCCCACTATCATAGCTGTGGATCCCAGGGTGCCCAGCCTTTTGAGTACCAGCAGATTGTAAGGATTGACAGAGTGTTGCACCAACGAAGTAATAACTGGTCCATAGAGCATAGACCTGTTCATGAACCCACCTTTGCCAGTATCTTTGATGCTAGCTGTCTGCTCAGGATCATACTTCAAAACTATCTGTTATACACTCCACTGAAAGTCAGTTATCTCAGTTATCTTGTAGCATCTTTTAAGAGCAATGAAACTAGCAACATGCAAGGAAGTAAGTATTATGAGTCTTGGTTCTTGGTTCTTGGTTACTTGGTCCTCCAAAATATTCCAACTGGAATTTAAACTGGAGGTGGTGAAGGGAGGGGTTTAGCCAGAGAGGGTTATTGGGAAGAAAGTGCCACTTTAAATTTAGTTGCATCTGGCTGGGCAACCATGGGTTGGTGGAGATTATTCCATGCTTTAATAGTGCGTGGGAAGAATGAATTGCTGTACACATCTGTCTTTGTGGCTGGGACCACAAATTGGATCGAATGCCCTCGTCTGCTCCTAATTGGTTTGGGATTGGTGTAGGTCTTGTGATCTATGTCTAACTGACCATTTAACATTTTGTAAAAACAGGTCAAACGGTGAGCTTCATGTCTGTCTTGGAGAGGGTTCCACCCCAGAGAATTCAGAGGTTTGGTGACACTCGCTTCTCTCGCATAGGTGTTAGTAATAAATCGAGCGGCCTGTCTTTGGACATGTTCGATGGATTAAATGTTTTTATCTGTGTATGGGTCCCAGGCTGCAACTGCGTAGTCCAGATGAGGTCTAACGAGGGTGAAATACAGCTTCTCCTTGACAGAAGCTGAACAATGATGGAAGTTGCACCTCAGGAAGTTTAGGACACCTGTTGCTTTCACTGTTACATGATGAGTCTGACCATTCCAACGTAGATCATTCTGTAATTTGATGCCAAGATACTTGGTTTGTTTGGATTCTTCAAGGGTGACACCAAGTATGTTGTAAGATGTGACACCTGGATTCCTCTTTCTGGTGACACGCATGATAGAGTCCAAAGGTAATTGTTTGGCACCTCTGAATTTTGGATTGCTTTCATTCGTAAATACAGTCTGGTATGTTTAATTTGTAAATTGGTCTGTATTGACATTAACACATTGGAACAAAATCTTCATTTACAGGTCAGACCGTTGGTTGGCTTCCCTTCCTCTTTCTTATATTCGTGCCTTCATCTCCTGATTTCCAGCTACCCACTTGCTGTGGCGGCACAGTGGCACAGCATTAGAGTGCCAGGGACCCAGGTTTGGCTACAGATCCTGGTTACAGGTGCTGACATCGCGTTTGTACGTTCTCCTTGTGGTTTTCACCGGGAGCTCCGGTTTCCTCCCACATTCCAGAGACATGCAGGTTCGTAGGTGCATTGGCTTCCGTAAATTGCCCCAGTGTGTAAGATGCAAAACTGGGATTACATAGAACTAGTTTATGGGCGATCGTCTGTTGGCATGGACTAGGTGGGCCGAAAGGCCTGTTTTCACACCATATCTCTGAAATTAAAACTAAAACTCTGCAGCTGGTGAAATAACGTGAGCCCTCATGATGGTGAGGTTGTATACGCACATTAGACTGTTGTGAATATTGAGACCCGTGCAGCTGAACATCATAGGGCAGCTCTAGTGTAGTTTAGCCAAAAATACGGATTCCGTCAGCATATTCCTTCAATCATATCGATTGTCGTTATAGACATCTTGGTCATATTTGTATGGAATGCACAATAAATCAAGAGCCATTCCTGCCATAGAGGGGGTACAGAGAAGATTTACCAGACTGATTCCTAGGATGTCAGGACTTTCATATGAGGAAAGACTGGATAGACTCGGCTTGTACTCGCTGGAATTTAGAAGATTGAGGGGGGATCTTATAGAAACGTACAAAATTCTTAAGGGGTTGGACAAGCTAGATGCGGGAAGATTGTTCCCGATTTTGGGGGAGTCCAGAACAAGGGGTCACAGTCTAAGGATAAGGGAGAATTCCTTTAGGACTGAGATGAGGAAAATATTCTTTACACAGAGAGTGGTGGGTCTGTGAAATTCTCTGCCACAGAAGGTAGTTGAGGCCAGTTCATTGGCTACATTTAAGAGGGCATTAGATGTGGCACTTGTGGATAAAGGGATCAGGGGGTATGGAGAGAAGGCAGGTACGGGATACTGAGTTGGATGATCAGCCATGATCATATTGAATGGCGGTACAGGCTTGAAGGGCCGAATGGCCTACTCCTGCACCTATTTTTCTATGTTTCAATGTTTCTACATCCATCATTGCTCAATAGCAACATTTTGGTTGATCCACAAGCAAAGACAGAGAAGATTATCACAAAATGGCATTGTGGTAGCATAGGTACCAAACATAAGGTACCAGCGATGACCAACAGCTCCAATAACCTGCATTCAATCCTGACCACGAGCAATGTCTTTGTGAGATGAAAGCTGGCCGGCCTTCATCAGTCAGGGAAATAAGCTGGAAGGAGTGAAGTGATAATTCACAAGGATGTTGCCAGGACTCCGCTATAGGGAGTTGTTGGGCAGTCTGGGGCTTCATTCCTTGGAGAGCAGGTGGCTAGGAAGTGATCTCATAGAGGTTTATAAAATCACGAGGGGTGTCGACAGGGTGAATGTACATTGTCTTTTTTTCCAGGGTAGGAATATAAAGAAGTAGAGGGAATAGTAAGATTGAACGAGAACTTACCAGTTCGAAGGTTGAGCTTTATTTTATGAGGAGTCGAAGTGAGGGATTTTGTGAAGAGCCCGCCGGCGCGCATGCTCGACATACTTCAAAGTAGCGGCGTGGAATCACAGAACCAACAATAGAAATGACTTTGCATAGTATGATTGAATTCACTAAGATTACCAGATGAAGGTGATTGAGGGTTGGGCGAGGAGGGCACGAAATCCCTCACTTCGACTCCTCATAAAATAAAGATCAACCACTGAACTGGTAAGTTCTCGTTCAATCTTACTATTTCATTTCGGAGTCACGTGAGTGACTTCGTGAAGACTTCAAAGCTTCTGTGATTACACGCCCTGGACCACGTCCATGCTGACACACCACTACCAGGGGTGGATGGGAGGAACAAACTTGCTCAACAGTCCATACTGCAAAACAAGAGCATATTTATTAATAACAAATCAAACCCCTCATACGGGGACATCTCCACATTCTTGACCTGCATTCAGCACGGCTTCTGCGAACTGTAGAGGAGCAGCAACAGGCTTGTTATAAAAACGCTGGAACACAGCTTCATTAGCCCATCCTGCGGTGGCAAGAATTTGGTCCATGGGCACCTCCATGACCCTCGCCGCTGACGTCGATGCAGCCCTGGTGGAATGAGACTTGAACACATTAGTGTCGATACCTGACTTACCCAAGACGACTCGAAGCCACCTGGATATCGTCTGGACTGTCACTCGATGATGAGGTCTCTTATGAGTGACAAGCAGGTATCTCTCCATTCCTCTGATGCGTGCCGTCACGTTGACATAGTGGCGGATATGTGAGGCTAAACATAGCCTAGCATCTGCGGGGTATGCCGGGAACTTCAGCTGCAGCCCTGTGCACCCAGGTCTATGCTGCTTTAGTAGCTCGTCAATGAAAAAGACTACTTCTGTGGGGGTAGACGTCATTCTGTCGACACAAAGTTTGTGTAGTGTCTGTACCCTCTGAGCTGAAGTCAGCGCTAGTAACATCACCAGCTTCATGGTGAGTTGGTCCAGTTGGAGCCCTTCCATGGGTGACCACGTCCTGAGCAGGGTTAATACGTCCCTGACATCCCAGGTGATATTATAGCGTGGTGTAGGCGGATTCATATTGAATATACCCCGCATGAGTCTGGACACTAGCCTGTTGGATCCTACCTCCAAAATGAGGTAGAATGATAGCGCACTTCTGGCGCTGTTGATGGCACTGTAACTTAAGTGTTCATCATGGTGCAACCCCGCGAGGAATTCCAGGACGTCGGTTATTGTCACGTCATCGTACGTGATGCGAGAGCGGCTGCAGTAGGCTTCCCACTTCTTAATATGCGAGCGGTATCTTCGCCTTGTAGACTCTCGACACGACGCCCCGATGGTATCCATGGTCCGAGCCGAGAGGCCGTATTGGACTAACGGCCTGTTCAGAACCTGCAAGCCAACAAATTTAAATAGCCATGGCAGGGATGCGGCTCCCCTGAGACAGGGTGAGTAACCAATTGTGGGCAACCCTTCAAAAGGACCCAAGGTTCGTTGAGCATGTCAAAGACCACCGGATACCAAGGCTGTGTGGGCCAGTCGGGTATAATAAGAATGCCCTTGGCAGCATCTGCCTGAATCTTTTGCAATACCCGACTGATGAGGCAAAACGGGGGGAAGGCATAGAAAAACCACGTCCCCAGTCCAGCGAGAATGCATCTAACGCTATTGCCCCAGGATCTGGTTCCCATGAAACGTAGGTTGGTACCTGATGGTTCAACCGTGACGCAAAGAGGTCAATGTCCGGTTTACCAAATTTGGCTGTGACTTTAGAAAAGATCTCAGGATGCAACATCCATTCAATATTGTCATTAAATTTGCGTGACCTGGTGTCCGCCACAGTATTAATCTCACCTGGCAAATAGGTAGCTGAAATCCAAATGTCTCTTTGAACACACCAGAGCCAAATTGAGTTTGCCAATTTGTCACACGAAACTGACCTGGTACCACCCATATGGTTTAAATATGCTACTGCTGTGGTGTTGTCTATTTGGAGACGGACATGTGCTCCAACAAGCTTGGAACAATACGCACGAAGTCCGTGGAATGCTGCCAGCAACTCCAAATAGTTAATCCCTTGAGTTGACAACATCGTTGATTCAAGGGTGTCCCATCTGCCACCACAACTAGAGCAATTATTCGTGGCTCCCCAACCATTGGAGCTTGCATCAGTTTGCAAATATACCACCGGATTAGCCTCCCTAATAGGCTTGAATGAGCTGCTAATGTGACACACCCACCATTGCAACTCATTTATCGCTTCGGGCGGCAGCTGCATGGACCGATCATAATGACCAGCGTTCTGTTTTAACGCAGCAATTTTAGCTCTTTGCAAATTCTGATAATGCAAAGGTCCATATCGCGCTGCCGGAAACAAAGCTACCAGCTTCCCAATTATTGTAGCTAAGTGCCGAATCGATGGTATATTGGTTCGGATTAAATCTTGACACACCTGGGTAACCTCCTCAATCTTGTTAATTGGAATGGTAACCCTCATGCTTATAGAGTTCACCGTGAACCCTAGGTAATTAATCACCTGGGCAGGGTAGAACTTTGATTTCTCTGGATGGACAATAAACCCCAATTGTTGAAATATATTGACAGCAGCTGCAACACCCTGTTCAGCCAATTCCAGGGTGTGGCCCACAATGAAGATATCATCTAAATAGGCCATAACTATATGGTGTCGTTGTCTCAAATAAGCCATAATTGGCTTCACTAATTTAGTGAACAATCTAGGGGCTGTGGTGAGCCCATTAGGCAAAGCCTTGTACTGCCAGAGTTGCCCCATCCAGATGAATTTCAAAAACCTTCTGTCACATTTCTGGATGGATACGGAATAATATGCGTCTTTTAAATCAATGCATGCCATAAAGCAACCATGAGAAATCAATGATTTGGCCGTGTCAACGTATCCATTTTAAAATGAGTATATGTTACAAAAGTATTCAAACGGGTTAGATCAATAATGACACGACAACCTCCATCCTTCTTAGGTCTGGTGAATATGTTCGAAACAAATTCAACTGGCTCATGCACCACTCTCTCAATCACTCCTTTGTGCTCAAGACTTAACAGTTCCTTATAGCCGGCTGCCTGTTCTGCAGCAGATAATTTAAACGTTCGAGCGGGCATGTGCTGGGATGGAGGAATGTCGCCATTAATAAACTCAATTTTATGCCCCTGAATATTCTGCAACACATACTCGTCACCAGTAAAATTACCCCATGCACCCAAAAACCACCGAAGGCGACCACCAACATGTGAAGTTAAACAGAGAGAAAAGAGAGAACCAGACCCCCTCACCTCCGTGGTTACCGGCGGTCCTTGACACGCGTGTGCGGACGTGGAGGTGCTGGGTTGGCTTGAGGGCGCGGCGTCTTCGTTTTCCACCAGGGTCTCTGCCGACCCTGTCCTAAAAAAGACCCCTGGTGCTGGGTTTGATGTTGCTGTCGTTGTGGAGCTTGAGGGTGGGTCCTCGTCGAGGTACTAGCAGACCCTCGTGATCGAATGTATGGAGACTTTGAGCCTGACGGTGTGGGGGCACTCTGAGGGCGCATGATCCCCACCGTTTTGGCTTGCTCGTCAAGCTCTTTGACTCTCTTCGAGAGGTCCTCCCCAAAGAGCTGACGGGGCGGGGGCGGCGGCGGTGGTTTGCACAATCCTGCAAACTTTGGATTGAGCGCTGGGCGGATGCTGGTTTTGCGAAACCCGTTAATTTCGTGCTGGGTCGCGCACAGGAGTGCCAGGGCATCTTCCTGGTCCAAATTCAATTCGTCCCCGTCCACCGACCGCACAAAGGCGGTAATACCGGCCGTGAGGAGCTTCAGGATCCGCTGCAGTTTTACCTCCTGTTGACGGATAGCCGCACTGATGTTGCCCCATATCGGCGTATTGACCACAGGCACGTTGAGGGAGTTGCAATTGGATGGAGCCTTGTGACGGCTCATTGCCTGAATGAGGACTTCTTCCTGTAGTTGCTGGTTGTTAAGAAAGTCCACAGTGGCTGCCAGCTTCGTGTTTAAAGGAAGTCCAGATGAATGTGGGGCCGCAAATTTGGTCGCCACATCCAGAAGATCCTCCGCTGGTACTTCCACCGGAGGTGGTATGGGATCCACCAAAACCTCCTCCTCCTGTTGCTCCAGGCTGATGGTAGAGGCTGGTGACGACGCCCTGTGCCTGTGGCTGCCCTGCTGTTGTTGGATTTGAAGCAGGAGCTCCAGCAGCCGCTCCATACAGTCAATACGCCCTTCACCCTGAACACTCAGGTGGTCGGAGCCCTCCGGCTCTGAAAAGAAAACCGGGCTCCTATCATCGGCCTGCACCTCATCGAGGCCCTGCCGGTGCCGGTAGTTGTCACTAACAGCCGCCGAGGCGAAACTGCGCGATTCCCGCGCGGGCGTGTTCAACCACCTCCGTTTAGCGGGAATTGACGCCGCTGCCACTAAGGGCACTTGCAGCGTGGTGTCGGCACCAGCCGAAGCATGGCTACCTGAAGCCCGCGCAGGCTTGCCGGCTGCCCACATCGTGGACCTTGCCGACGCATGGTCTCGCCCACCCATCCATGGGGGGCTCGGCGACCGTGACGAGACCCGACTCAACCGACCCGTCCCGGCGTCGAGAGTCGGGGTGTGCCGGCTGGACCTCACAGCCGCCCCGGGTCTCGCCCTGGAACCTGACCGCTCCTCCGTGTCAGGCAATGCCTTAGCCCTGGCAGGGTTAGGCTTCTGGGCTCCTGCCCTGCCCCTTCTCGGGGGGCTGAGTGGAACGGGCCGTGCAGCCGCACGCCCCCTGCTCGAGGTCGCCAGCGAGCCCGCTGACGACCTGACTGCCATGGCAGGGTCCCCCTGCTCTGGCGGCACACCACACTCCTCCTCGTCGAACTCCTCCGAGCTGTGGTTTGCTGGCGGATCTGGACCTGTAAAGACAGGGCTTACCCACATCTCCGCCTGAGTCCCGGCCTGCACTGCAGGTACTGCCGATGGTAAAGGCCCCGGAACTGTTGACCGGCGAACTCGTCCTGACGTCCTCCGGCCCTTCGAACTCCCATCCATGTCCTTGCTGCAAGACATAACGAACAACAAGGACCACCAACTAAAGGTGGAATACTCACCTCCGTGGCCCCTTATGAAGGGCTGGCGAGGAGCACGCTCCACCGCCAGCCGTCGCAGCAACGCGTTACGACGATATGTCGAGCATGCGCGCCGGCGGGCTCTTCACGAAGTCACTCACGTGACTCCGAAATGAAATAGATTTAACCTGAGGGTCAACCTAGTTACACAGAGAATGCTGCATATATGGAATGAGCTGCCAGTGGAGGTAGTTGAGGCAGTTACAATAACAACATTGAAAAGTAATTTGGACATGGATAGGAAAGATTTTAAGGGATATTAAAGATAAAAGTCTGATGAACGGCCTCAACCTGAAACATCACCTACTCCTTATCTCCAGAGACGCTGCCCGATCCACTGAGTTCCTCCAGCATTTCGTGCCTGTCACAGATCAATGGGGCCAGATTAGATGGAGCATCTTGTTCGGCATGCAGGAGTTGGGCTAAAGGGCCTGTTTCTGAGCTGTATAATGGAACTGCCATCGACTAGGACAATGGAATTCACCAAGCTCAGCACCGGCGACAACCTACGTTAACCTGGCGACAACCTACGACAGCCCCTACGGCAACCTACAGCAACCTGCGACAGCCCAAATTGTCACCACTGTCGCCGAAAAATTTTCAACATCGCCTGCAGTTGACTCACAAGTCACCTAAGTGGGACAGGCTCATAACTCTATTGCTCTGTCTTGGCATGTATTTCTGTGACTGAAAGGTTCCGCAGGCTGCACCAGTTGCCTCCCATACCCCAAATAGCTTTTGGTTGACAGGGCAATTGGCCACTGTAAATTGCCCCTCATGCAGGTCAGTCAATGGGAATCTCGAGAAAGTGAGAAATAAAAATACAAAATAGCAGTGGTGTCAATGCATGTA
Organism: Raja brachyura; assembly: GCA_963514005.1. The sequence goes on along the minus strand of OY740795.1, from coordinate 42,805,678 downwards.
AATGGGTGCTTTATGGTCAACGTGGATCCAGTAAGCAGAAGGTCCTATATTTATGCTGTATGAATCTATGACTCTCCGGCTTGAAAATGAATGAGTGGTAACTGTTCCCAACCTACTGAACATTGACCTACTTGATGCTCTGTGTGTGGCCACTGTCAGTTACTGTAAGCGGCAGTTGGTTGCAGAGCCCGCAGAGTGATGTGCAAGCTGAGATTCACACCCCACACTAAGTGGAAACCTGCAGGCTCATAAACCCATGTGCTCAATCTGCCTGTGGCTCTTTGGTGAAAGAAAATGAGTTTTTGCAACTCCCTTTGACTAAAGAATATCCATGATCACTCTGGTGCAATGGCCGATGGCAAACTGTGACATATCGCAGGTCTCAACAGTTCAAGCCTGGAAGAAACCCAATATCTAAAGGCATTGCCTGTCTTGCCCTGACATTGTAGAACATAATGTGCAGCAGTTACTCAGCAAGTCAGGCAGCATCTCTGGAGGACACTAATCCTCCTTGTCTCTACATCGCCCTGACATCCTTGCTGAAGAACAGATGGTTTATGTAATCTTCTTTGCTGAGGTTTGTTTCCTCAACTTCTTTGGCTGTGACGGCCTCCAGCTGGGACACATTTCCCTTCTCATGCTGACCCTGCTCAGCAGAGATTCATGGAAACAGGCCCTTCAGCCCATCTTGCCCATGCCGACCAAGTTGCCCCATCTACACTCGTCCCACCAGCCAGCGGTTGCCCCCTATCCCTCCCAAACTTTCCTATTCATGTACCTGTCCTAATTAATTTTAAGTGTTGCTATGTTGCTATCTCTCAGCAATCTCTTCTGGCAGCTCGTTCCGTATACCCACCACCCCCAGCAGTAAGTCCTCCTTTACATATCCTCTGTTCATTCTGTTATAATCCAAGAGGAATACCTTGCAAAGTCCCCACGAGAATGTAAAACAGAAAACATGATTTCAAAGCTCACCACTTGCTGCTCGCCAACAACTTTAAAGAACTCTTAAACAAAAAGCACTTGTGAAGTCACATGTAGTAGCCATCAATAGGAATCAACCTGAAACCAATATCAAGGTGATTAATGATCTTTTAAAATACTATTTATAGAGTGTCTTTCATTCTGTAAACATTTGTTCAAATGTGCAAGGCTAAGAGAGGGCATTTCTCTAACATCAAGTAACCATTGCATCCCCTCTGTCTCCATATCTCTCCCACATTAGTCGTTGTACTAGTTTCAATGTCGTCCTGGTGAGTTTCATTGTCAGTAACAAATTCTCACCAATACCACAGCTAACAATGTTGTTTCCTTTATCGCTGTTACTATTTTTGCATATCTTTCATTCATTTATTCTATTTCTTCTATATCACCAATTATATTTCTTGTTTCCCTTTCTTCTGACTCTCAGTCTGAAGAATGGTCTCAACCCAAAACGTCTCCTATTCCTTTTGTCCAGAGATGCTTCCTGTCCCGCTAAGTTACTCCAACTTTTTGTGTCTATCTTCGGTTTAAACCAGCAACTGCAGTTCCATCCTACATATTGGCCAGAATATTGAGCTCCCATGTGGCTGCACTGGCAGCAATGCTGATCGACATAACAACTTGCCTAATTTTCATGCATCGGGGAGGGGGGGGAGGTTATGGGAGGAATAGTTAGACATACATTTGTAATGCCCTCGATAGCATAGAACATAGAATAGTACAGCACGGGAATGGGCCCTTCGGCCCACAATGTTTGTGCCAACTCTGCTGCCAGGTTTATGCACAACCACTTGCCAGCCCAATTCAATCTTTTAGAGAAACACAAGGAACTGCAGATGCTGGAAACTTGCATAAAACACAAACTACTGGAGTAACTCAGGAGGCCAGACAGCACCTCTGAAGGATATGGATAGACAGTGTTTCAGGCTGGGACCCAGCATCAGATTTAATTTTTTTAGACCACTTTTTAAAATAAAAATGCAACTCATTTATCTAAAACAATTGGGATCCGAATTGAATATGTAAGCTCGACGCTGGTATTCAATTTTCCCGGGGAGCATAAGTGAAGTACCTTTCATTTTCTCTTGCCTGTGATTTGTCGCACCACTGACCTGCGATTCAGCAGCAGAATATTTAAAGCAATGCTCTTTTCTCAACTTCCTCTTTCATCAACCTCACCTGTATCTTGCAAGCTGCATTCAAATGAACTCAGACACTTTCCAGCCCCTCTCTCCCCTTTCTTGACCATCATATCCCCATCTCAGGTGACAAAAAACCCACTGATACTTACCACAAACCCACCGACTCTCACAACTACCTTGTCTACACCTCCTCCCACCCTGCTTATGTAAGGGCACCATTCCTTTCTTTCAGTTTATCTGCCTCTGCTGGAGATAAGGCTTTCAACACCAGGAATTTGAAATATCCTCTTTTTTTACAGACTGATGGAGCGGGGGAGAGAGAGAGAGAGAGAGAGCTGGGAGCGTGAGATGGTTGTCTGGCGAGTGATAGGTGGATTCAGGTGAGGAAGAGGGTGATTGGGTTGGCAGATGAGGGAAGTAAGTAACAAAGGCTAAAGGTGATAAGGAACTAAAGGGATGTCGGATAAGGAACAAGAGGAGGTGAGACATGTAAAGCTGGAGGATGCAGGTAGAAGGGAACGAGGGAGGGAATATAAGGGAGATATAGGGAAAATATGGGACTTGGAGATGCGAGATAAGTGTGTGGAGGAGGACAAAGGAACATGTTGACGGGGTGGTGAGAGATAATGGCAGAAATGTGTGTATCTCAAGGTGGGGGGTCGGTCGGGGCAGAGGAAAGAGACCAAGAGAAGGGAGGTTATTACTTGAAACTGGAGAATTCACTCTCGTAACAGAGGAGGCCAAGGACAGCACAGTCAATATGGGAGCGGGAAGAGGAGTTTCAATTAAGATTTTGTCCAGTGCTTCAATACTATCTTGGTCTCAAGAACATTTTCCAGCGTGCTGCTGTGGTAGTTCTTCCATCCCATGGGCAAGTTAATTGGCTTCTAACCCAAACCAACAAACTGTGATTTAGAAATGATTTGGAATCTAGAAATCACCAGTAAAATATAACTTATGTCCAAACTTTTGAAAAATATATGAGCTTCCTGACCATGCCAGGGTTGTATTCCATGGGCACATAGCTGAAATCACACTAGCAGTAAAACAGGCTTAAAAATATTGTTTGTTACATTCTGCAATAGGCTGGGTGCTACACTCCATGAGGTTTGTATATCTCAAGCAATGTCAAGATATTATCATGGCAAACCATGAGGCTAAGTTTTGCCATAGATTATTATAGGTTAAATACATGATTATTTTCTTATTTTGAATTTGCATTGTAAGTTGGTGCAAAGTGAGGAGCCTCATGGGCCTGTCCCACTTAGGCGATTTTTTAGGCAACAACAGGTGACCAGTTTGTCGCCACATGTGTCGGCAGTGGTCGCTGGGAGTGGTCCCCTCAGTCGCGCAAAAAGTCGTCGTGTCTTTCTGGTCACCGCTAAATTTTCAACATGTTGAACATTTTTTGGTGACAGTGGGTTTGGCGCCAATGAGCGTAGCTTGACTTATCCTGACGTAGGTGCTGCCGTAGGTTGTCGCCAGGATGACGTAGGTTGTCATCGGTTTTTCGGCGACCTGCTACGATAGTTGCCTAAAAAATCGGCAAGTGGGACAGGCCCATTAAGTACCCACTGTAAAACACAATGTTTATTCCACTTTTTGCACATGTTTTTGAAGGAGCTACGGAGGGCAACTGGCTGTGGTGCTGATGTGATCAAGATGTACCAGAGAGTTAAGCATAACTTGTTAGAATTCAATGCATATTTTGATGTGCATTTTTATTTTGCAAAACTTCACTTGAAATAATGAAACTGAAGGGCAAAACACCGTACATGGAATAAAGAATGTATTGAAACTTTTTTTTATTATTATCGTGCAATGTACGGGAAAAGCTAAATATATTTTAAATCCAAGAAAGATGTTATCTTAAAATTACTATATTGAAAAAAAGGTCAGTGACTTCTTCAATGGTGTGACTTCCACACTTAATCAAATTTTGTTGGTCAAAACAGGTCGCCCACATCCAGCCACAACCCAGCAGAAGAATGACCCCTTCCAACAGCTTGCAAATCTTTTTTTTTTGCTATATAATCAAAAGTAAACACTTTGAGTGAGGGAAAGAGAATTAGCACAAGCTCCTTCTCTCCTACCGAGCAGTAAGCTAGTAAAAGCTGACAAATGCACCACACATTTATACTGCAACTTGAAGCAGCCTATTGCAGGAAATCAAGTTTTGGAGGCAAGAAGCTTTAGCACTGGGCCACCGAGTCGCACATTTTATTTTCATAACTTTTATAGAAACTCAAGCGCGGTTGACGTAAATTGCAGGGATTGCTTACTACATGTACCAGCTTTGAACAACGTGCTATCTTTCTTTCTGAGTTGACTTTTGTTTTGCTTTTTTTTTGCAAATATTAACATTAATTAGCAGCAAAGTGTCTGACAACAAGGCTGAGCTCGCCTGCACAAAACAGCCGCGCTTTAATTCTCTCACGTCGCAAGGCTGAGCTCTGTTTTGCACTCCTTAAGTGGGCCTTGCCACCTACAAAATGTGTCTGGAAACTCCCTCTGCAGATGGTCTGGAATGTTTTTGCAGGAAATATTACCTAAACGCTGAAAGATATCACGTTTCTTGTAAAGAAATGAAAATCTGGATTTAATTTACATTTTTTTGTGTTCGTAAAATTAAGTCATGATCCCCAGATTTGGAAGGGTTAACTGTCAGGAAACATAGTATAAAATATTGGGAGCTTGAAGTTTTGTTAACACACACCAGCCAGTCAAAATAACTTACTTATGCTACTTTAGTCATTTACAATCAAAAATTATTTTTGAAACACAGTGCAGTTCGCTGATGTCTGTTAACATTGAAGACTGTTAATGGGATATGCTGGTGAGCGGTGAAAAGCTTTGACTGCTAACAGCCATCTTCTTGGCACAGGCCCTTGATTGTCCAGCTGGGAATCTACTAAGGACACCTTTTTTCCCCCCTCCTGGGCAAACATAGCTTCACCTGCCCTCCAAATCCCTTCTTGCGCTCCCCCCCCCCCCCTAAAAAAGCCCTCCCAGCTGAGCTATGATAATCAGGTGGAGGACACAAGGTAACAACTGACTAATTCAGCCAATTACGCCAGAATAGTTTGCATCCAGCAACATTTTGTATTTCTGCAAATGTGTGAAATGCAAAATGTGCCCTGCAGCAAAAATGACAGCAGCCATGTACTGGCTTTGTGTCAACAGATTCACAGAATGGCTGATGGGTGATACTGCTGCGTATGTGTATGTGAGTGTGAGTGTGTGTGTATATTTATATGTATGTGTGTGTCTATGTGTGTATGTGTTTGTGTGTGTGTGTGTGTGAATGTATGTGTGTATGTGTGTTTTTATGTGTATGCTTTTCTGCTCAGAGAAGTCACTGAGCCTAGGTCTTTGTGGCAGATGGGAGAGGCTAACTGGGATTGGCTAATCCCAAATCTGCATTCTTCTTCCTCACAGCGATGAGGGAAGATGGAGCCAGCTGTCAGATGGATAGCTTTCATGGTCCCTTGCACAGAACAGCTGCACAGGCCCTGCCTGCTTGGTTCTAAATTATTAAACATCTTTTTAGTTTGTTCCAGCTGCAGGCATCAGTGTGTTTATACAGCCTTTGTGCATTTTACATACGATTTCTACTCCCCTCCTCTCATCAAAATGCTGTTTGTAAAATCCATTATCCCATCTGTGCCCCAGTTTGGCCAGACAGCATAAGACACATCCTCTGCCATTCTCCTTCTATGACAATTTGGGAGCTGAAGATGATTTCAGTGACTGACTTTGGGGGTTTGGTGTTTTGCCTGCGTTTACAGTACCACCTGTAACTAACGGTGTTAACTTGGCGGTTCCGCTGTACAAGTGTGTAATAAGGATCTTTACAAGTAAGATTGCATCCTTGGAAAGACATCTTTAAACAAGACAGACCCTTTCTGTCTTCAAGGATTTTTCTAAGCCATCTTGGCCAGGTTTAAATAATCTATTACTGGCAGCTTCTCTTCCCCAAAGACTCCTGCAGTGGTAATGCTATTATTACTTTACAGATCTGTGAATATTTACAGGCTAGAAGCATAGCCATAGCTATACGATGTTTAAATATAAAGACTTTTCAGACAAGGGCTTCAGCTTCAGTTACACTCTGCCATAACAGATTGGCTACCTTTAACCCCATAAGTGCTTGTCATATCTACTTTAAATTAAAACCGAGGTTCAAAGCTGCTTAAAGTCAGCTCTGAATATAGAGAAAATAAGGTAAATGAAATACTTTTAATAGGCAGCAATTTGCATGCTAATTTATTATATTCCGTTAGCCATGATAGTCTAATTATGAACTTTGAAACTGGGTTACCAGATGGGATGGGGGTTTTTTTTGTGTGATTGTTGCCCTTTCCTATTTCAGTTCATGTTTTTCATCCTGTGTACTTCACATTGATTTTTGGAATGCAAAAGTCACCAATTCAGGAATCAAAAGTTATTTTGCTCCCTTATTATGCTTGCTCCTTTAGAAAAGTGGCATTAAGAATTGATGTTAACTAATAAATATATCACACCATCTGTTTGGGTGTAGGAGGAAGTAGTTTTTTTTATTGTCGATTTTGGACAGCAAAAACGAAATTATTTTTCAAACTGCATTTATTTTTAAAAAATACTGACAATTTACTGTCTGTTGTGAAAATGAAAATGTTTACTGAACAAAGCATTTGCAACACAAAATTATATTTTTCATGAAAGTGTGCACTTAGTGATTCAATGGCTAAAATGTTAAAGTGTATGGAATAAAAATGTTTATACTACACATGGAATTGTACACAACTGTCCTATAAAGGCTACAATAATCAGAACATTGGCTTTATAGTTCTGAATGACATTTTGAAACCATGTATTATTGATTAAACATGCCAAAACAAACCAGACATTGATATTGTGGAAAATGTAGATTAGTCATAGTTAACATTTTGAATTATAATTATAGAGCAAGTTCAATATACAGTAAAACTATGTGTAATTTCTTTTGTTTATTCCATAATACTGTCTATTGTTTTAATTGTCAAAAACCAGAGAGTCTTTTGACGAAAGAGACAATATTTTCCACCATGAATGAAAATAAATTTTATTTTTGTCTTCAAAGCTACAAGGGTTAAAATATTTGAAAGAACAATTAGGTCAGCCAATGCCTTTGAAACATTTAGGAACATTTTATTTTAAATCAATCCAATTTTGTTTTTAGAAATCTTACCCATAACAACATCAATTTTATGTAGTGCATGTAATTGCTGGAAAGGAGCAGCCAAAGACTTAGCAGATTTCAAGGGAATAATGTTCATTTCCTGCTAATATGCTGTGCTTGGAGACTAAAAAACCTACGAAGCTGCTCATAACTGAATCTATGTGCGGAGAGGAGAGTTACTGGCACTATCTATACATGTAAGTCCTATAATAAGATATGTTTGGTTGTTGGTGTCCTTCAGGAATATTCATTAATATCTCATAAGAAATCAAAATGATTGAAAAATGGAGTTGCCAGTATATCTTTTCTTTCGTGATTTTTTTTGTGCAGTAGAATGATTATTCTACATGGAACTGCAATACACCATAAGTTTGTTCAATGGTCCATATATTGCGGGTGTTGTCATGAACTGGTGTCCCAAGACGTTGGCTTTCAGCTTGCAGACCATCACCGCAATAGCAATTTTTTTTTATTCACAGAAAGGTGTCTGTTTTGCAAGCAGCCTGCTTATGGTGAGGCATAGTGAACTGCAGCTCCCGACATCTTGGGAGACTTACAGCATCAGCAAAAGCTACACTCACCAAAGCTGCAGCGAATGCATGCACATCAGAAGCAGGATTGTGAAATCCAAACTTGGTTGGTTTTCGCAGACCTCAAAATTGGGCTGGATATAATAATTTGTTATGTTGATTCACACACGTCGACACTGGTGCAAGCTATGTTGCTCAGCAGTATTTGTAGCTAATGAATCTGTTGCAGAATAAGGCCAAAGGCTTCATCGCAGCTCTGTGAGGCAGCTGCATTTGTTGAAATTCTTGGACTATTCTTTGTTTTGCACGCTTGTCCCACCAGCTCTGTGGTTTTAATTATTGCAGAAATTCCAAACAAATGGGGCTTTGTGTTCATATTATTTTTCTTCAAGGTTAATCTTAAGCAATGAACTGTACCTAAATTGGTAGAACGGTTTTGAGTCCTTAGCTGTGAATGAATGTAGCATCCTTGCTGGTTTTCTGATTGGTTGGTGTTAGCCATGCAAGTTTTATCAGTCAGATGCTTTATGGCAAACAGTCATTATCAAGGATAGTAAAATAGAAATACGGCATTGAAACTTGCAGCACCAGCGTTGCTGCTATATGAATGGAAGCAAGTTTAATCCATTGTTCAGTCTCTTTCTCTACTTTATTCCCACTAGGCATATCAATTGTTTCTGTTCTTGGGTGTTCCTCAGATGAGTTCTGGGCTGCGTTGATATTTTCGGCTTGTACTTATTAAATCCTCATTTCAATCTAGCCCATTGTGAGCATTGCCACAGGACATCCAGAGTAATTATAATACATTTTGCAAACTTACTTCAGTCCATTTGGACATATGACATTTATTACCTAACATACTGACAGAAACATGTTAGAATTTCAAATCAATGTTAAATTTTATCATTATAAATTAATATTAAACTGGATTGGCGTCCTGGAAAGGGAATGGAGGGCATTCAAAAACAGAAACCCTTTTAATAAATCTCGAAGAGATAATCTATGCAAGCCATATCAACGTGACATTGTCATGAACGTAACTTAAATATTCAAAATCAATTTGAAGCAGCTCTCAAGTCTTAACAATTTTTTGAACTCTTTGAGGAAAAAAAAAGCAGACTATTTAACCCAAGTTGACAGTTGCAGCAGCCCTCGATTGACAGTGCAGTTAGCCATTGAGGAGATGCTGCTGCGGAGAGTTTTTTGGCTTTGATTATCCAAGTAGATTGACTTGATCGCTGTCAGTCAGGAAGCTCGAAAAATATTTCGAGTGATGGAGCGATATGGCAAGATAAAGCAGTGTGTTGCAAGTCTGCAACCCGAAAATGTATTGTGAGACTTTTGAACAAGGTTTTTGATAAAATAAACATGCTTTACTAAACAATTTGGTGGAGTAATTGATATATCAAATACCTGAATAATATGTGTAAAAATTCCTATAATGTCACCAAAAATAAAGCTGTCCTGGTAGATCCCAAATCTCAATGTCATTTAGCTGAACGCCATTAGATCCATTTACACTGCCTGCTTATTTTCCCATACACAGACTCTTTTGTAATCACTTGTTCATTCACACACAAAGCCACAATAACAGATTCACACATGCAACTATATTCTCAGCAATCTCCATTTTCACAAGGACTTATCTGTTAACCAAAGGGAAATTGAACTGCACAGCCCTTGAGAGTCACACATAAACCTCGTCCGTAGATATAGCCAGCACCACATCTGGAACTTGTTTTACTTACATTTTACCTTGTGAAAGTACAGGAAAGTGATTTACTTGCAGAAATCTTGGGAGGGGGGTGGGGGAGAGGAGGGGAAAGGAATGGGGGGAGAGGAGGGGAACCTGTACTTCATTTCTTCAGTAAGTATAGCTCTCTTTGATAACTCAGTATTACACTTGGTAGAAGAAAGAATTGGACGGCATTGATAAAAAGTATAATCTTTAGGAAAAGTGATACTAAATTAAAAAAGTCCAATATATTTCTAGCCTAAACAGGCACAGACTAAATTAACTTGTAATCTAATGTTCCTACATATGTATTTATTCCTGGATTGCTTTCACTAACTTAAAATATTTCCGCTTCATAAGCACAGTGGCTTTTCATTACTATGTTCTGTAATGCATCATACTTTATTATTGTCTGAATTTCCATTAAATTCATAAAATTAGGGGCTAATTGGGACAATTCTGAGTATTCAAAACACAAACAATCTTTATTTGTTTGAGGTACAATAAATAGTGATGATCACCTGCTGCTGAGCAAGTTGTTTCTTTCCTGTGTCCCTTTCATTGATGCAGCTACATAATTTGGTGGTTTATTTTCTAAATAGACTGTATATTCCTTGAGGTCTAGAGTGGAAAGCATCCAAGCCCCTATGGAACCTGTGGAGGAACAACATCTGATCGATGTCTATGCTCTATAGCAGTATAATCGGGAAGAGCCTGACTTTCCTTGGGATTTGGGGAGTCTCGTCTATTTGCCTGAAGGATTGAGATCTTATTTTCACTGTTAACTTCATAAATATCCAAATTTCACCAAGCACACAATCAAAAGCCAAAAGGTGTCGCTTAATAACTCTCTCAGGCATAAAAAAATGATACATGCTTCACCATGACATGCCCTTTTCCTTTAGATCCACTGTAAAAACACTGGAGTTAGGGAATTTGATTCTAAAGGTACATTTAGAAATAGCACGGAATCGGACAATGTCAGCAGTGTAGTGCCCTGTGATGGAAAGATGCTCGTCTGCACAATGGCATAATGTGGAGCTGATTGTCACAAGATGAATGTATATGATCAGAGCCTTCTGTTAAGCATGCACGTGACAGGCAGTATGTTTGCTCCATAGCATTGAGAAAAAAAAATACAAACAGCTAGCAGTTGCACCCTATCAACCTCATTCTTTTAAAAGTGCAGTAATTCAGGAGTTCTACCAGGTGGATTACCCATTTTGCCAGTTTCACGAGGAAATGAAGAAATAGCGCTCAATGAATTGAGTCATTACACTTTGTCATGAAAATGTCATAAAAGGGTTTACACTTTGCACAGTCCTTTCATGTCAATCAATACCAAAAGAAAACGACATCCTTTGTAATCCTGGTTGTTCTGTTGTTCTGACACCTTGTGCAGATTAGCTTCCTCACCGTAAGACACTAAATATAAGCTGGTTAGGTTTCAGATAGATCAATCCAATTATTTAATCCTGGTGAATGTTAACTAGGATGGCAACCTGTCCGCTGTGACAAATAGAGTTTCCATTACATTTGTTCATTCACTTATGGAAGTATTCAACCAATCAACACTGCACCACAGAGGAAGGGTCTCGACCAGAAACGTCAGCCATTCCTTCTCTCCAGAGATGCCGCCTGTCCCGTTGAGTTACTCCAGCATTTTGTGCCTGTCGGCACCACAGAGTATGGTCACGGCAGACAGATAGAGTCATCGAGTCATAGAGTAATGCAGTGTAGAAACAGGCCCTTCGGCCCAACTTGCCCACACCGGCTAACATGTCCCATCTACACTACACTTGCCTGCATTTGGCTCATATCCCTCTAAACCTCTCCTATCCATGTCTAATTTCTTATTAAACATCCTGATAGATGAGTAATTAGTTAATCCATTAATACATTTTTAGCTGCTGCAATGAATCGATCCTGCCAGTTAGACTACCACTATAATTGGTTAAAGGGGATATACAAATGAAAAATAGCCATCTAATCCTGTTGGGGGAAGTTCCCAATTTTCCTTAATTATAGTTCATATATACAATTGGCATATCTGGAGTAATTACTACCACTAAAGAACTAAATTCAACCAGCACCACAAAAACTCCTACATTTTCACTGAACAGCAGTGCTGGTCTATTATGAGGATTCCAATGCATATGATAGAACTTGATGATAATTGATGTTGACAATCTGCCCCAACAACCTGCTGTACCGTACATCAGAAGAGTTTCCATTGTGTACAAGTCTTCATTCAATTACCATAATGAAAGTGCCTCTTCCGTGATTCGTACGGGTTTTTCAGCTTTTCCCCCAACCCTTTAGATCCAAAGACTGATATCAACAGAGTCTTTACATATTCTCAACCATCAGTTAAAGTACTCAGCATAGAGATTCATTTGTACAACACATAAAAATATGGTAAACAGATTTATCATGTGTTTCTGAATGGGTTAACATCAGTAATAATTGAATTATTAATAACTTATGGATTTTTTAATGAGAATTTTGTGAACTCTAATGTCGCAAGTCTGATATTCAGCTCACCACAATGACATCAACAGTTGCCCAAAATTGATTTCCATCCATATTTTTAATCTCATTGTTCAGATTCACAACTCACTGCTCACTTGCAGAAGAGCCACATTTTAATAACGCTGAAGGCTCAGAATGAACATTGTTCAAAGGATCAGACACATCTCCCCACTAGTGGTAAGCAGAGAGCAGCCAAACAAGCCTTGAGTAGACCAACCCATACTGATATATGTCAGCATAACCCAAGGTTTTAGCAAGTTCCTTGGCAGAATTAAATGGCCAGATATGCCTGAAAGGATGCAGCAAAATGAGGTGGTTCCACATTTATCAGTTCCAAAATATGTAAACGAACAAGAGAATTAGGTGGTGCTAAAAATCTTCTAAACTTTTCCTTAGCCTAGCAACACAGCCAACTGCCCCGTCCAGGTTATGAATGCAGAAGTCACAATGTGGAAAAATACAGGTCCCCCACTTTATCATTGGAGGTTTCTATGACTCTGTAGCAGCATAGTGGTAGAGCAGAAAGCAGGACTTTCATAAGCAGCATCTAGCAGCAAGGATAGGCTATGAGGATGCTAAGGCTAGATTTCGGAGAGGAGTGGTGAGCCTGGCTTTGACTCGAACGTTGGTGTAAAATTAATACGTACTTCAACCTGTGCTTTTCAGAGATCGCAGGCAAACCTCATGCAGCTAACAAGCAATGAGCAGCAGTTGTATTGCAGTGTTATATTTTATTGCTCACTCCCTGACATTTGGGGCTATAAGGAAGGGTAACGTCAATGCAGAGAATTCAACCCCCTCCCCCCCCCCCCCATTTCCTATTGTTCTTGAAATAGAATTGTGTTACAGGAGGGAGCACAATTAGAAAAAGTATCAGAACTAATGCTAACCAATTTCAACATTGTGTTTTGGAACTTTTGAATCAAACTAGGGAGATTGATAATTTTATTCCAATAGCGGAAAACTGAGAATAAACAAATTCCATCAACGTTACATTTGCACAGCTCTTTCTTAAGTCTTCAGAAAGCTCTGCTGTGTGTGCAAACACAACATGTAGTAAAATCTCGTACAATTCTGTGCGTGTATGCATTAATTAAGTTAATATGTCTTTTGGTCGGGTTAATACGTTGATGTATTTTGACTGGTACTGTAGCAGAACTTCCGACAGCATTATAAAATCTTTCTCTTCTAGCTAACAAGCTGAGGGTTACTACTGTTTAATATTTAACCTGAAATGGGAAGGAAAATCAGTTTATGTTATTAACACTAATTGTATACAACTGTATCTTCTGCTGGTGATGCTATTTTTCTTCCAGTATTCAGTTCCATTATAGATGACAGGTGACAAACCCAACTGACACCTAATACTCCATGTGCTTTTTGCAACTGAATTCAAGTCTCTTGCCCGCATGTGGACTTCTTTTGCCTATGCAGTGCTTCCTCAAAGCTGCACTAGAATAGGTTGTGAGCATAATCCTGGAATGGTCTTATCACCCACATTAACTGAGTTAGTGGAGAGAGGGCTGCCAAGTGAGCCAAAATTACATTTAGATATTATCAAAAACAAAAGCCCAGAGTGTTTCACACTCATTGACCAACAAGTGGTTGCATTCTGGAGCGTTTTATTGTCATTTCTCCTCGATCCCATAGTTCATCATTGCATCACTGTTGCTAGAAGTTGTCAGTGGTGACAATGATACAGATTCGGACAAACATAGTGTTCTTTTCTACAATTTGCGTGTCGTTAAATTAAAACAAGTTGCATTTTACTCCTGTAGAATATTGCCTCTTTGTCCCAAGTTATTTATAGTTGATGATAATGGGGATATGATTCTGCAATGTTACTGTGTAGGGCACCAGGTTCTGTTTGTTTTGGAATCTGTATAGAAGCAAGTCGAGCTGCTGTTTCGCAAATTGTTTGAAAATCAAGGTAATGGGCACAATAAGCTGCGATCCACTCTAAAAGAAACCTGCTGGCTTCTCCCGTACAGCCACCATTGCAGCAGCCGGCACAGATTACCAGCGATACTAGCGCAGATGCAAACTCTCCATTTGTGCCGATGACAGCAGTGGAAATTGCTTTGTAATTGAGTGGAAATCAAACCCACAATCTCTATACATTAGGATGTATTGATGCATGCACACCCATGCTATGGCTTTAGACACTGTATTAGTGCCGTTTTCACATTCACTCTGTCATAAAGTAATAAAACTCTCATTAAAAGCTCATGCAGGGCTTTTCAGCTAATGCCTAGTCACAAAGGCAAGGACGAAAGTCGAACACAGAGTCTGGAATTCTTTTAAAAGAAGGTAATCACACAGAACTTCATTGTAAAGCGGTTTTGGACCAGAATGAGTTGGGCCAACTGGAGCCTCCCAGAAGATGAAGTGGATGTAAAGTAATTACTGATCTTTTAACCCTCTGTGAGCAGAAAGGATTTAATCCACGCATTAGTTACAATGTCACCCTGCTCCAGAGATCATATCGGTGACACTTGCACAACGTGCTTGTGGGAGGCCTTGTATATTCAATACAAAAAAAATGCATTGGTTTGGTGAAACGTATGCATTTGATGATTAACATGGATCTAGATGGAAGTAAAATATTACCACCATATGCTGGAGCATTATTTCATTCAAGTCTAAAGAATCTCAGATATTGAGTCCAGAGTCTTTTGATTCACAAGAGGGCTAAACTATTTGGAATGAATTTTCATTTTTTTTAAATTGCAAATTGTCAAAACATTCTCAGATCAGATAGTGGCTGATTTTTAATGGGTACTTTGAGCTCGTATTAATTAAACAGTCAGATTGACACCACATCTGTCTCCTGAACAAATGAAGTGAGATTCATCTAAACCACTGCGAACTTCTGAAATCAGTTATTAAGCTGCAGGTTTCTGTGTCATTTGCTAGCTTTTCGCTTTAAAGCATTCATCAGCCACAGAGAACACAATAATGAGATGAGGTCATGAAGCACCAGTTGTGCATGAAAGATGTGAAAATTTACTGCAAATGAGACAACAGCAGTAAATTCATTTTTATTCAAATTACTGTCAACGTACATTACCACTTTTCTTGTAAACATTTTGCCTCAGACAGTGTGACAGCATATTATTATTTGTGAGATTATACTATTAAGCTATTAACATGTCACCTCCTGCTTGAAACAATGCATCGGCTCAGTGCAGTGCGATAGGACAAGTTTGGGGAACATGCTTATGTGACACAGAGGCCTGCCATGTGAAGGAGCAGGAGGCAAGAGCTGGGAAGGTGGTTCTTAAAGCCAAACTGAGCTCCTGAAGGCCCACAGATAACAGAACAATAATTCCATTACAAACAGACAAGATATTGCTTGGACAAAAAAGAAATTCACAAAATACAGAATTTGCAGATTAAAATCCTTTCATCTTTACTCTTTAAAAAAACAGAGCTGTTTGCCAGTTTTGTAGATTATCACACACTGTGTTGTGCTGCCAAAACTGTAATTTCAAACTCACAAAACTTTATGTTTGAAAGAAATTTGATATACAGGCATTCTGCTGTTAAGGGGATTATGGCGTTTTATAGCAAGATGGAACGCTGACTCCTATGGCATTCTCTTTCTTATGATGGTCTGTTTCAAAATATTTAACTTTCTCCTTTTCTAACTGCAAATTGTACTCATCATAAAATTAAATAATTGCAAGTATTATTCAGAGGAATCAAAAAACGATTCCCCCACATTTATTTTTGAAATGGCATGGTTCTTTGGTCAATAAACAGAAATTTAATTTAACTTGAGGCCATTTTCATTCTTTTTTTATTTCCTTACACTACGTCAATAATGGGGCATATTGAACACCAATGTATTATAACAGCATAGGGACATCTGCAATTGCTAATAAAAGTTTTGACAGAATGACAGAGCAGGCACATTAAAAACAGAAAGCTAAAGCTGGGAGGTAAATGCACCGAATTCTTGTCATAACGCATCTACTACAGATTTGTTTGGCTAGGGATGTTGCCTTCAGACCTCATGCTGGTATTATTCTTTAATGGTACTATTTTTAAAAGAAAGATAAGACTTATAATAGCACAAAGATGAAAGCAAATGTGGAAGTATCAGGTTAGAGTGTTGTCTCAGGGACAATGACTGGACCTTGCTCTGCATACTGCTTCAGTTTTTCAGAGACTTTCTTGAACAATATCATCTTTGACTAGCAGTTTATGGGACTTTAGGACAGGTCAGTGATCCATGGAGCACGGGGCAGACCATGAAGGAATGAATCATTCTTCTGCTTCCCGCCATGTTATCACACCCTGCTTGCTTTCTCAGTATCCTTGTAAATGCTACAAGATGCATAGCAACATTCATCATCCCGACCATAGGCTGTTATGAATAGGCTCTCATCTGTTTGCCACTAATTAGCTGGCTGTGCTTGCTATGATACTATTGGATTTCACACGAGAAGTAGATGGTCCTTCAGCCTCTGAAGACTGAGCCGAGGCCCCTTTTCACAACCTGAAAGTTAATATCTTACTTTCAACTTTTTTTTCCCTCCCCTTGCTTAAAAGAAACTTTAAGAGGAATTAAGAGGCCTCGGAGCCGAGCTGTAAAAATAGATGATCTAGCTTCCAGGTGAAAGAGTGGGCAAATCTGACTTTCTTTTGCCTATTGAAGGTAATAGCGGCAGGTAATTTTATCTCAGTTTTGCCAGGGGCAGTACATTGAGACACCAAGGTGAACGGCATTTGCGAGGCACTGCTTCCTCTTGTTAATTCTTCCTGGGCGGGAGAGAGAGCGTTGCGCTGTCCTTTGTGTTCACTTTACTAACCTCCACGATACAACGGTCCTGCAACTTTTGAAACTAGAAAGGCATGTCTGTGACCTTACATTTCATTCACAGAGAAAGACTCCCCTGAGCTGCACAGGCATCTACTGATATTTGGAAATGTGTCATGGATTTTACACAGAAAAGTGTCACATATTTGCTGCCAGGAAGTACAACACCTCCCAAAGCTGTGACTTCATCACTTATAGAAAAATGACACCTGGATTACTTGGCTTTTATATTGTTGGTGGAAACAATGTGGTGCTAGTGACAGTAAACCATTAAAATATATACTCACACACACTCTTCACACACTTGTCTGCTCAAATGTATTTAGATTTTCTGACACAGGATTGCAACGCGATTTTATTGTTTTATATGACAAAGTTTAATCCATGCAACATAACCCAGTCAACTTAAATTATTTTGTAGGACTTGCTTTAAGCCTTGCCCTGATCTTGTCGAAATATCCAGATTTTAGGCAGGATATGATATATTAATGCAAGCTGCTAAAATGATTTTGAACTTCCTTAAAACAAAACATTTTGTGTGACATAGTTTAATTGCTATGATAGTCAGAATATGTTTTAAAGGTCGTTACTGTGAAACTGGACACACTTTAACTTCCGATACAAGGTGGAAAGAGAACTGTATAAAATGTGTAACAATCCACCTCAGGGATTTACATCACTAAAAACAGGTGACATTTATATTTTGCAGACTTCTTGCTTGTTGAAATCACATTTTACGTTATTGCAGAGGAAACAGCAGGTTTTAATTCAGGTTTTTAATTTGGAGAGTTATATCTTTTTTCCTGTGCTGGTTTGGCACACAGTACATGTCATTACACTCAAGCTGCTGCAACCCTGGATTAACTGACACGAGAGCGCCACCAACTGGATAGAAATAATAACTGATGGTCAAGAACTGACCTTAATAGCGACAGTTAAGGTTATGCACAAAATCTACTTCTTTACTTTGCAAGACCGAAGTTTGAAGACAATGCCTTTGTTAGCTGTACGAGTTGCTTAATGCAGCTTGGATTTTTTTCGTTTTGTTTTTAAGGGTGAGTGCGAGTTGTCACAAAGCAAGCAATCTGGGTTGCCTGATCTTCATCATGATGCAACTTTAATAACACTGGCAAAGATTGCTCTGAAATCACAGCTGTAGCTTCAGGCAAAAGCTAAAATGAGGTGCGTCTCCCATGTCTCACCTAGAGAGCACAGCATTGGCTATGCGTGAGAATAACTGGACGAATCGATCGCTGCAGTGGGTTGATGGTTTATACCCATTTTGATGGATATGACTGTAAAAAAAAGTCCAGATTGGTTCACAGTGGACCTAAAACCATGTCAGCTAAAACCAGAGACAAAATAGTGACAGCTGTGGTGAGCACACGGCAGGCAGTCGATGGCTTCCGTGATTTATTGTTCCATCTGCCTCACTGCATTGAAGACGTTTCCCCTGATTTGGTTAAAATGAAAGGACCTCTGAGAGCACCACACATTTTTTTTTTAAATGTGCAGAAACAGAGTTTTATTTTCTGTTTTATTAATGGCGGCCTGCATCTAATTCAGTCCCATTGTTCCTGACTCCAATCATTAGTGGTTACATCTAGTTTCAACAGCAAACTACCGGCACTGGTCTAATGTCAATGTACACTAACCTTTGCAATATAGTCACCTCTGTACTATCTTACTGTCAATATTGTATCACTGTTTTGTTTTTAATTACTGTGTTTGCAGCAATCTGCCAACTTGAAACATGATTTTATTTTTTGTTGCCAAGGGTCATTTTCTAAACAGACAAAAAAATCTGTTCTTTTATATCTAAAACAGCTTTCTTTTAAAAAAAAATAAAACTCCTGGGGAAAACACTGGCCATTTGTTATTTTTATAATTTGACAATGAAACTCAAATTATATTGTGCTTTTGAAGGACACAGTTATATTGGAAAAGTAACTACAAAATGTGAGATCATTTGCAGATTATATTTTATCAATGATTCCAAATCATTTCCTGAACAGTGTAAAGCTCGTAACAGGAACACCCCCGTGGCAAGAAAAACATTTCCTTTATCCAATCATTCCTATTGAACAAACACTGTAGAATGTATGGGGAATTAATTGGTGCCTGAGCAAATGTTCCCTTTAAATGAACATTCATATTAACAGGGTACCCATTAGCAAGCGTCTACTGTAGTACAATTACCGTTAGATTTCAGTGTAGTTTTTAGTACAGTTCAGCAAATTTAAACTCTTGAGAACTAATTTCCCATGAAAAAAAAGCTCATTGGTAATGATGGAGCATGGAAATTTCTGCTCTCCTTTTTACCTTGCTTCCACCTCCCTCTTGTCCTGACCCAGCACCGGGGCCTTCCTGTCTGAAGGTTTCTCCAGTACATTTCTCCACCAACTTGGTGTCAAAGGCTTGCCTGTCTCCTGTCTCAGGATGTTGGTTTTACCTCTTAAGTGTTTCCTGAATTTGTGAAAATTCTTTTCAGCCAAGCTTGCCCCACAATTGTGAGGAAGCATTGGATCAATATTGACTTTTGATTTTTTTGGAAGGTAAGCAATCCGTTGCTACTGTGGTGGGTGGCAGCTTCTAGTGAAAGTGTGTGTGTGGGGGGGTGTCAGGGTAAGGGGGGGGGGGGGGGGGGGAGGGGGTGAGGACAGGGGCATGCACACAGCTGCCCCGGGGGGACGAGCTCCATTTTTGGAACACGTTTCTTCAGCATGGGTCAGCCGCTCACAGCTTTTTCCATTATTCAAAACTAGTTCCAACGTTATGTGTTTTAGCTATTCAAAAGCCAGCTGCTCGTTTAAGGATGTCATCACGAAAAAAATGATTTGTTGTTTTGTAGGAGTGACTGTAGATTGTAATACTGTAGCTGCCCTGTGGATTGTCTTTCACAAAATCTAACCTTTCAATGTCTAATTTGGTAGAAAGTTTTAAATCATATTAATCTAAATTTAGCCAATTCTAGGTCCATATGTATTAAGTCCCAGTCCACCTCATTTAATTATAGCTGTAAAACACATGTTGTGTACATGTCCAAAACACTTCTTTACCTCTTGACTGTATTAACCCTCAGGGCACATCATTTTCTGTATATAGTGACACATTAGCATTTCTCCCCATCACGTAATAAATTTGAATAATGTTCACAAAATTACTTTGAGTAATTAAATGTAGGATAATAGAAAGCTAGTATGGTAGGTGGGTGTTTGGCATTTGTCAAGAAAGTAACAAGTAGCATAATTGCTGAAACATATTTAAAATAGCGTCATAATATTTTTTCAGCCTGCACTAAGTAGCTCATTTTCTCACACTCAGAAGAAACTTATGAGTGTTAACCCACCTTAAAAACTGAAAAATAACTTTCCTTTCCCCGAATAAAAAATGAACTGGGGATATCTCACATCGTGAACCTCACATCTTATCGTCACATTTTGCGTAGGCTTTGTATCTTTAGCCGGCGTAAATCTACATCGTAGAGCACAGCATGCTGGAGTAACTCAGCTGGTCAGGCAGCATCTCTGGAGGACATGGATAGGTGACGTTTCGGATTACGACCCTACTTCAGACTAGGGCGACAGGGGACTAGGAATTGTCCCTGAGGAATCTATATCAGTGGTGTTAGGTTTCTAAAGGAGTCGGAATTATGTAATTAATCAGGCCATTTTTCATTCATGGTTGGGACAAAATGGAGGCAGCCAAAAGCAATTAGTGAATGGCAGTTGTGAAGAAAATTATACGGAAAATTCCCCCACACTCTCCTGTGAGGAAATTCCACACTTGCAGGAATTCATCATTCATTCAATTGGGTTTCAGGGATTCCTGTCTCCCTCTGGAGGCCCCATGTATCCCTAGCCCATGCTATTTCATCCATCCCACTCTTTAAACATTCAGATATGTCCTCGTCAAATATTAGAGTGGAAACAAGGGAATTTCCAGTAAGGAACGCATAATCTATACTTGTAAAATATTGAACATTTTTACTTCATTATTATCAGTTATTTAGTCAGAATGACAATCAAAGTCATTTTCAGTCAAATAAAACATGTAAGCATGTTAACTATTCAGAACTAAGTCACTACTTTTAACCAAAATAAATGCATTATGCAGTTTGGATTTTTAGCCATTGGGAAAGGAATGCCTGTTAAAACAATGTACATGTAATTTAATTTCCTACACTAAAATTTTTTTTTTACATTTCTGTTATCCTGCATGCTGCTAGATATTGGAAATCCGTGTGGTACCGATTTTCCTCATATTTTATGGATTTACAAGGACAAAAATAATATTTTGTCATTGTTAACGGAAAGTCAATGCTGAAAAACATACAGCACCCTCAAAGATAATGCAAAGTAATTCGACACAACACCGTTTGTTTAGTTCAGCTTTAAACAGACAGTGCAAAATCTAAACAGTTTTTAAACCATATTCAGGAACCGAATAATTTGATGTTCTGTCTTTGCAATGTCAGCACTGGGCAGGAAATGAGTTGACAAATTAATATTATAAGGAAATAAACAGTGCTGATATTTACCATAGATCAACGTTATTCAGATTAATTTATATTGGAATGGTTCCAGCATCTATTTTCATAGACGTCAGTGTGAAATAAATTTCCTGACATTTAGGTGACTACAGCATATGCGATTGACTAACGACTTAAGTTTCTTAAAGCAAGCTAGGAATTGTAATCATTACTACAGTACAAGTAGCCCTTAAATGGCATTGCATTGCTTCTCAACAAGGTTGCAGTTAGCAGGGCTTTTTCCAACAACTGCTGTTCATTAATGCTTGCTGAGAGATGAAAGGTCACTGACCTGAAACATTAGCTCCATATCTCCTTCTACCAAAGCTACCTGACCAGCTGAATATTTTCCATGCTTTCTGTTTTTGCTTCAGAATTCTAACATCTGCAGTTTCTTTAGATTTTCAAGACTCCAGACACCTTTGATAGATGTGAAAATTATAGTTCCTCTCGCTTTACCATATCTGCTTTTGGATTTCACCAAAGTTCAGAACTTAACAAACTGCGCATAAGGCTTGGGCATTAATATGAAAAGTAGGCTGCCCATCAACCTGGAGCACTTCACTACTCTGCAGTATTCCTGATCTACTCAATTGCAATATGCTGCTCTCTTCGACAAATTATCTTCACTGATCTCTCTACAACTCTAGTTTGACAGATATGGCAAAGTAAAATCACCTGCTTTATGCATTATGTTATTACTACTTAACCAAATTACCCTGTTGAGAATCAATCAATCCTTTGAGAACTGATACCGTAGCGCAGAGCAACATTACAGTCTTGCAGTCGTTCCTTCTTCACAACTCTGTGAACGTACCAAATGATAAATGCAGAGGATCCGTGTTTTCTTTTCGACTTTTAAAAATAATAAATGTTTTCAATTTAACAGGAAATAATTTTAAGAAATGTAGTAAAATAACAAGCACATGTGTAAAACACCAATCAGAAGTTAAACCTTTCTTATGTGAGCCCTCAAAATTACCTCACGTTTCCTAATGTCAAGCAATGTGATTTACCTGTGAAAAAAAACGGTAAATTTTATTTTAACATTTTAAAAGGCCCATGTCATTCTTCAAGAAAATATGAAGTTGATTGCTGTAAACATGAATCAAGGGCAGCAGAAATGGTTCTCGCGAATAAATTGCTGGACTCCATTGTCTGGCTCATGTCAGATACTCCTGAACGAGTTTCATTTTGTCCATATCAAATCTCTGCCTGACACAATTTTTGTTAAATGATTACGTGGCCCCTTTAATTAAAAACACATGAGGTAAAAACGTAGCTGTTTTGGTTCTCAACGTGGTGTGCTTTGATTCATATAAATAGGGAAACACACGCAGGCACAGATAATCTGAATGAAGTCTTAATTTTGAGTGACGAGCAAATGCGACTGTGTAAAGAGGTTTGCAGTAGACTTGACATTTAAATGTAAGCTTTGGCTTTTGACGAATGCGCCCTCAGGCTGCCATAACTCTCCAGTGAATTGAACGAGGGGAAAAGCACCATAAGGTGTGAATTCCCTTAGTCGAGCGGTGTCCAGTCCCAACTACCAGTGATGTAGGACTTGCTACATGTAGTGCATCTCGATTTACAAGTACTTTATTTGCATGGCTCAGATGTCTGTAATATGTGTCACTGCGGACTGCTCTAATTGTTCTTACACCAGGCGTTTCCTACTTCTATTGATAACTGCATTAAGTATCACCACTGATGGGATAAACAGTTTGTGACACTAATGTGCAGCATTTCTGGCAGAATCTCTTTTCTCTTATAGTTTACAAATTTAACACTTAGGCTACTGGAGGCACTTAAAAACACAAAGGAGTTCTTAACACTGAACACTTGTGTATTCATTATATTGAAATATAACCAAGGATTGAATGGAATCCCAGGGCTGTCAACTTGGTCTATCCAGAACAGTTTGTTTTTCATACTCTTCAACAATGATACTGTTGTCAGAGACACACCAATGTACATCCGCATTAAAGTCCATTCATCTTCAATTGCAGAATGTTGTGTAATGATAGTCATATTTTAAAATAATTATTTGTTGCTGTTTGTAATAACAGTGATCTATCACAAAGGATAAACCTCTCTCCAAGAAGTTTCAAATCTGTAGATAATGACATTCGGAAAGAATTTCCATATTCAAGATTCAAGAGGGTTTATTGTCATGTGTCCCAGATAGGACAATGAAATTCTTGCTTTGCTTCAGCACAACAGAATATAGTAGGCATAAATAAATACAGAACAGAATTGATCAGTGTGACCATATGCCAATGAATATATATATACACACACATAATAAACAGATAAAGTGTAATGGGCTATTAATGATCAGAGTTTTGTTTGAGTTGAGTTTAATAGCCTGATGGCTGTGGGGAAGCAGCTATTCCTGAACCTGGATGTTGCAGATTTCAGGCTCCTGCACATTCTACCTGAAGGCAGCAGGGTGATGAGTGTGTGGCCAGGATGGTGTGGGTCCTTGATGATGCTGGCAGCCTTTTTGAGGCAGCGACTGCGATAGATCCCCTCTATGGAAGGGAGGTCAGAGCCAATGATAGACTGGGCAGTGCTTACAACTTTTTGCAGTCTTTTCCGCTCCTGGGTGCTTAAGTTGCCGAATCAAGCCACGATGCAAACGGTCAGCATGCTCGCTACTGTGCACCTGTAGAAGTTAGAGAGAGTTCTCCTTGACATACCGACTCTCCGTAATCTTCTCAGGAAGTAGAGGCTCTGGTGTGCTTTCTTTATAATTGCATCAGTGTTCTCGGACCAGGAGAGATCTTCAGAGATATGCACGCCCAGGAATTTGAAGCTCTTGACCCTCTCCACCATCGACCCATTGATATAAACGGGACTATGGGTCCCCGTCCTACCCCTTGTAAAGTCCACAATCAGTTCCTTGGTTTTGATGGTGTTGAGAGCCAGGTTATTGTGCTGGCACAATTTGGTCAAATGATCGATCTCACTTCTATACTCTGACTCATCTCCATCAGTGATATGTCCCACAACAGTGGTGTCGTCGGCGAACTTGATGATGGAGTTTGCACTATGACCGGTTACACAGTCATGAGTATAGAGTGAGTACAGCAGGGGGCTGAGCACGCAGCCTTGAGGTGCTCCCGTGCTGATTGTTATCGAGGCTGACACATTTCCACCACTTTGCACAATTACAAATGACATAGACTGACACTCATCTGGTGAAAGTTTAAATGTGATGTCAGATTTTTGGTCAAAGGTTTCGCCTTCTTATTGAGGAGTTCCATAGGTTTGAGAATAACTTGCGCCCACTCCTATTCTGCAGGCTTTGGGATGACTGAAGAGGTGTGGAATGAAATGGAATACTTTATTATTACATGCGACTAGGCACAGTGAGATTCTTTGCTTGCACACCCAAATTATACAAATAGCGGCCACATACGGCACTGAGAAGGTTACAAAGCATGCTGGCTCCTCCTTTTGTATGTCCGTCCCCCCCCCCCTCCCACATCGGTTCCCCCACACCGGGTCCCCATTGTCCTTTATTTTCCCCCCCGCCCCCCATTGTATGTGGGAATCCAGATTCCATCATAGATGGGCCAGATAGCATTTGGTTGGGTAGCTTGTCTGGGATATTGTGCTCACTTACCACTGTTTGCACATCATCTCCTCATGTTCCTGTCACAGAGATCCGAGGTTGCCAGTAGCTTCCCTTATGATTCTTCTTTCTATATTTTCAGTGATCCCAACACCGGATTTCCTAAACGTTGCTGTCGATGTTACATTTTCAAATGAAATTTGAGAATGTCCTTAAAACATTTTTCAGTGTGTCTAGAAACCGCCTACTATTACAGTGCTCAAAGTAATATGCTTGATTAATGAACACAAAAAGCTGGAGTAGCTCAGCGGGTCAGATCAGACAGCATCTCTGGAGAATAGGAATAGGTGACATTTTGGGTTGAGACCCTTCTTCACACACTTCTCCATTTGTTTTGGATGTCTCGTGTCAGGAATGTAGATAATTGGGCCTTCCTTTGGAACTGTGCTGTGATCAATTCATTTATTGAAACTGAAAACCCTGATATTCCTATCGGGTATGAATCTTGGCTGGACCCATCAATCAAATCTGCTGAGATTTTCCCTCCTCACCTCCAAATTTTTAGAAAGGACAGAAACAAGCATGGAGGCGGTATCTTCATAGGAGTTAACAATACCATTCCCTGCTTTGAAAGAACAGATTTGGTCAGCGACTCTGAGCAAATCTGGTGTCAGGTTACGCTTGGGGGTCAGTCGTTACAGATCGGAAGCTTTTATCGACCTCCTGACACGAAAACGGAGCTTTTAGATCTTGGATCGAACATCTCCAAAATTAATGCCTCTTCACGCTCACCACTTATCATCCTGGGGGGCGATTTCAATGTCCTGGGTGTAGATTGGTCAGATGGCACACAAAGCAAACCAAAAGGGGCTCTCCCGGAAGCCCTAGCTGACTTTACTCTGGAATACCACCTGTCCCAAACAGTCTCTTTCCCTACCAGGCATGATGAGACAAGTGGCACCGAAAATACTTTAGATTTACTGTTCACTTCACACCCAGATTTATTCAACCTGCAACCAGATAAAAGATCCGTAGAAGACAACTGGGTGTGGCTGAAAAACTCTTTATATAATATTGTCACAAATCTTGTTCCTCAAAAACTAATCAAGGGCCGTAAGCGTCCTCCTTGGTTTTCGGCAAAACTGAAACGTCTCTGCAGTAAGAAAGAGAAGTTTTATATCCATGCCAAAAAAGGGGGTACAAAATTGGACTGGGACAGTTTTACTAGAGTGCAAAAGCAAGTCGATCGTGCAATTAGGAGTGCTCATAGACTACATGTTTCCTCTATTCTTGGGGGAGAACAACAAGGCTTTTTGGAGATATGTGAAATTCAGACGGACAGACAACACTGGTGTCCAGATGCTTAAAGTGAACATCTGTCTGATCACTGAGGACCAGACGACAGCAGAAGCTCTTGCGAACCAATTCCAGCACGTTTTCACCCGGGAAGATGAGGAGCCTTCATCATTTCCAATCCTTCCGCCCACCCCGTATGCTGATATGCCTGCTATTAAAATTGAGGTTGAAGGTGTCAAGAAGTTATTGCTCAACATTAATACCACAAAAGCAATTGGACCAGATCAGATACAAAATCAAGCCCTCAAGATCGCAGCCGAAGAACTGGCTCCAGTTTTACAGTTCATTTTTCAACAATCGCTTGACTCGGGCGATGTACCGCTGGATTGGAGGAGGGCTAACATCACTCCTCTCTTTAAGAAGGGTTCAACCACCAACCCAGCGAATTATCGTCCTGTTTCACTAACAAATACTTGCTGTAAATTGCTGGAGCATATCATTGATAGTAATCTGATGCGTCACGTGAGCAAACATAATATTCTTGCCGACAACCAACATGCATTTAGGAGGCATAGATCATGCGAGTCTCAGCTTATCCTGACAACAAATGACCTGGCCAAGCACCTTGACAGTAACGTCATCATGGATTTAGTTGTACTGGACTTTTCTAAAGCATTTGATGTCATCCAACACCAGAGACTGCTTCGGAAGCTTGACTTCTACGGCATTCGTTCCAACCCGAAACGATGGATTTCCAGTTTCCTGACAAATGTCTTCAGCGAGTGTGTGTGAACGGAAAGAGCTCCAATTGGCACCCAGTGTTGAGTGGTACACCCCAGGGCACAGTACTTGGCCCACACCTATTTTTGCTTTACATCAATGACATCCATGAAAAAGTTGCAAGTACGACCATACTATTCGCTGATGATTGTTTGCTGTACCGTCCAATTAAGTCAGCTGATGATGAAGTTGTTCTCCAAAAGGATCTCGATACTATGGTCTAGTGGTCACAACAATGGGGCATGAAGTTCAACCCTTCCAAATGTGAAACCATGCGTGTCACCAGAAAGAGGAATCCAGGCGTCACATCTTACAACATACTTGGTGTCACCCTTGAAGAATCAAAACAAACCAAGTATCTTGGCATCAAATTGCAGAATGATCTACGTTGGAATGGTCAGACTCATCATGCAACAGTGAAAGCAACAGGTGTCCTAAACTTCCTGAGGCGCAACTTCCATCATTGTTCAGCTTCTGTCAAGGAGAAGCTGTATTTCACCCTCGTTAGACCTCATCTGGACTACGCAGTTGCAGCTTGGGACCCATACACAGATAAAAACATTTCATCCATCGAACATGTCCAAAGACAGGCCACTCGATTTGTTACTAACACCTACGAGAGAGAAGCGAGTGTCACCAAACTTCTGAATTCTCTGCGGTGGAACCCTCTCCAAGACAGACATGAAGCTCACCGTTTGACCTGTTTTTACAAAATGTTAAATGGTCAGCTAGACATAGATCACAAGACCTACACCAACCCCAAACCAATTAGGAGCAGACGAGGGCATTCGATCCAATTTGTGGTCCCAGCCACAAAGACAGATGTGTCCAGCAATTCATTCTTCCCATGCACTATTAAAGCATGGAATAATCTCCACCAAACCACAGTTGCCCAGCCAGATGCAACTAAATTTAAAGTGGCACTTTCTTCCCAATAACCCTCTCTGGCTAAACCCCTCCCTTCACCACCTCCAGTTTAAATTCCAGTTGGAATATTTTGGAGGACCAAGTAACCAAGAATCAAGAACTGGTTAACCAAGGTTAGAGCCTCAATATTGGGAATGTCACTGAGTAATACTGGAATAGTAATGGTGCTGATTGGCAATGTCTTCAAATCATAACGGGCATACACAACTGTTGCCCAGTAAAATAGGAGCTTGGTGTTGAGACAAAAGTCTTAGACTGAATAATCTTTTCCTCAGTTGAATGAAGGCTTTGCTGACATACTGGAGATGGTTGCAAATTTTGATACCGATGTCTTCTTTCAGAGATGGTTCCCAAGATATGGAAAATAATCCACAGGTTCAAAATAATTATTCAAATTCACCGTTTTGATTATAGCAACAATGAACTATCGCAAAATGTAAATTGGATGACCTCTGTCCTTCAAGTTTCAAATCTGGAGTATAAACCACTTTGAAATGAGCTTGAACATTTGCTAATGGCATTGACATGCTCATCGAGCTCATGATTAAATACGGTGTCAGATTTTTGGTCAAAGATTATGTGTATTATCTAATACAACACTATTATCATGTCACATAAATTTTCTCTACAATTAGAATCGGTATGGTCTCAAGGCAATGTCTGCACTGTTTATGAGTTTGAACATTCTAACGCACACCACCAGATTCAGTGACAGTTTCTTCCCAGCTGTTATCAGGCAACTGAATCATCCTACCACAACCAGAGAGCAGTGCTGAATTACTATTTACCTCTTTGATGCCCCTCAGACTATCTTTGATCGGACTTTGTAGGCTTTACCTTGCACTAAATGTTATTCCCTTATCACGTATCTATACACTGTAAAATGGATAGATTTTAATCACGTATTGTCTTTCTGCTGACTGGTTAGCATGCAACACAAGCTTTTCACTGTACATGTGACAATAAACTAAACTAAACTAAACTAACCTAAAATGTGACTAAAAATGTACTTTTATCACTTTTATTGTTCTGAAAACGAAACCAAAAAGCTTGTGTTGATGGAATGTGACTTCCTCTGTGTACTTGTACCAACAACGGGCAGCAGATGGCAATGTTCCCTGACCTGAGGTCTGGAGATTCCAACATTGTACAGGCCTTGAGGGAACTGCCAGCAGACTCTGCATTGGTAACAATACGTGGTGAAAACGAACTTTTGTTTGATGTTCACATTTTTATTAGTGTAATGAAAATGAATATTAAGAAAGCTAGCATTAATAAAAACCTATTCTGTGTTGGTCTACCTACTCAACGCATAGATTATTTTCTACATGGGGAGAGAATCCAGAAATCGGATGTGCAAGGGGACTTTGGGACTGCTGGTGCAGGATTCCCAAAAAGTTAATCTGCAAGTCGAATCAGTAGTAAAACAAGGAAACGCAATGTTAGCATTTATTTTGAGAGGGCTTATATACAAAAACAGGGATGTTATGCTGAGGCTCTATAAGGTACTGGTCAGAGGGTGGTGAATCTGTGGCATTCTTTGCCACAGAAGGCAATGGAGGCAAAGTCAGTGGACATATTTAAGGCAGAGATAGATTGATTATTGATTAGTATGGTGTCAGAGGTTACGGGAAAAGGCAGGAGAATGGGGTTAGGAGGAAGAGATACTTCAGCCATGATTGAATGGCGGAGTGGACTTGATGAGCCGAATGGCCTAATTCTACTCCTATCACTTATGATCTTATGATCAACTGAAATTTATCTATTTAACTTGGCCTTTGTTTTTAGCACAAGAAGTTGCCTGGAATTGTGCATGTAGTAACACATTATATGATAAGCAGTTGTTCATCAGAGATTTATTGAATGGTAGTTGGCACCTCTGAAGTCATGGACATATAAAATAAAGCTCAAAATGTTTATGAGCAGCAGAACGTTGCAAAGAGTAAAACATTTCCTTTAAATCTACTCTTTAACATTTACAGTGTGTACACGTTTGCAAAAAAATATTGGATAGAGATTGAAAACAGAGAATGGTAGAAGTGACCTTAACGAGAGCCGTGACAGAGAATCTGAGAGAGGTATGGTGGGTGGTGTGGAAGGCAGACCATTTGCTTGCCTTCATCGGCAAGGTATTGAACACTAGAGTTTAGAAGTAATGGTCCAGTTGTACAAAATGTTGGTTCGGCCACACTTGGAGTATTGTGTGCAGTTCCATCCATCATATGGCAGAAAGATGTGATTAAGTTGAAGACAGTGCAGAAAAGATTCACTGGGATGTTGTCTGGATTGGAAGGCTTAAGTTATAAGGAGAGATTGGATTGACTGGTCTATTTATCCGAGAGCAAAGGAGACTGAGAGGTGACTTGATGAGGTTTAAACAAAAGGGATCCAACAACATTTTTCCCACAAAGATCAGTTTGAAGTGTGCTATCAGAGGTGTGCTGGAGGCAGGAATAGTAACAATATTTAAGAGACATCTGAACAAATAAATGGATGAACAGGGCTTAGAGGGATATGGAATTAATGCAGGTAAATGAGATTGGCAGTGATAGGCATGGCAGTCTGCATAGACCCAATGGGCCGAAGGGAGTGTTCCTTTGCTGTACAACTCTGACTAATCTGAACGTATATTTTGCATCACAACTGTTTCAGAAATATATGATTATGGACTATGAATTTCCCATAAATTACATTAAAATGTTACAAATCTGCTCAAGGTCAGAGATTATGGGGGGGTGGCAGGAGAATGGGGTTAGGAGGATGAGATAGATCAGCCACGATTGAATGGCAAAGCAGACTTGATGGGTCATATGACCTAATTCTGCTCCTATCAATTATGATCTTATGATCTTATGAAGGTCGCCTTGCCTTGCAACTCAATAAAAGATGATGCTGAAAGTCTTTAGTAAGTATGTGTTGGTGTGAGTTGTATTGGCTATAAATCTGTATTTAATGTTGCCCTCTGAGAAACTGCAGAATTAAAGTCATCGGTAGACACAAAATGCTGGAGTAACTCAGCGGGACAGGCAGCATCTCTGGAGAGAAGGAATGGGTGACGTTTCAGGTCGAGACCCTTCTTCAGACTAATATTCTTCAGAATTAAAGTCATCCTTTGGCAACTGACATTAGACCAGACCTAAGTTTAAGATGCATTCCAATGCTGTATATCAGATATCCCCAACATCCACATCATATTTTTTTAAAAAGGTAACACAGGATCTTAATGAACCAGCCAAGAACAATTTTAGATTCAATTTGTTATTTAGCATGAAGCAATTATGACCTGTTTGACAGACCTCTCATCTCCTAGTTAAAAAAACACTGGGATCAAATCTCGTACAGAAACTTGAGCAGAAAGGCCTAGAAATACTGCAGTGCAATACTGATGGAGCACATTACTGGAACGAGGAACCATTCCTCACGTGAGCTGCTACACCCCAACTGCTCCATGAGTAAGACACAGAAGATTCTGTGGATTGATTTTGAAGCCAAGCAGGGGAGTTAACCTTGTTGTCTTTACAAAAATATTTATGATGTTAAAAGCCAAATAGAAATTATTATTATTATTATGTTGCACTTTGTGGGAGATTTCTGTGGTCAAATTGGCTGCTAAATACTCTACGTTGCATTATTGACTAAATCTTTCAAAAGTATTTTATGAACTGATATATTCTGGCAAGATTGTTAAGAGCTTGGACACGCTAGAGGCAGGAAACATGTTCCCGATGTTGGGGGAGTCCAGACTCAGGGGCTACAGTTTAAGAATAAGGAGTAAGCCATTTAGAACGGAGACGAGGAAACACTTTTCTCACAGAGAGTGGTGAGTCTGTGGAATTTTCTGCCTCAAAGGGCGGTGGAGGCAGCTTCTCTGGATGCTTTCAAGAGAGAGCAAGATGGGGCTCTTAAAGATAGCGGAGTCAGGGGATATGGGGAGAAGGCAGAAACGGGGTACTGATTGGGGATGATCAGCCATGATCACATTGAATGGCGATGCTGGCTCGAAGGGCTGAATGGCCTACTCCTGCACCTATTGTCTATTGTCTGTTGACATGAAAGGCACTATTTACATAAAAAAATTATTTCATCCTTTACTATAAAAATGGATTCCCAGAATTCAATTAAGTGCATAGTAGGGAGAATCAAACACACAGAACAAGATGTTAAGAAGTCCCTTGTGCCAGTAGGTAGGGAGCATTTCACGACATTCGTTGATTGTTGAGAGTGGTAGACGCTCAACATCGGGGGGGGGGGGGGGGATACGTATACGTATATCTTGGCCTGCGTAACCTTCAGAACAGTTGGGCACAGGACACATCATCAGTAGTGTACGCTTGCATCACTGGGTGTTTCGGCCTTTTAACACTATACACCCTCCGCAAGGGCAGCCCGCTGCAGGATGATCAGCGCTCAGCGCGTGTCCCATGTCAAACTGTCCCAAAGATTCACCATGACGTACTTGGGGCCCAGCATGGGTCTTTCCGCTTGAGCCAAATCCAACGGCTGCTTCTTTCAGCCGCGTCTGAGAGTGATCTTATGGTCTTCTGCAGAGCCTGACCGTGGATTTCAAGCTCCTTCAGCAGTCTGATGGTAGATGACGCAACAACTCCTCTGCATCCCACTTCAACTGGATAGACTTTGGTGTTCCAGCCATGCTGCGTTGCCTCTGCTGCAAGCTCTGCGTAGCGCAGCTTCTTACGATCATAGGCCTCCTCAACAGAGTCTTCCATGGAACTGTGAGCTCTATGATGTAAGCAGTCTTCTGTGAAGGGGACCAGAACACCAAGTCTGGCCTGAGGTTGGTTGAAGCAATTTCAGGTGGAAAGATTAGTTGTCGGCCGATGTCCGCCAGCATCCTTCAGTCACGGGCCCTGCATAGGTTTCCTTCTTCTGATCTGTTAGAAGGATGTTTAGGTGTTTTCTGTCCTTCTCGGACAAAGGTTGGTGCCCTTGGGGGGGGGGGGGTTGCTTGCTCTCGGAGGCAAGGAGTTGGTCGCGCACTGCCTGTTCTCAAGGGCTGTTGCCAGGCTTTTTAGTGCCTGATTATGCCGCCACGTGTATCACCCTTGTGTGAGGCTGGTCTTGCAGCCTACCATGATGTGTTTGAGGGTCGCTGGAGTTGGGCAGAGGGCACAGGTTGGATCCTCGCCGTACCACTGATGGAGGTTCTTTGGTGATGGAAGCACGTCATATGTCGGGCGGGCGCGACTCACGTTGCAGCGGCCCCTACAGCCTGTCTGTCTTTTTTTTATTTTTTGTCTAGTTAAATGTAGTTGTTCGTGTTTTTTTTTGTATTGTTTGTAACTGTGTATATGTGGGGGAAGGGGGAAACTTTTAAATCTTTTCCCTGCACGAGAGACCCGACTTTCTCCCTGTCGGGTCTCCGTTGTTGTTGGGGCCTAGCACCATGGAGCGGCCTCCGACCGGGACGACCTGGGTGCTCCGTTTACGGAGCTGCGGACTCACCGTCATGGGGCTGGCTGGCCTCGGAGCGTGGGGAGCGGTGGTGGCTCGCCGCTGCGGCCCGACTCTGGAGCTTCAGCTCCAGCTGCAGACCGGTGGACTATCGGGAGCTCGCGGGTCCGGGTGGGAGACCGCTCTCCGGAGCTCCCGCAACACAACATCTCCAGCTCGTGTCGCGGGGTTGGAGCGACCTGGAGCGGGGCCGTACATCGCCCGGCGCGGTTTTAATGGCCGCGGGACATTCCAGCGCCTGCCGGAGGCTCCAACTGCGACCTTTGGGCATAGAGCGGGGCCGTACATCGCCCGGCGCTACCTCAAAGGCCGTGGAACTTAACACCGCCCGCCTGCAGCTTCGACCTCGGGAGAGAGATGGTGCGGGGGAGAGAGAAGACTTTGCCTTCCATCACAGTGAGGATGAGATTCACTGTGATGGATGTTTGTGTGAATTGAATTGTCTGTGTATTTTTTTTATTTTTTTTTATGATTTATGTATGGCATGTAGAAACGGAGTTTCGTTCGAGCCTCTCTGAGGTTCGAATGACAAATAATAAAATCAAATCAAAAAAAAAGTCACTCTGATGATGAAGCTGATCTTGCTTGATTCCATTTCACATAGTTCTTTCCAGCTGATCTTCCTCTGCTCCACACCTTTCCACTGCATCCATTGCCCCTGTTTGGCAAGAGAGACCGCCTTTGCACTTCTTGCGACCTCCTCCTGTCGCCGCAC
Organism: Raja brachyura; assembly: GCA_963514005.1. The sequence goes on along the minus strand of OY740795.1, from coordinate 42,771,429 downwards.
CTCCTCAACCACCAATGTCCTCCGCTCTGATGGTGTGGCCTTTCGCCAAGTTGGTTTACTTGTCGTAAGGCCTAAGCCTCCTCTTCCCTGCTGCACTTGCCCCACGATGTCTTTGTGCCTCAGGGCTGATGAAGCTTGCTGTACGGCATCAGATGGTGTCCACTTCCGACCAGTTACTAGGGGCTGCGCAACAGCACTGATGGTCTTGTCTCTAGAGTCCCTCAGTGTCATCTGAAGTCTTAATTTAGAACACTTGTATTCCTCTGTTAGACTAGTGAGTGGTAGTTCCAGGACCCCTTTGCCATAGAGGCCGACGTTAGTTAGACATCGTGGGAGACCGAACCATTTCTTCGCGTATGAAGTTATAGTTCGCTCCATCTTCTCCACAGTTGTTATTGGGGCTTCATAAACGGTCAGTGGCCACGTTGTCCACTGTCCAAACTGTAGGCACCAGAGCTTCAGTTTCCCAAGCAGTAGGATCTGTTTGATGTTCTCCATGCCGTTGACAATTTCTTACCTTAGTTGGTGCACCTGCTCTTTGTATAGCCAAACAAATGTATCAGAAGAAGAGTCTCGACCTGAAACATTACCCATTCCATCTCTCCCGAGATGCTGCCTGTCCCGCTGAGTTACTCCAGTATTTTGTGCCTATCTTCAGTGTAAAACAGCATCTGCAGTTTCTTCCTACCCAAATATTTATACATGTATGTTTTAATAGGTCTAAAGACAGCCCCTTATTAAAATTTCTGAAGTTAAAAGCTTAGTGGTCTTCAGGTCCTGAAGTAATCACATTATTACAACTGAAATTCATGTTTCTATTCATGGGGTCTCTTCATTTGAGTTCATGGTGGTTATGCTCTCAGTAATATGCCATGACTGAGGGTGGAAGCATTCTGCTTAAACTCAAGACAGACAATGGGAATTAATTGGTCTATCATGCAGCTGCTGAACACATCACTAACAGCATAGAGATTAAATCAGACAATGCCCAATCAGATTGTAATGTGATTAGAGAAGATGAATAGGTGAAGTTTCAGGTCAGGACCCTGTTTCAGACTTTTAGAACCTGAAGAAGAGATGCTGTCTGACCCAATGAGTTACTCCAGCACTTTATAACATTTTTTTGTAAACCAGCAACTGCAGTTCCTTGCCTCCACCACTTGAAGCTTGGTTCCATGACTGGGGGCCAGCATAGACTTCTAAAAAATTGGAATAAAGCAGGGACTGTAGGCCATCCAGAACTGAACCTGGACCATGGAATGGTGCGGCACCAGAGGCATCAGAGTCAATGGTTTGCTGACATTACACAGGAAGCCTTGGTCGTAGACCTGTCGAGGAGCTGCCCTTCTTCCTGCAGGGAATTAGGAGAAGCTCTAGGCTGCCCCCTCGATGTCAATAGGCATTGGTGATCTTGGTGATCAATTCACCAATCGAGTACAGAGGCTTGGATGCAGAGCTAATGGAATTGCAGTCACCTCTCAGACATGATCAATGGCAGTGCACTATTTGCTCAATACACCACAGCCATCTACCAACAATCACAAAAACTACAAATGATCTGCAGCAATGATCTACAATGATGCTTAGAGCAAGGGCAAACTCCAGATCCATATTTCACAGCTTGCGCACATTGTCAGCTATTCAATTATGAATGGTACGAACAAATGATTGGCAGTACTTGATATGGCTCCCTCTCTACTTCAAGACACAAGGGCAGAGGCATCCTCACCTATCAACAGGTGGACAGACATGGCTACAACACTTTGCTCTCATGGGATGTGGGGAGTGGGAGAGGGGAGGTGAGGATGAGAAGATGGGGGGTGGAAGGCTTACTGCCTCTAGTACTGCCGTTACTGAGGTTGTAGCTGACAGGAGTGCCGAGAGTCACAGTGAGTTGTAAAGCTGCACAGCGCAAAAACAGGCCCATCGCCCAACCTGCCCATGCATACCATTGGCAGACTGGACTAGACTCATTTGCCTGCATTTGGCCCATAGACCTCTAAACCGTACTTATCTATATAGCTGCAGTATCCAGTTGTCTTTTAACGTCGTAATTGTATCTGCTTCTATGGCTTCCTCTGGCAGCCCATTCCATACGTAGACTTCCTTTGAATCCACTCTTAAATCTTGCCTCTCTCACCTTATGTCTCTGCCTTGCTTTAGAACACTCTACCTTGGAAGAATCACTGTGAGCATACACTTTATCCATGCCACTCATATCTCATACACCTCATGAAGTCACCCCTCAGCCTCCTGTGCTCCAAAGAAAAATGCCCCAGCTTTTCCAGCCTCTCCCTGTAACTCAAACCTGTAAGCACAGACAACATCCACACAAATGTGGTCTTGAGAACAATGAAGGTGAAGTTATGCCAGTACCTGATACTCATTCTTACTTCCCACTTCCTATTTCATTTATTTCAGTGAAGTGGATGTTGCTAGCAAGATCAGCATTCATAGAAACATAGAAAATAGGTGCAGGAGGATTCGGCCCTTCGAGTCAGCACCGCCATTCATTGTGATCATGGCTGATCGTCCCCAATCAATAACGCATGCCTGCCTTCTCCCCATATCCCTTGATTCCATTAGCCCCTAGAGCTCTATCTAACTCTCTCTTAAATCCATCCAGTGATTTGGCCTCCACTGCCCTCTGTGGCAGGGAATTCCACAAATTCACAACTTACTGGGTGAAAAGGTTTTTTCCTCACCTCAGTCTTAAATGGCTTCCCCTTTATTCTACGAATGTGGCTCCTGGTTCTGGACTCGCCCAACATTGGGAACATTTTTCTTGCATCTAGCTTGTCCAGTCCTTTTTATAATTTTATATGTTTCTATAAGATCCCCCTCATCCTTCTAAACTCCAGTGAGTTTATTCCCTTTGAGAATTCCCATTCCCATTTATTCTCATTCATTACCCTTTGAGAAGGCAATGGTGATCTGCCACCTTGAACTGCAGCAGACCTCCTGATGGAGGCATTCCCATCCTGCTCATACGCAGGACTTCCATGGACAATGAAGGAATAGCAACATAAATCAGGATGGTGCATGTGATATCCTGCAGTTACCTCTGTTCCAAAGCACCTTCTGTTCTTGATCGTGCTGATGGAGATTGTGGGTTTGGATACAGGAGCACACAATCTATGCAAGCAGCTGTGAAGCTTTTTATAGAAAGTGTAGCCACTGTTGGTGGTAGGGATATACGATGAGGGTGACTGTTGGGTGCCGAGGATATATGATGGGGGTAACTGTTGGGTGCCGAGCAAGCAGACTGTTTATTCTGGCACAGTTTCCTTTACTTTATACTTTAGAGACACAGCACGGAAACAGGCCCCTTGGCCCACCGAGTCGGTGCCGACCAGCAACCATCCTGTACACTAACACTATCCTACACACTAGGAACAATTTCACAGCTAATTAACCTACAAAAATATGTGTGTCGTTGGAGTGTGGGAGGAAACCGGAGCACCCAGAGAAAACCACGTGGTCACAGGGTGAACATACAAACTCTGCACAGACAGCACCTGTAGTCATGATTGAATGTGGGTCTCTGCTGTTGTAAGGCAGCAACTCTACCGAGCAGCCTCTAAGCCACCCTTGATGGTGTTATTTTAATGTTGTTGGAGCTACACATATCTGGGTAAGTGGCATGTGATCCATCACTCTCTTGATGTGCCTTGAGATGATGAAAAGTTTTGAACAGCAAAGAGGTGAATAACTTACAACAAGATACCCAGTCTTATTGTTGCCACAGTATTTAAGTGTCTAGATTAGCTAAGTTTCTGGTTAATTGCCTTCTCCAAAATGTTAATGGTGAAGGACTCAGGGATAGAACTTCCATTGAATCTAAAGAGCATCATAGATCTTGTCTTATTGCAAACAGTCACTGCCTACACTTCAGTGGCATGAATGTTCTCTTGCCGCATGTCTGAAGGTTATTTGTGTCTTGCTGCTATTGGGATGGATTGTTTTAGTTGCTGAGCAAATGAAATGGAAATGGACCGTGTCATCGGAGTAAACATCCACATCTGTGAGCTTTTAATGGAAGGGATATCATTATTGAACCAAATTAAAATGGTTGGCCTTTTGACAGTGCTCGAAGGAGCTCCTATGGTGATGTCCTGGGGATGAGATGATTAATCTCCGCAATCACAATCCTCCTTCAATTCCAACCATTCCAATCTTTCTTCTTGGCACCCATTGACTTTCATGTTTCCATTGCTCCTCAGTTCCACACTCAATCAAATGCTGTCTTAATATCAAAGGTGGCGACTCTCACTTTCCCTCTGAAGCTCAATGCTGTTGTCCATTTTTGAACTGAGGTTATGACGAGATCTGAAGCCATGTGGCCCTGACAATATCCAAACTAGGCATTGATGAGTAGGTTCCAGGTGAGTAGGTACTTATTGCTAGCTCCATTAGCAACAACTTCCAGATTCAGGGATAATCAGACAGATTAAGTTTAACTATTTTTTGTCGACAGAGCATATCTCTGAGCCCCAGTTTTAAAGCACTGACAAGAAGTTAGCTTTTCATGTTATTTGAAGTTCTGAACTGCCAATTCCATACATAGTTAGCAGATAGCTCTTTATATGTATCAGGTTGGTAAATACTGGTGTAAATGCATGCATGTATTGCTTTTCATACTGGAACTGAATTAGCACTTGTTGTATCCAAATAACATATACTACTGAACCTCAATCATTTGTCCTTTTGTCACTACTGCCTTGTTCTGCCTCAGTAGGTTTTGATTCTCTTGTGTGATAATACAGTGTATGTCAACCAAAACTAGCTTCCATATTCTTTTCCATTTTCATCACTTGTTCTCTCATACTCTCCATGCATCCAGGCCAAGGAGAGCGTTTCCCTAATCCTGACTTTCCACCCAACTCACCTCCACATTCATTTCCATTATCTTCAATATTATATCAGCATCACATACTGCTTCCCCTCTGCTTCGCTTCCAGCTGTCCTCAGCGATCATGAATTGCATGACTTTCGAATACCATCTCCACAAATCCCCCTCTCTTTCTCGTAGCACCTTATCCTCCAGACACAGGGGATGCTCCACCTGATTGTCTTTTATTATCACTGCCCAGCCGGCCAGGTAATGCACTTGTACTTTCTTCCAATTTAGTATACTGTCCTTCTGCTCAAAATATGGCCTCCATGAAATCATGGAAATCATAGATAGATGAGGTGACCACTTTGCAATACACCTCGTTCAGTCCATAATGGCTTCTAACTGTCCTCACTTTAATGTCCCGTTCAGAACACTCTTATCTTTCTATCTTTCATGTCTTACACTATACCAATGAAACCCACCATTAAAGCCATTAACCTGTGATGGCACGCAGTTTTTCACTCTCCAAAGATGTGCCTGACCTGTTGAATATTTTCAGCACGCTCTTTGATTTCAGACTTCCAGTAATAGCAGTGTTTTGTACTTCACAGATCCAGCTTTTGTGTTCCTTTCCCTCTGATCTCATTCGTGTCTTTCCACTGTATTTACAACTCCTCCAGGCAGATTAACAAACCTTCACTGCCCTCTTTCATCCAGCACCATGGCTGCTTGTGTCATACGGTGTGTGCTTCGGTTCTTCACGCTATCACAGCCATTGCCTGCCCTATTTGTTCCTCCTCCCTCCCTGCATTTTAAAACATATTTCATTCCTCGGAACAATATAAAAGATCATCAAATTGAACTATTGTCTTAGAAGTGAATTATATCTTTAAATGTTTACAATATGTTCTCATAGCAGAGAGGATAGTAACAGCAGCACACAACATATCAGCTAGGGTTTAAATATTGTCAGAGATAGACACAAAAAGCTGGAGTAACTCAGCAGGACAGGCAGCATTTCGGGAGAAAAGGAATGGGTGACGTTTCTGGTCGCGAACCTTCTTCAGACTGGCTCTATTGCCATTTGACTGTTGCCAATTGACTAAGCACGGTTCTTGGCTACTGAATGTACAACCTCACTTCAGCCACTGCTTGCCCGCCGCTTAGAAAAGTTATATGTGGTCTGTTTTTAAAGCAGACAGTCGTGTCCATCCCACTGCCAACCTGCTTACCTGCCAGCCACTTGAAAGGAATATTGACTGGTGCCAACGGCTCTCACACCTCCAACTATGCTCCTGTTCCGCTAAGATTTTCACAGCTTGCGTTTGCCAGTAGTAGTGCGAATACTCTGTGAATAGCTTTGCATTGAACAGTCCAATTCCTATTCCAGATCAAAGAGGATGCTCTGTGCACACAGTTTAAAGCTGAAGTATTAATGGGACGCTTCCAGTTTAGCAGCTGGAGTTGACTTGATCGATGTCAACATGCCAAGTTCAGAGTGAGAACCAGATGATTTCTGTGACTGGTGGTGAATCATCAATACTAGATCAATGGCCAGGGATTGTTAGGGGAGGGGATACAAATTTAAAATCTACTCCGTTACTTCATAAAGGAAGCACATTTGAACCACATTTGGGTGTCAAATAACCGTGTGGAGTGTGCCTGCAGATTGTTTTTACATAAATGGTCACAAGTGAGGGGTCCAAACAGCTAAAAGCACTTAAACCACACATTGAGGCCTGGATCTTCAGTTAGTTTTGTAAAGACGGCAATCATCCTTTGGCCCACTGCTGTTACATACTAAATGTCATGAAGTTGCACAGCTTTCATTGCAGGCACAAACTAAACTCACCACTGAATGAGTAAATGCTTCAGTCTGGGTACTCGGGCTTCACACATAGCTGCCTGCAGATACACTTCACACATAGCTGCCTGCAGATATGTAGTAACGTCCTTAGATTTGTATAGCCTCCAAGATAGTCTCTCTGGAGGTGAGAGTCAGTTAGGTGGCATTACTCATTGTGATTCACATATTCACCATCCTTAATAAAACAAGCAGTGCTGTCAACATTGGGCAAATTCTGGAGGTCAGATTCATAGTCAAAGGTCAGCCTCATACCTGAGGCTGCTTCTCACATCAAAAGCCTGCATCACTGTAAAAATAGAGCAAATGCATTCTCCAGTGCAGTATAAATGTTTCATATTACTCTATGTTCTCTCATCCATATTTATTTTGACCCTTTTACAATTTATTTTTTCATTTCTCTACATTGTGGAGCCACTGATGGGGGCTGTGTGCACCACGTTTGATCTTGAGTTGGTCCCTTATATTTTGTCATTACTGGTCTTTCAGCATCGGTCTCAAAACCTCTAGATCAATTATTGCTTTAAATCGCATTTACAGGCCTTTTCCTAGCAGAGAAGGTTCCTCTGCTAACCTTTGTTATTGGAGTAAAGCAAGCATAGGGAGAACATGCAAACTCCACACAGACAGCACCAGAAGTCATTTCTGATACAGACGGCACCACAAAACCTTGCATGGATACCACTAATGTTATCGCCACAAAAGGTTCCAATTCCATTAACAGGATAGCTATCCTTTCCAAAGCCAACAACTCTACTATTGAGATCTTACACGTCATCAACTCCAACCATTTGCATGCCTGACATACTGAAACAGGCACGTTAGATACAAATTCCAACACTGCACAAAATTGCCAGATGGGCAGAAAAAAATATTGAAGGTATTCTTCCAACCTCCTTAAAAAAGCATTACAGGCCATCAGCTCATGGAAATCCCTGGCCCATGATAAGTGTGAATGAAGAAATTACATACAGAAGAGACTAGGGTCCATTTGCCAGGAACTTTCAAATGGACAGCCTGAATTATCCAATCTTTCCCTGGCTGGCCTCTCTCTCTCTCTCTCTCTCTCTCTCTCTCTCTCTCTCTCTTTCTGAAGTTCGCCACAAACATTGGAGGCTTAATTTCCCTACCATCCTGAACAACGACGCACTTCATCTCACCCAGGGTCTTCTGAGCTTCACCTGTAAATGGGAACAGCATAACCTCCCAAACTAGCTGGACACCCATCCTGTCAGGTGCCTCCTGCCTCGCCTGGAGCAGACACAATGGGTCACACAATGGTTTCACCAGGCATCCCGAGACCCACAGAATTGTGGAAGCAACTCATCACTAACCATGAATCACTGTCTCAGAAAACAGATATCAGCAGGTTATAATGCGCCTCTTTCCCAGGTTCGACATCCCTTTCTTGCAATGTTTCTACTTAGGTCAAGAATAGTGAGCATAACATCATCGTGTAATGGAGCACGAAATGGACCCTTCTGCCCACTATGTCCATTACAAACATCAAATACCTATCCACACTGCTCCCATTTACCAGCGTTTGGTCTGCAGCTAACTATCCATTGGTAATTAATTCATGCAGACGTTTCTTAAATAGTTTTGACTTCATATGTCCCTTGTATTTTTTCAATACAAAGTATTTGGACGTAGTAGCTGTAGGAGGGGACAAGGTGCTGAAGGCAACTGAACTTGATAACTTCTTCAAGGCCAAATGTCTTCAGGTTTTTCAATCCTTCTTTTTCTCAGTTCTGGTGCTTACAGTTTCTCGACAGTTTATCCTCAAGTTTTGCCCATCAGACCAAGGAAAAGTTCACAAAGAACAACTTTCTAACTGGGCTTACCGACTGAGGAATGCCAACCTAGCAGATCTTCTTTCAACATTGTGTTATCTACACTATCCTACGCACACAAGGGACAATTTTTACATTTATACCTAGCCAATTAACCTGTACGCCTTTGGAGTGTGGGAGGAAACCGAAGATCTCGGAGAAAAGCCATGCAGCCATGGGGAGAAGAAATAAACTCTGCACAGACAGCACCCGTAGTCGGGATAGAACCCAGGACTTTGGGCTGCAAGTGCTGTAAGGCACCAACTCTACCACTGCGCCACTGTGCTGCCCGATTTGTCCTACAATTCTTAGCTTAGAATGAAGACAGCAAATTTTAAAGATAAAAAGGCAAGTTTACTTCAGAAATGAAGAAACTTCATGCATATTTTGAAGCTAATATTAACTGTAATGCTGCAAGGGAAAGGGTTTCACTTTGCATACCCTGAATTCCCCTGTACAAAACCTGTGCTGACAAATTCCTTGGATCTCTGCTGAGATGATTGCTATGGTGGATGACCAATGCAAGAATCAATAACTGGCCAGAAGAGAAGACTATTGCTTTTTAATCAATTAGATCAATCTTTTAATTTGTTTGACCAAAAGTTGATACCACACCACATATTTTCTGCAAGGACTTTAACAACTTTGCCAAGTAATTAGAAACAAAATGGTGTCTATGTAAGTATGGGCCCTTTAAAGCTCCAAATCCTAATCTATTTTGTATGAGGCCCACTAATTAATAACAGTTTTGATATACCAATACCCAATTATAATTAAGATGAAGATAAAAACAAAAAGCTGGAGTAACTCAGCGGGACAGGCAGCATCTCTGGAGTGAAGGAATGGGTGACGTTTCGAGTCGAGACCCTTCTTCAGACTGGTTAGGGATAAGGAAAATAAGAGATATAGACGATGATGTGGAGATATAAAGAACAATGAATGAAAGATATGGAAAAAGGTAACGATGATTAAGGAAACAGACCATTGTTAGCTGTTCGTTGGGTGAAAATGAGAAGTTAGACAACTTGGGTGGGGGAGGGATAGAGAGAGAGGGAATGCCGGGGCTACCTGAGTAATCAACATTCATACCACTGGGATGATTGATTTCTCAACTTCAGGTAGCCCCGGCATTCCCTCTCTCTCTATCCCTCCCCCACCCAAGTCGCACTAGCTTCTCGTTTTCACCCAACAAGCAGCTACCAATGGCCTGTTTCCTTTATCAACATTATCTTTTTGAATATCTTTCATTCATTGTTCTTTATCTCTCTACATCATCGTCTATATCTCTCGTATCCCCTATCCCTAAACAGTTTGAAGAAGGGCATTGACCCGAAACGTCACCCATTCCTTCTCTCCAGAGATGCTGCCTGTCCCACTGAGTTACTCTAGCTTTTTGTGTCTATCTTTGGTTTAAACCGGCATCTGCAGTTCCTTCCTACCCAATTATAATTAGCTATCCTTCAACCAAGCCAATCAAGAGTCATACTGAACATGTGGATACTCTTGGAAACCACAGAGTATTAACTTCAACCAACTTGTTGTCAAGATAAGTCTACTTCTTGCCCTTCTTGTGCATTGAGATTCCTTCCCAGTGTACTTCCTCAAATCTAATCATAACAATGAAAGCTTCCCTTGTGAAGACCTGTTTCCTCCTGAAAAGTATAACCTTATTACACTTTCCCATTTGTATATTATCTGTTTGTTCAAAACGCCATGCTTCATCACCCTGCTCACAAATACACAAGCATTAAATCCAATTATACAGCACACGATGATACTCCAATATGTGTTGCGAAGTGTCTGGAATTTGATTCCCCTCCAGGTGAGTTACTCTTCTCATCCAATCCATCAGTGGGAGATGGCAAGGGATATCAAGTGGTTATCTGCAGGGATGGAGGGTAAATAAGACTGAGAGTTGCTCAGCTTGTTCTCTGCGCTTGTGGGTTATTTTGGCAAAGGCTAGGGAGCAGGCTGCCAGCTTGGCTGGGGAATAGTGCATGACATGAATGGACCAAGAATGGGAAAATGATAGGGAGAAAAACTCTGACACAATATTTTCTGCTTTTAATAAACCGTCAAACTCTCTTCATACGCTTTATTCTTCTCTATATATATCTCTATCCGCTAAAAAAAATCACTTCTTAATTTGCAGATGGTAAATTAGTCATGTCAGCACAAATCCTTTTCATTTCCCATCTTTGAACCAGTATTTTAAATGCAATTGAGGGAAAAGCTGTAAAAAAAAAAGTGAAATAATTCAGCATTCAATTTCTCTTTGTTTTAACCCATCCTCACCTCAGGAAACAGCAGGTGTTGCTGGCATATTAGTGAGGTAGCTGGATAGCTGCTTGTTTAATCAAGACATGACCTTTAATGAAATAAGTAAATAGCTAGGCTAAAGTCAGAACACTTGAGCAAAGACGGCATGAAAGTAGATTCAATTAAGGGAATTCTATTTAAATTGATAATAATAGGTGAAACCTTGTTCTTGACTCAGACCTGAGGAACTAAATGACATCTCTCGGGCCATGCTCTGTTATGAAAGAGTTGCTGCTGCTTATCCTCAATTTGAATGTGTATATTGCGGCAACTCCTCTGTAATTGGATGAACTAATGGATACGGAAGAACAGGTGCAGCTATATGGAGCAGAAAGCAGCATCAAAGCTAGAGCAGCAGAGAGGAGAAATAACATCCAGAAATGAGCCGAAAGCAATGTGGAGAGTCAGACAGTGTGGTCTAGCAATGTACAGGCTGGTATGTCAGACAGGCACAGCAGGAAATAATCTTGTGGTAGGTTTTACAAAGAGGAGTTTAAAAAAAAACCAATTGAACCAAAATGTACTTAAACCTTGCTGATAGTTTGGTATGAAATCAAGAGCAGAGTCCGGTTCACAACTCATCCCCAAATGCATGCCTGTGTGTTGCCAAGTGTAAGTCCGAACGAGCTGGAAAACAGGTATTCCACTTCACTTTTGGTTCCACCAAATCTAAGACAAGAGTTAAGTGGCACTAAGCTGAGGGCACCACATGCATTTCACACTGGATCTTCTGCTTAATGATTTCAATTGAATTACCCAAGGCTTTGTCAGTGCTGATGGACCACTCTGCCTGATTGTGGAAACAAGACTCACAAGACACAGTGATCCATGAAGCTAAAATGGGTTAATACAGGGGGCAAGTGCAAGGTTGAAAACAATCCGACTAATAGCTTGATCAATAATTGTTATGCAGAAAGAAATAACCTAGTATTAAAAATGAACATCAGGATATTTTGAATGCCTACTGCCTAGGAACTAGCAAGCCAAACCCAGACTTGGGGTTCAACAAAAATATTAATTTATGAGAGTTTTCTGATAATTTGTCAAACTTTCATGGACATGTTTGAATTTTTTGCTATGGTGGCATGTCATCAGGGATTCTAGAATGGCATTACTGCAAACAAGGGGAAATTCCTTGTCATAGATTGAGAAATACGTGCTTCTCTCATTTTTATAGATTCACTTTAACTTTCAGTCTTTTTCTATTACTCCATTATTACAAAACCTTTATAGATTAATCTACTGATATTCTGGACCAGTTTCATATTTTGTGAAGATAGACACAAAAAGCTGGTGTAACTCAGACAGCATCTCTGGAGAAAAGGATTAGGTGATGTTTCAGGTCGAGACCCTTCTTCATTTTTAGTGACACTTAGTTTGTTTCAGTGAATGCTCCAACACATGCCACTGCCCAAACTGAACTGATGGCACCACGATTTTGTCTGACGATCTACAGTAATTCAACTTTACGATTTAGTTTTCGAGCATCATTCCAAGCTAACTATACCATATCCTTTTAGAATAACAGCCTAGAAATTCTTGCAAGTTTTATACAATTGAAAACATTTTTTTCCCTCTGAAGTGAAGTATGATAACAAACTTGTTATGAGATTTAGCTTCACTCTTGGATATTCGACCATTTATCATGTAGCCAATTATCCATGGCTGCAGAACTTGATTCCTTGTTCAGTTTCCTTCACCGGTGAGTTTTATCTCCATGCAAAAACCTATACTTCCCTGTTCATTAATTGCCTACTGTCCTCACTCAGCCTTGCCCATCACTTTACACCTTTCCATCTCCCACGTCAAACAGAGCTGAACTTCAGAACAAGCATTTTTAAATGAACTTGTAGAACGCCGTTGATGGTTAAATAGCCTTTCTCTGGCCGTATCTTCCACAGTGTTCTGACCATTGACAAGGCTACTGTATTTCTGATCACATCCTTACCTCTTCCAAAATTTCCCTTCCTTAAAACTTCAGCTCAACTTCACAAACCTTTAATCTTTGGTTAAAATAAACCTAAAGATCGGTCATGAATGCTTTTGAATATCCAGTTCCCTTTCCTTTGTCATTCCTCTGCAGCTCCCATTCATTTTCTCATTGGCCTTTTGTTTGCCTTCAAAGCTTTCATCCCCAGCAAATCACTCACAACCTCCCAGCTGTTGCCCTGGTATTAATGCTTTCACGTTTAAATGTGAGTCCTGTGGTCTTAGGCACCAGATCCATGAAAAAGTCCCGCTTGCCCATTCTAGCTTTTCATTACCGACCCAACCACTGCATCACTCTGCCATCCAGTGAGATTGTGCCTGATTCAAATCTCAGCTTCAACACTATTTTCCAGATTTCTACCCATAACCTTACACCTTAAACGTCCTGCTATCTCTGTCTCGAATGTCTTCAATTAATCTGCTTTAGCAATTCTCTAGGGTAGTGAGTTACAAAGATTCGCAACCTATAAAAAGGGAAATTCTTCCTCATTTCCATCTTAAATAGGCAATTCTTTATTCTAAAACATTTCCTCCGTGTTCTTGATATCTCGATTGGGGAAAACATCTTCTCACCATCATCCCTGTCAATTCCCCTCAGAATCTGAAGTGCTTCAGTAAGATTATTTCTTATCCGTCTACACTACCATGTATTTTGGTTCAACCTGCTCAACCTTTCTTCATACATCAATTGTCTGTCTGCTATCAGCTGTTCTGACAGCCAGCACTCACCAGCTGAGCTTCTGACATTAAGCCTTCTGTTTCCTGATGCTCTGAATTCAGCCTCAATTCCAGCAGCCAAAACAGTCACTATTGCACTGCACAACAAACTAAAGCACCCCTATAATGGAGCACCCTATTTCCAGCCCACCGCCTCTCATGCTAAAGAAATCATCATATAAATATGACTGCTCTAGACACTGCATTTCATTCCTGATGTTGGCACACCCTGGCCCTCACTTTCTTACAGAAGCAGCTCAATTAGTGAACAGGTCTGTGCACGTGTTTACACGTTGTATGAGCAACGTTCTAACATGTCAAGTCAAGTCAAGTCAAGAGAGTTTATTGTCATGTGTCCTAGCTAGGACAATGAAATTCTAGCTTGCTGCAGCACAACAGAATATAGTAAGCATAAATTCAGATTAGATCAGTGTGTCCATATACCATAGTGGATATATATACACACATAAATAAACAGATAAAGTGCAATAGGCTGTTATAGTTCAGAGTTTGTTTGAAGTTGTGTTTAATAGTCTGTTGGCTGTGGGGAAGTGGCTGTTCCTGAACCTGGATGTTGCCGATTTCAGGCACCTCAATTCAATTCAATTCAATCTTTAATGGTCATTGTGCAGTGTACAATACAGAGACAACGAAATGCAGTTGGTATCTCCGAAACAGTCTATGGTTGGGGTGTGAGCTGCCCCTATCAATGCTGTGCGCCCTGCGCAGGCATCGTTTACTATGGACAGACTCAATGGAGGGGAGTGAGGAGCCTGTGATGCGTTGGGCGATCTTCACCACCCTCTGCAGAGCTTTCCAGTCGGCGACCGAGCAGTTACCATACTATACTGTGATGCAGTTGGTAAGGATGCTCTCGATGGTGCAGCGGTAGAAGTTCACCAGAATCTGGGGAGATAGGTGGACCTTCTTAAATCTCCTCAGGAAGAAGAGACGCTGGTGAGCCTTCTTGATCAGCGAGGATGTGTTGTGGGTCCAGGAGAGGTCATCGGAGATGTTGACCCCCAGGAACCAGAAGCTGGAGACATGTTCCACCTCCGTCCCGTTGATATAGATGGGGTTGTGCGTGCAGCCTCTCGATCTCCTGAAGTCCACAATGAGCTCCTTGGTCTTCTTGGAGTTGAGGGCCAGGTTATTGTCAGCACACCATGCTGTTAGGAGCTGAACCTCCTCCCTGTAGGCCGACTCATCGTTGTCGCTGATGAGGCCAATCACCGTTGTGTCATCTGCATACTTGCTGATGGTGTTGGTACCATGTACAGGTATGCAGTCGTAGGTGAAGAAGGAACCTGTACCTTCTACCTGATGGCAGCGGAGAGATACGTGTGTGGCAAGGGTGGTGTGGGTCCTTGATGATGCTGGCAGCCTTTTTGAGGCAGTGACTGCGATAGATCCCCTCGATGGTAGGGAGATCAGGGCCGATGATGGACTGGGCAGTGTTTACAACTTTTTGCAGCCTTTTCTGCTCCTGGATGCTCAGGTTGCCTTACCAAGCCACGATGCAACCGGTCAGCATGCTCTCAACTGTGCATCTGTAGAAGTTCGAGAGAGTCCTCCTTGACATACCGACTCTCCATAATCTTCTCAGGAAGTAGAGGCGCTGATGTGCATTCTTTATGATTGCATTAGTGTTCTGGGACCAGGAGAGATCTTCGGAAATATGCACCCCCAGGAATTTGAAGTTCTTGATCCTTTCCACCATCGACCCGTTCATATAAACGGGACTGTGGGTCCCCATTCTACCCCTTCCGAAGTCCACAATCAGTTCCTTGGTTTTGCTGGTATTGAGAGCCAGGTTATTGTGCTGGCACCATTTGGTCAATCGGTCGATCTTACTTCTATACTCTGACTCGTCCCCATCAGTGATACGTCCCACAACAGTGGTGTCTTCGGCGAACTTGATGATAGAGTTCGCACTATGTCCGGCTACGCAGTCATGAGTATAGAGTGAGTACAGCAGGGACTGAACACGCAGCCTTGCTGATTATTATCGAGGATGACACATTTCCACCAATACGGACAGACTGTGGTCTGTGAATGATGAAGTCGAGGATCCAATTGCAGAGGGATGCGCAGAGACCCAGATCTGAGTGCTTGGTAACCAGCTTGGAGGGGATGATGGTATTAAATGGCAAGCTGTAATCAATGAGTAACAGCCTGACATATGAGTTTTTGTTGTCCAAGTGGTCCACAGTGCAGTGAAGAGCCAGTGAGATCGCATCCACCGTTTGCCTGTTGCGGTGGTAAGCAAACTGCTTTGGGTCCAGGTTTTTGTCGAGGTACGAGTTGATTTGCACCATGATCAACCTCTCAAACCACTTAATTGCAATGGACGTTAGTGCCACTGGTCGAAAGTCATTGAGGCACATCGCCATGCTCTTCTTGGGCACTAGTGTTATTGATGCCCTTTTAAAGCAGGTGGGAACCTCAGATCTCAGAAGTGAGAGATTGAAAATGTCCGTAAAAACTTGAGGCAGTTGGTATCAATCCTATCAATATTTCATTTTCCTTCCTACTTAACTCCACCTCAGACATGGGGTTACAGCCCACACATCAAGACCAGTCCCACCTACCTTAAGGAGCTGCCATTAAGGAGCTGTCCCACTTGGGCGACCTACGCTGCGAGTTTAGAAGAGTTTGCCCTGGACTCAAACTCGCAGCATGATCGACACAGGGTCTTAGGAGGGCATATGAGGTGCCTGGAACTCTCCTTCATGCCCGAGCGAGGTTCCTGCCTCAGCTAGGTCGCGGAAAATTGTCAGCATATTGAAAAATCTTCCACGAGTAAAATTTGGTCGGCATGGGTCTTTTTCACTCTTAGTGCAGTGGAGTGGGGTCGCTATTTACTTACAGGCACTCGAGGGCAGCCGTAGGCGATCTCCTTTGCTGACCGGGCATTTTGATTGACTCATTGGAGTTTCACGATCTTAGGAAGATCTACCAGTAGGTAGAATGCCCGCTAAACTTTATTAAACTTCTTAAGTCTCCACTCCTTCTCCACTCCTTCTCTCCCCCCTTCTCTCCTCTTGTCCTCCCCTTCTCTCTCCTTCTCTCTCCTTCCTTCTCCTTCTCTCTCCCCCTCCCCCCCCCCCCCCCCCCCCCCCCCCACCATCACACGCTCTCTAAAGGACTTACAATACTCTGAGGCAGCTCTTTACCTTCCTCTTCATCGTGCAGACAACGCTCCTCCGCTTTCCCTGGACCCAACTTCGCGATGTGTTTGTGTGTGTGTGTGCGGTCGTTAGATGCAGCTTGCGGTTTCAACACGGCCGGTCGACCCAGCTCGAGGCTATCTAGGAGAGTGCCCTCGAGCTTGAAGGTCGAAGACACTCTTCTGGACTCGCGGATTAGGTCACCCAAGTTGGACAGGCCCTTTATTGTCAATCTGTGACCATTTCTTTCTGATGAGCCACATTTATTTTCATCAAACATAAATATGAACAAAGCTACCCTCTTTGACTCCTACTGATGATGCTGTTCCCTCAGCCCTTAAGCTTTCTCTCTCCCTTTCCTAACAAACATGCAGGATTGATAAAATACATTAAAGCACAGAAGAAACTATAGATGCTGGAATCTTCAGCTAAAAAAACAAATTGCTGGAGGCACTCAGCAGGTCAGACTGCATCTTTTAGTACGGTTTAGAGATACAGCATTTGGGCAGTGGGCAGGTGCTATAGGCCTGCACGGGAAGGTAGACGCTCCCGGCGCCACAAGTCTCGGGCAGATGGGGCTCGTCAGCCTGGGAAGGCAGTCCATCTAGGAGAGGGAAAGCTCTGATTTAAAACCTCCACTGCCTTGTGGCCATATCCAGTCATGGAAAAGGCTCCAGGAGTAAACCTCAAGAAAATCCAGAGCCAGAGTCCCTAAGGCAGTTCGTTGTTGTCTACAACCTCGCTCTGGCAGCTCCTGCGATGGCACTGGTGCCAAACTGTAACGGCCCTGCTGTTCCATTGGATCGATCAGCGACGTGGAGAGGGGGGACCTGCTGCATGGGCAACAGCCTGTCTGTCCTCCATATGACATCGCCCAGGCTTGCATCCGACAAACTTGGATCAGTCATGACCGAGGGGAGCCTACTACTACAGCATGGAAACAGGCCCTTCAGCCCACCAAGTCCATACTGACCATCAGTCAACTAGTTCAATGTTATCCAACTTTTTCATCCACTCTCTAAACATTATAGGGAGCCAATTAATCTACAGATTCACACATCTTTGGGGTGTGGGAGGAAACCAGAACACCAAGCAGAAACCCACGCAAAGCAGAGTGTATGAGCCCCATGCAGACAGCACCAGTAGTCAGGATTGAACCCAGGTCTCTGGCAATGTGAGGCAGCAGAACCACCAGCTGTGGAGGGAATAGACAAGCAACATTTCAAGTTTGGACTCTTCTTCATGCTCCCAACCTGAAACATTGGCTGCCTAATAGACAATAGACAATAGGTGCAGGAGTAGGCCATTCGGCCCTTCTAGCCAGCACCGCCATTCATAGAAACATAGAAAATAGGTGCAGGAGTAGGCCATTCGGCCCTTCGAGACAGCACCGCCATTCAATATGATCATGGCTGATCATCCAACTCAGTATCCCGTACCTGCCATCTCTCCATACCCCCTTATCCACAATGTAATTCAATGTAATCATGGCTGATCATCCACAATCAGTACCCCATTCCTGCCTTCTCCACATATCCCTTGACTCCAGTATCTTTAAGAACTCTGTGTAGCTATCTCTTGAAAGCATCCAGAGAACCAACCTCCACCGCCCTCTGAGGCAGAGAATTCCACAGACCACCAGCTAAAAATCACTATATAAATGCTGTGTGATCCACTTCATTTCTCCTGCACTTTGCTATTTGTAATTGATAGGATAGTTTGTTGTGGCTGGATTGCATCGTACACCTCAATTTTTTTCCTGCGTCCTTCGTCTTCTTCAAATCCCGGCCAACCATGATATGTCACCAGATTCTCTACCTGTCTAACATGGTCACAGATTTCCAATTCTGCAGCCACCCCTCACCAGCCCAATGTCCACAAGCCAGTGTTGAAATCTCTCTTGCTGCTATGAAAGCATTATCCTTTTCATTCATTGCTCATTCTGCAGCTTCTCCCTCAGCCCATTCAACAGTCCATGCCCGAGACACTATACTGACTTCAGCCTTGCGTGTACTCTCCTTGCCTATTCTCCACTTTACCCAGGTGGAAGAGCTTTCCAAAATCTGTGGCCCTTCATCCATTCCCAAACCGCACTTGCTCTATTTCACCTCATATTTAGTTTAGTTTAGAGATACAGTGCGGAAACAGGTTCTTTGACCCACCGACCAGCGATCCCCAAGCACTAACACAGCCATGATCACATTGAATGGCGGTGCTGGCTCGAAGAGCCGAATAGCCTACTCCTGCACCTATTGTCTATTGTCTATATCCTACACAAACTAGGGACAATTTACACTTGTACCAAGTCAATTAACCTACAAACCTGTACGTCTTTGGAGTGTGGGAGGAAACCAAAGATCTCGGATAAAATCCACGCTGTCACGGGGAGACGTACAAACTCCATACAGACGGCACCCACCACTGATCGGGATCGAACCCGGGTCTAGGGCACTGCAACAAAACCCGCCAACAAACAGTGCTTTCAATTTTTTCCTATTTCCTGTCCAGTTGTTTGGTTATTATTCTTGCATGCTCATTTTAGAGATTCTCAGCCCTAAGTTCACTCTTGCTATTTAATGTATTGCTCATAGTTCAGTGCTGAATTAGATTGCTTAGGTTGGGTATAAGCTAATGGCACACACACAGTTAGAGTAGAATTTGTGCTGCCTGTCATGTTTGTTATTACCTGTTATTATAATACCCAGGATAGACACAAAACGCTGGACTACCTCAGCGGGACAGGCAGCATCTCTGAAGAAAAGGAATCGGTAATGTTTTGGGTCAAGATCCTTCTTCAGACTGATCATAACACCCATCTTGCTTAACACTTTAATAGTTGGTCATTGGTAACTTGAGGTCGATTCGTCACTTGAGTGGGTTTGTGTCGTTGTAAGAAATTAAAAGGCAGATCGATCTGGAACA
The DNA here is from genome assembly GCA_963514005.1 of Raja brachyura. The sequence continues at coordinate 42,751,779 of OY740795.1, read as the reverse complement.
TGCCCAATTCCAGTTGAAATGGTAGCAGCACGACAACAGGTGATATTTCCACTTGTACGAAATAGGTTGGAATTCCACAAATTCACCACCCTCTGACTAAAGAAATTCCTCCTCATCTCCTTCCTAAAAGAACGTCCTTTCATTCTGGGGCTATGACCTCCAGTCCTAGACTCTCCCAGAAGCTTGGATAGAGTGGAAACATCCTCTCCACATCCACTCTATCCAAGCTTTTCACTATTTGGTAAGTTTCAATGAGGTCCCACCTCATTCTTCTAAACGCCAGCGACTAAAGGCTCAGTGCCGTCAAACGCTGATCAGATGTTAACCTACTCATTCCTGGGATCATTCTTGTAAGCCTCCTCTGGACCCTCTCCAAACCCAGCACATCCTTCCTCAGATATGGTGCCCAAAATTGCTCACAATATCTCCTTATCACTTATCTCCTGGAGTCAAGGAAAGAGTGTTCACGTTGCGGCCCTGCTTCCACCAATCTTTCCACCACCACGCACAAGAAGCGCAAGACACCATTGTGCAGATGCCGAGAAGTGTGTTCTGCTCTGGCTGAACAACTTCTAATCATGTATGTGGACTCGATAAGAAGAGGAAGACTTATCTCCTGTTTCTGAAGCCTCGTTTACAGTACCCTAGAATCCTAAATCTCTTGTTTCAGCTTATTACTGTGGAAATGAAAAATTGCTCCCAGACTTCACGAATTTGTGTTTTCACATTTCTACTTTTTGCAATCCAGTAAAACTTTAATTGACTATTTTGGCTATCATTTGGAATTGCTTAGCTATTCATTCCCTTTGCCAAAAACAATGTTGCCAAAAGTGACAACGTAATTCATTTTGTTAATGATTATGTGAAACTCCAGAACCATTCTCATCATTCATTGCAGAATTTTCAAGACAATTCCAAGTCATTTTCACTGGAGAAATGGCCTTCAGTTATTTGGCTTTCAACTATCAACAGAAGTCTTGAATTGCATTGCCTTCTCACGCGCCACTTTTATTTTCAATGAATGCTTTCACAGTTTTAAAAGACGGATAATTCCAGATCTTTGGACGTCACATCAATGTGATTTTCCCCATTTTCTTGTAATTTACTCTTTGATTTGCTCTTATTTTTTTAGGCATTACCATTTGCTTTACCTTTCCAATATTCAATGCAATCATTTTTACTTGGACAAATGTCCAGCCCTCCATTCAGGTCGTTGAACAGTATTGCACTCCTTGGCATATTCAGCTTTGTAACATAAATGTGACATTAGTACTGACCAAAGATGTCCTATTTCTCATACCACTGGGATGTTCCACTGGTCACACCTGCCCAACGAAAACTATTACCGCTTATATATACTCTCAGTTTTGTATTTTCTGCCAAATTAATTGATTTCTTTTTGCAATACCATAAATTTTCGTTTTGGTCCAATGTCTCTTCCGAGGGGCTTTATTAACCGCTTACTAAAAGTCAGGATATAAAGACACCATCTCTATCGGCAGCCCTGTTAAATTTTCCAAATATCTAGCAGATTTGTTAGGCATGACCTGCCTTTCACAAACCCACAATGGTTTGGATTTATTACCTTTATTGCTTTTGCTCTTGCTAGTTGTACTTCAATTGCTTCCTTTATAATAGACTCCAATAATTTCCCCACTGCAGATGTCAAGCTAACAGGCCCTTAATTCCCAGGATCATGCTTCTGACCTTTTTTAAAAATTGGAATCACATTAGTTACTTTCCAGTCTTTAAGTTTGGCCCATATATTCATTGTGCTTTCCACAATTTCTGCCAAAGCAATCTTAGTTCAATCTTAATTCATTTTATTATTTCAGCCACAAGCACTTTATGAATATTAATACTTTGCAGTTTTTTTAATGATCATTTAATTTTAGACTGTTATTAACTCAGACAGGTTTTTCTCACATTAGTTAGTTACTTCAGAACAATGTTTATACTCTGAAATGAACACTGAAGGAAAGATAGGTTTCAGGTTATTAAACTCCTGAGTTGACTTTAGTTAATTCTCACGTTTACTGAGGTATAATGAGAAGCTTTCATTGCGTGCTAACCAGTCAGTGGAAAGTCAATACAAGATTACAATCAAGCCATCCATAGTGTACAAATACATGATAAAAGGGAATAACATGAATAACGTTTAATGCAAGATAAAGTGCAGTGAAGTCTGATCAAAGGTAGTCTAAGAGTTGCCAATGAGGTAGATAGTAGCTCTATTTTTTGGTAGGATCATTTCCCTGATAACAGTGGGAAAAAACTGTCCCTGAATCTGGACGTGTGTGTTTTCACACTTCTGTACCTCTTGCCTGGTGTGAGAGGGGAGAAGAGAGAGTGGCTGCGGTGAGATTTACTATACAAAGGTCTCTATACTCTCTGGCTGCATCATTTGCTTTTCTCCCACAATTGAAGAACGCATGTTTCATTAATAGGTTGGTGTCACTGTGAACACAAAATTGCCTCCTCAGATTCAGATTCAGATTCAGATTCAGATTCAATTTTAATTGTCATTGTCAGTGTACAGTCCAGAGACAACGAAATGCATTTAGCATCTCCCTGGAAGAGCGACACAGCAAATGATTTGAATAAATAACAATAAGTGTCCGGGGGGGGGGGTGATTGGCAGTCACCGAGGTACGTTGTTGAGTAGCGTGACAGCCGCCGGAAAGAAGCTGTTCCTGGACCTGCTGGTTCGGCAACGGAGAGACCTGTAGCGCCTCCCGGATGGTAGGAGGGTAAACAGTCAATGGTTGGGGTGAGAGAGGTCCTTGGCGAAGCTGAGCGCCCTCCGCAGACAACGCTTGCTTTGGACAGACTCAATGGAGGGGAGCGAGGAACCGGTGATGCGTTGGGCAATTTTCGCCACCCTCTGCAATGCCTTCCGGTCGGAGACAGAGCAGTTGCCATACCAAACTGTGATGCAGTTGGTAAGGATGCTCTCGATGGTGCAGCGGTAGAAGATCACCAGGATCTGAGGAGACAGATGGACCTTCTTCAGTCTCCTCAGGAAGAAGAGACGCTGGTGAGCCTTCTTGATCAGAGTTGAGGTATTGTGGGTCCAAGAGAGGTCGTCGGAGAGGTTGACTCCCAGGAACCTGAAGCTAGAAACACGTTCCACCTCCGTACCGTTAATGTGGATGGGGGTGTGCGTGCCGCCCCTGGACTTCCTGAAGTCTACAATGAGCTCCTTGGTCTTCTTGGAGTTAAGGGCCAGGTTGTTGTCAGCGCACCATGCTGCTAAGTGCTGGACCTCCTCCCTGTAGGCCGACTCATCGTTGTTGCTGATGAGGCCAATCACCGTTGTATCATCTGCATACTTGATGATGGTGTTAGTACCATGTACAGGTGTGCAGTCATAGGTGAAGAGGGAGTAGAGGAGTGGGCTCAGCACACAGCCCTGTGGAACGCTGGTGTTCAGGGTGAGGGTTGAAGAGGTGTGCTTGTCTAACCTAACAGACTGGGGTCTGTTGGTTAGAAAGTCCAGTATCCAGTTGCAGAGGGAAGGAGCGATGCACAGATTACCGAGTTTGGCGATCAATTTTGATGGTATAATGGTGTTGAATGCTGAGCTGTAATCGATGAACAGCATTCTTACGTAAGTGTCTCTGTTGTCGAGGTGGGAGAGGGCGGAGTGAAGTGCCGTTGAGATGGCATCCTCCGTACTCCTGTTCTTGCGGTAGGCAAACTGATAGGGATCCTGTGTGGGGGGTAGGCAGCTTTTGAGGTGTGCCAGGACCAGCCTCTCGAAGCACTTGGTGATGATGGGGGTAAGTGCAACTGGGCGGAAGTCGTTGAGGCTTGCCGCAGTGGAGTGTTTTGGCACTGGCACGATGGAGGTGGTTTTAAGGCACGTGGGGACAACTGCCTGGGCAAGTGACAGGTTGAAGATATCAGTCCAGACGTCTGCCAGCTGCGCCGCACAGACCCTGAGCACGCGCCCGGGGATGCCGTCAGGGCCAGCAGCTTTACGTGCATTAGTCCTACTCAGTGCCACGTATACGTCGTAGGGGGTGAGTGTGAGGGGTTGGTGATCGGCATGTAGCACAGCCTTGATGGCTGTCTCTAGATTGTCCCTGTCCCTCTAGAATGTCCCTGTCGAAGCGGCCATAGAAGTATGGCCTCCTATTTCCTTCATTCTGAATTATTTTTCCAAATGTTTTCCTATCTAAAATTCTTGATTATATAAACACAGTTCATGTAGTCAATTTAATGGGGGGAGGTGTTTCCAACCATCTTGTTACTGTTTGACTTCAACTGACCGAGCGAGACAGAGGTTTCCATGCACCTTTTCCAAACTGCACCGTTTCCACTTGGAATAGTCTTTCCAACGCTATTAAATAAAGTGCTCAGTGGGTCATGCAAAATCTCTCAAGAGTGTGGATAGGTAAAGTTTCAAGCCGGGACCCTTCTTCCTGATGGAAAATGACACCCAAACATTTTCTCCAGAAATGTTGCCAAACCTACTGAACCAAACCAAATCTCCAGCACTTTGTGTCTTTATTTTGTAAACCGACATCGGCAATTCCCTGTATCCTCATCTAATACATTCAATGTTCTGGATGTGGCCACCTCTTCATCAATGAGACCAAGTGAAAACTAGGCACCTGCCTTGATGAATGTATGTGCTGTCCACCAGCTGGAGCTCTTGGTTGCAAGCCACTTAATTTCCCCTTCCTATACCGACTTGGCCTCCTTCATTGCCAGAGTGAGGCCATATAAAACTTGAGAACATATTCCACTTGGGTAGCTACAAACCAGGGGTAGAAATCCCAGGGGAGGCAAGGAGGACACGTCTCCCCCTTGTTTTGAGAGGCAGGGGACAATCCCCCCCATTTTTTGTAATCCGGATTTTAAAACCCGGTGAAATCTCCGCTTTCCGCGAGATAGTGGGGGTGGGACTGCTGATCGAGGGCACCAATTGGACGAGAGAGATGTTGGTCAACAGGCAATGGGGGCGGTTCAAGATGATTCAGCGTGATCATTGGAGGATGGAGGTGTCGGTCAGAGGTGGAAGTAGGCGGGGTGGGACTGAGGATAAAGCGAGGTGATTGGAGGAGGGAGACGAGCCCAAGTCATAGGGTCAAAACAGCAGCCCTGGACACAGACCTGTGCCTCATCCACAGCCAGGATCGATCCCGGTTCTCCGGCACTGTCCCAAGTGCCTCCCCCCCCACAACGCCCAGGGGTGGCCAGAGACGTCGGGAGTCAGACGGGCACGGTGCCCACAGGCCCAGAGCCAGCGCAGACAATCAGCGCTTAACCTATAGCCCTGCCTGGATTTGCGGGAAATATGGCCCAGGTGTACAGCCAGCACGGAGAAGCAGCGCCAGTGTCCCGTCAGTCCAAGCAGGTCTGTAGGTTAACCGGGCGAGATAGGCAGAGTTGAGCTGCACTTAGCGCTGGATGGAGCCTCAGAAGCCTCGCATGCATGTGTGAGTGTGCGCATTTGTCCCCTGTCCCCCAGTCCCCTCCATATTTTGATAACCCAGCGGGACAGGCAGCATCTCTGGAGAGAAGAAATTGTTGATGTTTCTGGTCAATTCCTTTTATCCAAAGTTGCTGCCTGTCCCACTGAGTAACTACAGCTTTTTGTGTCTTTTCTTCGGTTTAAACCAGCATCTGCAGTTCCTTCTTACACAATCCCCCTATTTCCTTCTATTCTGCAGAGGTACTTTCATTTCACTGAGCCCCTCCGACCCCCCCATACCCCCCCCCCTCCCCCCCCATCACCCAATTCCTTTCTGCTTCTCCACCTTGTCTTTCTGCTTATCACTCAGCTCCTCCCCACCTTGGTCGCCAATCTCCACACCTCACCCCTGATCCCATCTACCTACCATACCTCTCTCGAATTCTACATTTCACTCCACACCTTTTCTTCTCAGATTCCTCACGTTCACAAGTTCAAGCTATAGGAGTAGAATTAGGCCATTCGGCCCATCGAGTCCACTCCACCATTCAATCATGACTGATCTCTGCCTCCTAATCCCATTTTCCTACCTTCTCCCCATAACCGTTGACACCCATTCTAATCAAGAATCTGTCTATCTCTACCTTAAAAATATCCACTGACTTGGCCTTCACCCTCTGCGGCAATGTGTTCCACAGATTAACTACCCTCCGACTAAAGAGGTTCCTCCTCACCTCCTGTCTAAAGGAGCGCCCACTAATTCTAATGTGATGACCTCTGGTCCTGGACTCTCCCACCTCCCTTTCCACATCCCTTCTTTCTATGCCTTTCATTATTCTATAAGTTTCAATGAGGTCCCCCCTTAACCTTCTAAACTCCAGTGAGTAGAAGCTCAGTACTGTCAAACGTTCATCATATGCTAACCCACTCATTCCTGGAATCTATATTACTAAAAGTCTAATCTTGACCACTTCCTGTTGTTCTGTATATTGAGTTTAGAAAAAACGCTGCCACTTACGGCTGTGATTTTTTGTCCATTTAACTCAGAGTCCCCCTCCGCTGCACTGGACAAGAGGATTTTTCCCATTGGTGAAAAATAAAAGAGTTAATAGTGTTTAAAAAATGTTGAGATTCTCTCTCCTGAAGGCCACGCCCCTTCTGGAGGGACTATAAAATCCGGAAGTGTTGAGTGCCTCAGACAGTCTCTGCAAGATGGGGGAGCAACATGGTCACATTTCTCAGTCTGAGCTGTGAATAACACTGAACACATGTCTACTAAACGGTGAGTGCTTTTACTGACCTGTCAGTGCCTTTAATGTGGTTTTAAAATATAGTTTGGAAATGCTAAAGCTGTGTTGCCTTTGGTTTGGAAATGCTAAAGCTGTGTTGCCTTTGGTTTGGAAATGCTAAAGCTGTGTTGGCTTTGGTTTAATTTTTTATTACTTGTCATTCAAACCTCAGAGCGGCTCGAACGAAACTCTGTTTCTACAAGCCATACAAACAAAACAATTCATAAAAAAACACACAAACAATTCAATTCACACAAACATCCATCACAGTGAATCTCCTCCTCACTGTGATGGAAGGCAAAGTCTTCTCTCTCCCCCGTACCATTTCTTTCCCGAGGTCGAAGCCCCAGGCGGGCGGTGTTAAGTCCCACAGCCATTGAGGCCATGCCGGGCGATGTACGGCCCCGCTCTAGGCCCAAAAGTCACAACGTTGGAGCCCCCGGTGGGCGCTGGAATGTCCCGCAGCCATTAAAGCCGCTCCGGGCGATGTAGGGCCCTGCTCCGGGTCGTTCCAACCCCGCGACACGGGTTGGAGAAGCTGTGTTGCGGGAGCTCCGGAGAGTGGTCTCCCACCTGGACCCGCGAGCTCCCGATATCCCGACAGTCCACCGGTCTGCAGCTGCAGCCAGAGCTGGAACCCCGGAGTCGGGCCGCAGCGGCGAGCCACCACCGTCCCCACGCTCCGAAGCCGGCCAGCCCCACAATGGTAAGTCCACAGCTCCACAGGCTCAGTGACTGGAGCCCCCAGGTCGTCCCGGTCGGAAGCTGCTCCACTGTTCCAGGCCCCAATGACAACGGAGACCCGACAGGGAAAAAGTCGGGTCTCCCGTGCAGGGAAGAGATTTAAAAAAGTTTCCCTCTCCCACCCCCCACCCCCCACATATACACAGTTAGAAACAATACAATAAAAACACGAACAACTACATTTAACTAGACAAAAAATAAAAAAAAACACAGACAGGCTGTAGGGGCCGCTGCAACGTGAGTCGCGCCCGCCCACTATCTGGTTTGGAAATGCTAAAGCTGTGTTGCCTAATTAAAGTTTCCTTGCCTAATTAACGTTACCTTGCCTAATTGAAGTTACCCTGCCTAATTAAAGTTGCCTTGCCTAATTAAGGATTTTTCCCATCAATGAAAAATAAAAGCGTTATTAGTGTTACAAAATGTTGAGATTCTCTCTCCTGTCAAGCACGCCATGAAGGCCACGCCCTTTCTGGTGGGAGGAGGGGAGGGACTATAAAACCCAGAAGTGTGGGCGTAGCTCAGTCTCTGCAAGATGGAGGAAGGAGACTTGCTGTGCTTAGTGGCCTTGCATGCTGCTTGATATGGTATGGAACTGCACTTGAATTTGGTGGCCTTGCACCCTGCTTGAAGTGATAAGAAACTGCACGAATTTGGTGGCCTTGCACCCTGCTTGAAATGGAATTTCAAGAAATAGCCGAGAGTCAACTGCCAGCCCACCTGCCGTGAGTGCGTGAGCTGCCAGCACAACAGGCTTAAGTGACTGAGCCACCAGCCCAAGAATCCATTTGGCTCACAATGTCCATACTAGCCCTCTGGAAACCAGACCCTTCAACCCATAACACCCATACTAGCGCTCCAGAAAGCCCTCCTCCCCCACTGGCCACCAATATTGGAATTGGTGGAGAGGTGGAATATTGCGTTGGGGGACCTGCCCTCCCATGTGATGCTGGGACCCAACAGGTCCCACTTAGTCTAGTCATTCTTGTAAATCTCCTCTAGACCTGCTCCAGAGCCAGCACATCCCTCCTCAGATATGGGGCCAATATTTGTTCACAGTACTCCAAATGCGGCCTGACCAGTGCCTTATAGAGCCTCAGCATTACATCGCTGTTTTTGTATTCCAGTCCTCTTGATATACAGGTAAATGCCAGCATCGACATGCTACCGAATCGACTTGTAAATCAACTTTTTGAGGGTCATGCACCAGCTCTCCTAAATCCCTTTGCAGCTCAGATTTCTGGATGATCTCTCCATTTAGAAAATAATCTACTCCTTCATCTGCAACCCTTTGTGATCTCCACTTATCACCTCGAACTTTTGTGAATATCTCCACTCTTCTCTCCCCCACATGAGCCATCTGTAAATCAACCCCTCTTTACCTGGATTCTCCAGTTATTGTCAAGTCTAACCCCCACCCCTTTCCCCTCTCATCCTTCTACCAGCTATTTCCCCTCTACGCCAGTTTTCAAGAAAGGTGTTGACCCGAAGAGTCGCCTATAAAATTCCATTTCATCCACAGAGACAGTGTGATTCACTGAGTTCCTCCAGGAGTTTCATATGCTCAATATTCCAGTGTCTGCAGTCTGTTGTCCTCTCAGTACAATTCCATGTTCCACAAAACCTTTGAAAGGAATCAGACAAGAGAATGTTGAAAAGTCATCAAATAACTTGTCATTTTTTCTTGAGACAGCCACAACTTTATTCCTTTGATTAAAAAAAATCATTTTTCATTTATAGTTGAAATTTGGTAAAACTACATAATCTAGGGGCGGGACAGTGGCGCAGCAGCAGAGTTGCTGCCTTACTGCACCAGAGACCCGGGTTCAATCCTGATTATGGATTGAAATCTGTTTGGAATTTGTACGTTCTCTCTGCGACCATGTGGGTTTTCTCTCGGTGTTCTGGTTTCCTCCCACATTCCAAAAACGTACACGATTAATTGGCTTCAGTAGATATTGTAAATTGTCCCTCGTGTGTAAGATAGTGCTAGTGTAGGAGGTCACTGGTCAGAGTGGAATCGGTGGGTCGAAGGGCCTTTTTCTGTGCTGTTCCTCTAAACTAAACTAGATGAACACAAGCGATAATGTTATAATATTGGCCGTTAATTTACATAGTAGAACACCTGGTATGTAATCTCTTTTTTAAAATATTTTTATTTAATAGAGGTAAATACAATAGTGTACATCACATATATATTGTTACAATCATTGTACCCCATAATTTTATGGCTTTTAAAGAAAGAGAATAGAAACGAAGAGAGTGAAGTAGGTGAAAAGAGTTGTGAAAGTGAAAGAGCGTGCCAAAGGGGAGAAAAAAAACCCCTTGGTCAAAGGGGATTAAGAGATAGATCCTAGAAAAGAAAAAGAAAAAAAAGAGAGAAAAAAAGCCAGTTACTATATTATATATATCATGCAAAAAGAATTTACCAACTCGATAGTTTTTCATCCCCCTTTACTAAGGCCCGGGGTACTCTTGCACCCTATCTTTGTAGCAATTCTATAAATGCAGACCACGTCTGATAGAAACAATCTGATTTTCCTGCCATTTGGAGTCTCCTATCTTCCAGATGTAGTGTTTCAAACATAGTTGAAATCCACATATTTAATGTTGGTATAGGAGCCTTTTTCCAGAATTTTAAGATTAGCTTTTTTCCCTATTATTATGCCGTATTCAAATAAATTATTTTGATACACATTTAATTCCGAGCTACCTTCTGTCATTCCGAAAATAATCCATTCTGGCTTTGGTGTCATTTTTATTTTAAACAGTTTTGTGAAGATTTCAAAGATTTCAGTCCAAAACCTTTGAATGTTTGTACAAAAGATGAATGAGTGCACTATAGTAGCTTCTTGAGACTGGCATTTATCATTTATTGATTCATTTATGATATCATTTACCATAAAATGCATTTATTTTAGTTTTTGAGTAGTATAATCTGTGTAAGATTTTATATTATATTAAAGTGTGTCTTACGTTAATTGAGCATTTATGCAAATTTAATAAGTACTCTTTCCACCTTTCATTGGAAATTGTTATGCTTAATTCGTTTTCCACTCTCCTCTGATACCTTCAGTTGTTGGTATTACTGCATTTAGTATAATATTATATATATATATATATCTATATATATATATAAATGAAATTAAATTTGCTGATTCCGCCTTTGTATTCATTGCTTCACCTAGTAAGTCTGATGGCATTTTGTGAAATTCTTGTGCATGTTATTTCAGATAATCACATATTTAGAAATATTTAAAATACTGATTGTTAGCCAGATTGTATTTTAGTTGTAATTGTTTAAATGATAGTAGTTTTCCGTTTCATACAAATCTCCCAAAGTTTTAATTCCTGCTCTTTCCCATTGTATAAATGCTTTATCTATAATTGAAGGTTTAAACAATTGAAGGTTTGTAGTGATAGGAGATAGGAGAGATACGTTTCTTCATTTTAAGTTGTATTTTATTTGTTTCCAAATTCTGATTGTACTATGTATAATTGGATTTTTGTTGTAATTTGTGTTATTCACCATCATTGGTGAAAGAAGAATCGCACCAATATTAAAAGGGGAGCAGTCCTCTTTCTCCATAATGATCCACTCCGGTTGTTGAGGAGAGTTATCCAACAATTGAATCATATTTCTGATATTGACTGACCAATAGTAATACATAACATTAGAGAGTGCTAATCCCCCTACTACTTTGGGTTTATTCAGGTATGGTCTTTGTATTCTATGGGACTTATAATCCCAAATAAAATTTGTGATATCTGAATCCAATATTTTTAACTTTTTGGGTAGGTATATTGGGATTGATTGGAACAGGTATAGAATTTGTGGTAAAAATATCATTTTTATAGCATTTATTCGGCCTATTAAGGACATCGTAAGCGTTTTCCAGAATTTAATTAAATTATGTAGTTTCTTAAGTACAGGGTTATAGTTTGCATTAAACATGTCTTGATATCTTCTGGTGATTTCAATACCTAAGTATTTAAATTTTTCCACAACTATTTTAAAAGGAAATTGTACGAGATGTGTAGAATCGCTCGGTTTTATTGACATGATTTCACTTTTATTCCAGTTTATTCTGTAACCTGAAAATGAACCAAAGTCCTCGATTAAGTTTAGAATATTGGGTATAGTGATATGACGCTTTGTGATGTACAAAAGTACATCATCGGTGTAAAATTATATTTTATTGTTTGAATATTTTGTATTATATCCGTGGTTTATAATCTCGATTGAAACTATTACTTCCCTTACAGATAAAAAGAATACAATAAAACTGAACTCAGTAACCCACCCAACCTGTAGAACCAGATAAATCGAGCAGGAAGGACAGGTAAAATATTGACGAAAGATCTTGATCCCCTTCTTAGTAAGAAAACCATCAATAGAGTCAGGAAGGTATCTCTAACTGATATAGAATTCCTGGAATGAAGGATTAGATTCTTATTTACCAATGAATATGGGAGTACAACCAGTTTGAAAAGACAAATTTGAGTTCCCTTAGCGAGAGTCTCTGCAAATGGTTGAATCATGAAAATGCAAAATATTCTCAGTCCACATTATGGCATCTACTGTCGGTCTACGTGTCAGGAACATTCTCATAATTGCCCCTGTGCCTCTAGATTGTAGGGGAGGGATGGTGGGAAAAAGCCCAGCATGGTGTCCTGTAACTGATGCACATTCTATGAAGGTGCTGCGGATTGCAACTTTAAATATCTTTGAATATCACATTGTGAAGAACATGTGCTTCCCAACAATGCTCACACACCATCAATGAAGTAATGGGTGAAATAATTGAGGACTGTACTTAATGAAAACTGAAGCAGCAAAAGGGCAATCATTTTTCAGATAGAGTATAGAAAACTGGCAGGGAGGAATATTGTACGAGCTCTTTTTCATTTGGAAAGTAACTATTACTTCTGAAGAAGGGTCTCGACCAAAAACGTCACCCATTCCTTCTCTCCGGAGATACTTGCTGTCCCACTGAGTTACTCCAGCATTTTGTGTCTATCTTATTTCTTTTAGACTTCTGTTCTACTAACAATTTACCAATCCAACTAACCATTGATTTAAAAAATGACGGAAATTCCATGGTTAATATATAACTGACACCTTTTATTTCAACAACTTACTGAAGCCAAGTTGGAATCTAGGCATCACATTGATGTATTCTCAATGTAACCATGCAGGCTTGGTTGGTACAACTGCTGAAATAATAAAGCAGTTGAAACCCGGTTGTTACACTTAATAAATGACAACTAATGGTCTCAAGGAATTAACTTCATATCTCAAATTATTATTGAACAGACTGGTATTCACGGATATGTTTGACTTGCTTTGTATCTTGCCTACCCGTGGCTTAGCCTAGGCCATTTATAAACATATGAAAAAAAGACATAATCCATTAATTACTGACCTGATCAGTCTTTCCTTTGTTAGAAACACAATATGATCTATGGTGGCTAGAAATGGTTTAAACTGTTTTTCCACATCCTTAATCTTCCATCAAGAGTTTGGCTTCTTCCCAGGTTACTCTACCCTTGATCTCAAACTGTTTCTCTATTAGCATGGGGCCAATGGTTTAAATCAAAATGTTGAAACTCACGCTGATTCTCCTGACATCTTAAATGCTTTTGACACATTCACTTGGCACTGCTCCCTCTGTGTTCAGTTTAGGCATGCGATAATATGCGATTCCTTTGTTAAACTAGTTTGATCCTCTTGATAAATTTCAAAATGAGTAGAGAAAATGTCATGTTAGATTCCATTTTAACTACACACTGGGAACTGATAGCTTTTGGTTTATCTAATAAAAATCACTTTTATTTTACTGCTAATTTTTGTACTAATATCTTATTTGGTTCTTCCACATTAGACCTTCATATGTTTCCACAGGGTCAGCTGTTCCTTCCTCTTTCACCTTTGCAAGAAATTATCTCACACTTCTAAACCTCCATTAATTTAAACAGTAATGTTACGTTGATATAATTTAATGGCTGTGTTGCCTTAATTTCACATTTGCCTATCTGGTCATATTTCAAAATGATTTGTAAGGATTTCAATGACCTTTTTCTTACTTTCACTTGCATTATAGCATTAAGGAATAGCAAATGAATATAATACTCAGTTGCCCAATATTTCTATGGATATCCAGAGATGTCGCCTGTCCTGCTGAGCATTTTGTGTCTATCCTCGGTTTAAACCAGCATCTACAGCTCCTTCCTGCCCAATATTTCTCCCTTTTTGTGATTGATGTATCTACTAGGACTTGCATCCTTAAGATCTCTTTGCTTTAAAGTCCTCAAAGCTAATCTCTAGTAGTTTCATTGTTTACTCAATCTGTGTGGAACAGCGTACTAATTTGCTTTTATTTGGACATCAGGTAACTTTGTAAAAAGACAACCTCCTCACACATCAAATAAACTGAAAGAACTTTAATCTAACACTGGAATGATTTCAATTGCTTCTTCTAGAAAACAGTAACCAACCTCAATTACTGTAACTCTATAGAAAAAATTTACCCAAGATTAAACTTTTTACAAATGTTGTAATTTATAAAAATGTAACATATAACATAAATCAAAACCAAATGCTCTCACTAAAATATCTGATGCCTTTCTATTCAAGGCTTGAAGATGTGAAAGTACAAATAAACCACCCTCTTTCAACCAGACTGTTGAACCATTTTGGCCCATTTAGTTAAAGGACTCTTGATAGAAAGCTATCTCACTGGAGCCTTTCCTTTCTTCATTTCACAGTCCTTCAAGCCCTGTACTGAAAAACAAATTGAAGACTATTTAAAATGAGTCAGAATTGACTAGATGTTTTCATGACTTAATGAAATGAAAAGATCTAATTTAGTGCAAACAGCTAATTCTGCTCAATACACAGTAGACAATAGGTGCAGGAGGAGGCCATTTCGAGCCAGCAACACCATTCACAGTGATCATGGCTGATCATCCACAATCAGTACCCCGTTCCTGCCGTCTCCCCATATCCCTTGACTCTGCTATCTTTAAGAGCTCTATCTAACTCTCCCTTGAAAGCATCCAGAGAATCTGCCTCCGCTGCCTTCTGACACAAAGAATTCCACAGATTCACAACTCTCTGGGTGAAAAAGCTTTTCCTCATCTCTGTTCTAAATGGCCTGCCCCTCATTCTTAAACTGTGACTCGTAGTTCTGGACTCCCCAACATCGAGAACATGTTTCCTGCCTCCAGTGTGTCCAATCCCTTAATAATCTTAGATGTTTCAATGAGATCCCCTCTCATCCTTCTAAATCCCAGTGTACAGAAGCCCAATCCCTCCATTCTTTCAACATATGACAGTCCCGCCATCCCACGAATTAACCTTGTGAACCTAGGCTGCATTCCCTCAATAGCAAGAATGTTCTTCCTCAAATGTGGAGACCAAAACTGCACACAATACTCCAGGTGTGGTCTCACCAGGGCCCTGTACAACTGCAGAAGGACCTCTTTGTTGCTATACTCAACTCCTCTTGTTATGAAGGCCAACATGCCATTAGCTTTCTTCGCTGCCTGCTGTACCTGCATGCTTACTTTCAGTGGCTGATGTACAAGGACACCCAGATCCCATTGTACTTCCCCTTTTCTGCCCCACTTCCCCATGCATATGCCCACTCACCCAACCTGTCCAAGTCACCCTGCATTCTCATAGCATCCTCCTCACAGTTCACACTGCCCCACAGCTTTGTGTCATCTGCAAATTTCCTAATGTTACTTTACTTTACTTTACTTTAATCCTTTCATCTAAATCATGAATGTATATTGTAAATAGCTGCGGTCCCAGCACCGACCCTTGCAGTACCCCACTCGTCACTGCCTGCCATTCTGAAAGGGACCTGTTAATCCCTACTCTTTGTCTCCTGCCTGCCAACCAATTTTTATCCATGTCAGTACCCTATCCCTAATACCATGTGCTCTAATTTTGCCCACTAATCTCCTATGTGGGACTTTATCAAGTTCTCAACCTTACGATAAGGAAGGTAACTAGAAGCAAATCCATGCTTATTTTTGACAATCACTCAATGTGCGCATGTTAACAAACATCAGTTCATGAAGTTCAGTTATCTGTTTTTACTCATTGCCATTGAATGGAGGGGTGGGGGAAGAGCTAGGGGGAAGTCCATGCCAGGAATAGCCCAGCTCCTTGCTCCTCCCTCACTGCTGCAGGTGTCAAAGAGTAGGACCATGGGAAAACTGCCTGGAGATGCAGCAGATTCACACCTTTTCTGCACACATTTCCTCTCATCCACTTTCCTTCTTGTCCCCTTCCCTGATCTCTACTCACTCCTGTGCTGCTTTCTTCCCTTCCCATCATGTTCTTCCCTGGTCTCTGCAACCTCCCCTTCTTATACCTTTTACTTCAGCCTTACTGTGCCCCGTTATTTCCCATCTCTCCGCTCTTCTGCCGTGTGCCTAATCCCTTTACATCCACTGATTTTCCTTTGCAGAGTAGGTTCACAAGGTTAATTCCTGTGATGGCAGGACTGTCATATGCTGAGAGAATGGAGCGGGTGGACTTGTATATTCTGGAGTTTAGAAGGATGAGAGGAAATCTTATTGAAACATATAAGATTGTTAAAGGTTTGGACACGCTAGAGGCAGGAAACATGTTCCCAATGTTGGGGGAGTCCAGAACCAGGGGCCACAGTTTAAGAATAAGGAGTAAGCCATTTTGAACGGAGACGAGAAAACACTTTTTCTCACAGAGAGTTGTGAGTGTGAAATTCTCTGCCTCTGAGGGCGGCGGAGGGCGGTTCTCTGGATCCTTTCAAGAGAGAGCTAGATAGGGCTCTTAAGGATAGCGGAGTCCGGGGATATGGGGAGAAGGCGGGAACGGGATACTGATGGGGGATAATCAGCCATGATCACATTGAATGGCAGTGCTGGCTCAAAGGGCCGAATGGCCTACACCTATTGTCTATTAGTCCTATTGGTCATATTCTCAACTTTTCCTCTATATAAAGACGAAGACTAGGCATAGCGTTCTGCACCGACCAAGACTCCTACCCCCAATCCTACATTAATGCCATTTTCACCACATTCTCAGTGACTCCACACAGAATTTACTGCTCACCTGCACTTTAAAGGCAGTTTACAGTGGCCAATTAACCTGCCGGCCCACACTTTTCTTTTGAGATGTGGGAGGAAACCAGAGGAAGGAAGTTGACTCAGTTACAGAGAGATTGTGCAAATCCCACACAGACAGCTTGAACCTGGGTCTCTGGTGCAGGGAGGCAGCAGCTATATTGACAGCACCAGTGCACTGCCCCAAATTTACGTCCCCCTTTACCTTTTCTTTTGACCCCTGTAGAAATCCACTTTAAACAATTGTACCATGAAAAGAAACACGTCAGATTTAGAAGAAAATATATGGTGTTTGAATCATAATTCCATGCACACCTTAAATTTACCTGTAGAATAATTATCACTGCTTAAAAAGAGCTGGTTACATCCATTTGTTTCATGTGAGCCAGGAATTACAGCAGCCAGTTGGAAAGAATTCAGAGGAAATTCATCCCCTGTATCATTGATTAAGAGGCATAAAGAGGAATAGATATAACAACAGCCAATTACACATACCCAGAATAAATCATTTGTTACTGCTGGGATTTTGGAATTGTTTTCCCCTCTAAAAGGTTCACATATAATTTTGCCATTAACATCATCTTTTCCACAGCTAGAATTTTGTACTTGCGTCCCATTCCCCTCCACTGATTATTTTCAATTTTGGTTATTCCTCCCTCATCCTTTATTGGTTTCAATTACACTCCAACGCTGAGTGGTAATAATGGTACTCAGCTGCTGAAAGTTCCACCTCAGAGGGATTCTCTATTTAATGTCAACCAACTAGCACAAGTAGATGCAAATCACATAAATGAGCAGAAAATTATCTTGAAGCAACCCTGTAATGAAGCAGAGTTAAAAGTTACCTGACAGTTTGCTGATCTCGAAGAGCTCTTCATTAAAACTGGTTATCGGAATATTTCGGGACCATTTTTGAAGTTTTTCAGTTTGCTTTAATCTCTGACCTTGGCAAAAAGCAGCATGTCAAGCTATACAAGGGTGCACTGCTGATATGAAGCAGATCCTTCCTTCACTGTCATGTCGAATAAAACAAGTAGGAAAAGATGAACAGGCCAGAGCTTTCCCTCCAATGAAAGAGGGGGCTAAGAGGTAACCCAGGTCATTAAAATTATAATGGGGTTTTCTGGGGTTGACACAGAAAAGATGGAGATGAAATCTAATTATACATGAAAATGTACGCTACAATGCACAAATGTTATTTGTATTTAATAAAATCACACAGCTTGGAAACAGGCTCTTCGGCCCAACTCATCCATACAAACCAAAATGCCACATCTAAGATAGCCCTATTTGCTTGCATTTGACATATATACCTCCAAACCTTTCCTATCCATGCATCCGTCCAACTGTATTTTAAATTATGCTATGGCACCTGACTCAACCACGTTGTCTGCAGCTCATTCCGAGTACCCACCAGTCACCTAGTGAAAAAAGTGCCTCTCGGGTTTCTACTAAATGGGCTGCACTGTGGCACAGCAGTAGAGCTGCTGCCTCACAGTGCCAGAGACCCAGTTGCTGCCTCACAGCACCAGAGACCCAGGTTCAATGCTGACTACGAGTGCTGTCTGTACGGAGTTTGTACATTCTCCCCATGATCTGCATGTTTTTTCTTTGGGATCTACGGTTTCCTCCCACACTCCAAAGACGTACATGTTTTTAAGGTTAATTGGCTTGGTATAAGTGTAGATTGTCCCTAGTATGTGTGGGATAGCGTTAGTGTGCAGGGATCGATGGCCGGCGCGAACTCGGTGGGCCGAAGGGCCTGTTTTCCATGCTCTAACCTGAACTAAACTATATTAAATCAACTCACCTCTCCTTAAACCTATATCCTCTGGTTCTTGTGCCCCCTGCTTTGGGTAAAAGACATTGTGCATTCATGATTTAGATGAAGGGATTCAAAGTAACATTAGCAAATTTGCAGATGACACAAAGCTGGGTGGCAGTGTGAACTGTGAGGAGGATGCTATGAGAATGCAGGCTGTCTTGGACAGGTTGGGTGAGTGGGCAGATGCATGGCAGATGCAGTTCAATGTGGATAAACGTGAGGTTATCCACTTTGGTAGCAAAAACAGGAAGGCAGATTACTATCTAAATGGTGTCAAGTAGGGAAAAGGGGAAGTACAACGGGATCTGGGGGCCCTTGTTCATCAGTCAATGAAAGTAAGCATGCAGGTACAGGAGGCAGTGAAGAAAGTGAATGGCATGATGGCCTTTATAACAAGAGGAGTTAAGTATAGGAGCAAAGAGGTCCTTCTGCAGTTGTATAGTGCCCTAGTGAGACCACACCTGGAGTATTGTGTGCAGTTTTGGTCCCTTAATTTGAGGAAGGATCTTCTTGCTATTGAGGGAATGCAGTGTAGGTTTACAAGGTTAAATCTCGGGATGGACTGTCATATGCTGAGAAAATGGAGCAGCTGGGCTTGTACACTCTGGAGTTTAAAGGGATGAGAGGGCATCTTATTGAAACATATAAGATTATTAAGGGTTTGGACACGCTAGAGGCAGGAAACATGTTCCCGATGTTGGGAGAGTCCAGAACCAGGAGCCACAGGTTAAGAATAAGAGGTAAGCCATTTAGAACGGAGACGAGGAAACGCTTTTTCTCACAGAGAGTTGTAAGTCTGTGGAATTCTCTGCCTCAGAGGGCGGTGGACGCCAGTTCTCTGGATACTTTCAAGAGAGAGCTAGATAGGTTAAAGATAGCGGAGTCAGGGGATATGGGGAAAAGGCAGGAACGGGGTGCTGATTGGGGATGATCAGCCATGATCATATTGAATGGCGGTGCTGGCTCGAAGGGCCAAATGGCCTACTCCTGCACCTATTGTCTATTGTCTATTGTCATGATTTTATACACCTTTATTTCCACGTGATTTTGGTGCACTCATTTCATGCTAGGATTTATCAAACGTCATCATTAGCACACCAACCATGCATTCTTCAGAAGTGTCAGGCACAAGCTAACCTCCACCTTTGCTAGTAAAGGTGGCATTGCACTCCTTAAGGGGGAAACGATCACTAACTCCAACCATGGCTGGAAGTTATTGGGGAACTGGGGCTGAACTATACTGCTAAAAGGTGACATGTACAGAGGTACAGATACTCAGTTTCTCCAATGGAAAGGATGGATAGCCAGGGTGAGACTTCAAAGGTTCAAGGGCTCCTCCCATGTGGGAAATGAGCAGGTAATGGGAGAAGGTGGACACAGAGGTGGATACAACTAGCTTGCCTCAATGAGGCAGTTTTAATATTGCAAGAGGTTTAATGACCGGCAAATAATCTAAAGGTCAACAGCAAGTCTTTCTTGTGGTGCCAGGAGACACAGTACGAACATTCACCCTCTCTCCTGTCTCTCTAAGGCCGGGACCACCGAAGCTGCTGATGACCCCAGCCCCAACCTTCACCCCCAGGCCGGGCTGCCAACATCAGCCCGCATTCCTCTCCAGCGAAATTATGACGATAAAACCTCAAGAGCCGACACATCTGTTGAAATTCCCTTTTAGAATTGCAACAGAAAAAATTAAGTATTTGGGCATCCAAATTACTAGGAAATATAAATCATTACTCAATGCAAACTATATGCCTTAATTAAATAAATTAAATGGGTTGATTAAATTTTGGAAAACACTGCCGATGTCCTTAATAGGGAGAATAAATGCGATAAAAATGATCTTACCACAAATACCGTACCTATTTCAATCAATACCAATATACTTGAAAAACTAGATTCTGATATTAAAAACTTCATAGGGATTATAAATCACACAGAATTCAAAGAAAACACTTGTGTAAATCTAAAGAATTAGGGGGACTGACACTCCCTAACTTATTGTATTGCTATCGGGCAGTGAATATTAAAAATATAATCTACTGGTTGGACAGTTCTGCCCAACCGGTAGATTGGATAAGAATGGAGAAAGAGGATTGTTCCCCTTATAATATAGGAGCGATCCTTCTTTCCCCGATGACACTGAACAATATAATATATAAGAAGAATCCAATTATTCACAGTATAATATGAATTTGGAAACAAATAAAATTAACTTTAAAATCAAGAAAATTATCGCTTCTTTCTCCAATAGCTAATAATCCCTCATTCAAACCATCCATTTTTGATAAAACGGTAATCAATGGGAAAGAATAGGAATTAAAATGATGGGAGATATGTATGAAATGGGAAAGCTTTTATCATTCCAACAATTACAAATAAAATATAATTTGAAAAGTAATCAATATTTCAAATATCTTCAAATTCAAGATTATTTGAAAAAAATATATACAAGGATATGAAACTCTAACCCCAGATTTATTAGAGGAAGGAATGAATAGAAAGGCAGAATCAAGCAATTTAATATCATATCTATATAATATAATTCTAAATATAGAAACACCAACGACAGAGGCAATTAGAAGGGACTGGGAACAAGAGTTATTGATAAAAATTCCGAACGATAGATGGAAAAAAAATCTATTATATGTAAATAAATGTTCAATTAATGTAAGACAACCTAATTCAATTTAAAATTTTACATAGATTATATTATTCGAAAACTAGACTGAATAAAATGTTTTCAAATGTTTCCCCCATCTGTGACAAATGTCTAACTCAAAATGCCACTATAGCACATTCCTTTGTCTCTTGTACAAAACTGCATAAATTTTGGAATTAAACTTTTGTAATTTTTACAAAACTATTTAACACAAAATTGAACCCCAATACAGAACTGATTATCTTTGGATCAATGGAAGAGGGAAGTAAACTAACTATATTCCAAGAAGCTTTTCTTAATTATGGTTTAATAACAGCAAAAAAACTTATACTCAAATATTGGAAAAACGCAACCACGCCAACATTCAAATTGTGGATGTCAAACATGTCTGAAACGCTACATCTTGAAGAAATGCGATTCCTCCTACTAGGCAAAGATTCTTAAAGACTTGGTCTCCTTTTATCAACTTTTTACAAGCATATGGTGCAACATAACACAACCTTAGAAATTAAATGGTTTAGAACCGGGTGACGGATGGGCAAAAATATGAAATAGGTAAATCTCTCCTAATCTGTCTTTCCTCTACTTTCTCCTTCTCTTTCAATCTTTTTTGCTTCTCATCTCTGTCGTTTATTTCTTTTGCTATCTGTTTCTACTCGCTTGTCTATCTATTCCGACACTTTATTTCTTCTTTCTCTCACTGTTCTTTTATTATTAAATTAAAAATACGAAGTTGTACAAGAATGGAAATACGTATTTATGTATTAGGTACTCAAGTACCACATTATTGTACTTACTTCTAACAAAAAAAACCACAAAAACAAAAAAACACTTTTATCTGTCCAGTCATGCAGGTACTTCACACAGACATTCTACAAACCACACCTAATAGTCTTGTCTCTTGGTAGCTAATAGCCACAGGTGACAGTAGCAGGCTGGTGACACTTCCTTTAGGTTGATTGTTAGTTTAGTTTAGCTTAGAGATACAGCACAGAAACAGGCCATTCATTATCCAACCATTTACAATTTAACCCAAGCCAGAGCATCTAGAGAAAACCCACATGGTCACAGGGAGAACCTACAGACTCCGTACAGACAGCACCCATAGTCAGGATCGCGGTCTCGAGCACAGTCATGCATCAACTCTCCAGCTGCGCCATCGGGCCGCCAACTTTGAGATGAGATTATCATTAGATTGGTGACCATTTAACTGGAAAGTCGTGGAGGTCATCAGAGATGATGCCCACTGCTAATATTCTCTTCTACATCACAATATGGATGACGCAACCCTGATTGGACTGATCCAGGATGGGGAGAAATCTGCCTACAGACAGGAAGTGTCACAGCTGGCATCCTAGTGCCCTTGTAACAACCTGGAGCTCAATGCTCTTAAGACAATTAAATTGATAGTAGACTTTAGGAGAGCTCCCCCTTCCCTCCCTCCACTCACCATCAACAACGCCACAGTCACATGTGTGGAGTCTTTTAAGTTCCTTGGAACCATCATCTCCACGGACTTGAAATGGGGGGCCACCATCGACTCCACAGTCATCAAGGCCCAACAGAGGATATACTTCCTGCGGCAGCTAGGGAAACACAATCTGCCACAGGCAATGATGGTCCAATTCTATACGGCCATTGTAGTCTGTCCTCACCTTCTCCATCATGATCTGGTTTGGCTCAGCCACCAAGCACGACATCCGAAGTCTGCAGCGAATCGTCCGATCAGCTGAGAAGGTTGTTGGCTGCAACCTTCCCTCCATTGACAAACTGTACACTGCAAGGGTCAGGAAGCAAGTGGATAAGATCATCTCTGACCCCTCTCACCCTGGCCACAAACCCTTTGAAGCACTTCCCTCAAAGGTTCAAGTTCAAGTGAGTTTAGTGTCATGTGTCCCTGATAGGACAATGAAATTCTTGCTTTGCTTCGGCACACAGGACATAATAGGCATTGACTACAAAACAGATCAGTGTGTCCATATATCATTATATAAATACATACACACATGAATAAATAAACTGATAACGTGCAAAAAACAGATAACAGATAATTGGTTATTAGTGATCATAGTTTTGTCCAAGCCAGGTTTAATAGCCTGATGGCTGTGGGGAAGTATCTGTTCCTGAACCTGGTTGTTGCAAGGTCCAAGAAATACCAACTCCAGAGTCCACGGAATGTGTTCTGACAATAATACAAAATTCCATTTGAGACTGGTACACACACCCATCAACATAGACCCAAGCACATTGTACGCAGTGGATGGTAGAAGAGATATAGACATATCGTGGGTCACTAGGCAGCATGGATTGAGGTGAGGGCAGAGATAAAGAAGCTTGTGTGCTAGATGCAGAGAGGGAAAGTGTGCACATTCATTCTGCCTCAAAGTACACATTAATTTTCTTGGACTGCTTAATAACAAGATTTGAGGGTGGCACGGTGGCGTAGCGGTAGAGCGACTGACTTACAGTGCCAAAGACAAGAGTTATATTCTGAGTACGAGTGCTGACTGTACAGCGTTTGCAGGTTCTCCCCGTGTCCTGCGTGGGTTTTCTCCAAGATCTTTGGTTTCCTCCCACAATCCAAAGACGTACAGGTTTGTAGGTTAATTGGCTTGGTGTAATTGTAAACAAATGTCCCTAGTATTGCAGGTAGGATAGTGTTAATGTGCGGGGGTCACTGGAGGGCGCGGACTCAGTGGGCCGCAGGGCCTGTTCCCGCGCTGTACCTCTAATGTAAACTAAACTAAACTAAATTACTAAATGATGAGATCATGAAAATGAACAACTATGATGACATAGGTGGTAGATGAAGGCTGCCATATATTCATTAAAAAATATCTAAAGCATTGTTCAACCTATACGAGATGAAGAGGAAGATGCAAGGGTCCATCTGTAAACTCAAACACCACATTGTGCAGGACCTCATCCCATCTTCAACCCTGAATGCCAAACCTGGAAACGGTTTTGAGATGACCACACAGTCCAGTAATCTGTCTTCTAGCAGTTTGCCGAAACCTCTGATGCCTTGTCTCAGACATGGGCCCATGGCTCGAAGGAGCATGCAAAATGGGAACTTGTAGCACTTTATAAATAAACATTACATAAATAATGTGTAGGAAGGAACTGCAGATGCTGGTTTACACTGAAGATAGATACAAAATGCCGGAGTAACTCAGCGGACAGGCAGCGTCTCTGGAGAGAAAGAATGGGTGACATTTCAGGTCAAGACCCTTCATGGGACTCTGATGAAGGGTCTCGACCCGAAACGTCACCCATTCCTTCTCTGCAGAGATGGAATCTCTCCAAAGAAGCTGCCTGTCCCACTGTGTTACTCCAGCATTTTCACTACACAAATAATGTTTAGGCCTTGAAGGTTTTTCTTTAATTTATCTGGAACCAGTCATTGAAACCAATGTTGGAAGAACATCCAACATATGAGGCTGAAACGCTTAGAAGATTCGCTCTATATAATGTAGGGTGGGAGGTGATTTCAATAGTTCAAACATTTAACGAGTCGATGGTACGTTATTGTCACATTTACCCATGTATGGTAAGATTCTTTGTTTTGCATACAACCCAGTAAAATCGTACAGGAGACCTCACCTAGGCCGTGCACAAAGAGTTGCCATGTTTCTGGCACTGACAAAGTTACAAAAAGTAAATCGAAGCCCTATCTCCTGCACACCTGCCTCCATACTGCCACCCACTCCCTTCGTACTCGCCGGCACCTGCTAGGTCCCCCCTTCGATTTCAGCAGCTCCCCCCCCCCCGCTATTAACTATTTAAACCATAGTTAATACATTGAGAAATGTGCCAAATACATAAACAGGCCCAAAATCTCACAAAGAGCAAATTATTTCAGAAAATACACAAATGACTACGAGAAGTTTTGCATTTATCAAGTCTTTAAATCACCTTTTTTCACATTGATTGCGATATCTGCCAATGTGGTTGTTATTTTCTCCAAATGCTCCCATTTTATAGATAACAATCTGCGTAAACTCCCTGTGTAGGAAGGAACTGCAAATGCTGGAGTATCTCAGTGGGACAGGCAGCATCGCTGGAAAGAAGGAATGGGTGATGTTTTGGGGTGAGATCCTTCCTCAGACCTCTTGTCAAAATTGCTTCACTCACACCATTGTACAAATGGTAACGATGCTCCTCTCTGTATGGGTCTTGCAAGGGACTGACAGACAAAGAGGAATAGGTCGATGTTTATGGTTGAAACTCATAAACTGGCAGAATCTCTCTGGCTGTACATTGACAGCTGGATTATAACATTGTTGAAGGCCACAATGAAACTTCTGAACAGGTAGTTCATTTTAAAAGAAATAACACAGCGAACAACCACACTAAATCCCCACTAATCAGAGAGCGCTAGGTTTCCTTGAGCCCTCTGCTGCCTCACACATATTGAACAACATCACATTTCAAAATCCTGGCTTGAAAATAATTAATTTGTCTTTTTTCCCCCTTTTTTAAAAAAAAGTAATTATTTTTGAAAAAGTGTTTGAAACTATTTCTAATGTAAGAATTGTTGCAGCGCAAAGCCAACGATAAATAAAAAAGCTTAAAAGTATCCATGCCTTCCTATTATCCAATAACACAGAAGGTGGATTTAGTTGGTTGAAGGTAATTGAGAGAGCAGACAGCTCTTCCTCCTTCTCTTAGCCTTCAGGGGAAGATCCCATTCTAAATTGGCACTTGAACTCACTGGGTTCAACGAGGCAAGTTAGCCCAGTTGTCAATAGTGCTCATCCTGCTGATTAATCATGATTCACCGCTGATGGGAACCAGGAGGTCATGAAACTGTCTGCAGTCTGTGCTGTCCACTTGTTCTCACTCAAGTACTTGGAGATAGAAAGCAGCTGTGCGGGAATCTGCTGAGTGAAGTCATGAAAAAACAGAAATTCCCCAGTGATTTCCTTAAGGCAATCAAGGGCAGAGTCAGGTACAGGTTATTTTTCATTTTCGTAAGATATTTCTTCACTTGCAAATTTAAAGATTCCATGTTGAATCTCGTATGAACAGGATTAAATGAATAACGTTCTCCCTCATTCCCTGTCCCACTTGCAGCATCACCACCTTATTAATTTCCCCTTATAGAGGATACTGGTTTAGGCTGCCTACACTGGTCCCTCTAGTAGTGGCCAAGGAGGGGTGATATTCTTAGACTTGCGATCAGAGCCCAGGGCTATTGAAACTGAGACTTAAGTTTGTATTCTATTGTGGTAATGGGAATATCCAAATATCTAAATAAATGCCAAATAAAGTGTTAGTTTCGGCTATGTCTCATTGTTTCTCACAGCATGCCTTGTAATCAGAATATAGTTGAATATCATGACTTTTTATACTTTCCAATTCATTCCATGCGTTATCTGCTGAGGAATGATACAATGCATAATCTTGGTACAGAATATAATACATCAGAGGAACAAGTATGAAACACTTTAATGGTGGCATCAATATAGTTCTCATTTAGATTCAATGGTTCAATGGTGTATTGTCGTGTACGCACAGCAAAGTGAAACTATTTTGCACAGCTATAGATGCAGTCACTACAGTTTCGACACATTTGAAACAAAAAAAAACACATAACAATATCATTTTTTCTTTCCTAAAAAAAGCCAAATCTTAAAAACTTTATCTTTAACATAGATGAATGATTTTAACATATTTTAATTCTTATAATCTATGGACAAAAATGCAATTTTAAATTTCATTTAGGTAGTAAAATATTACATCAGCGATTTGGCTATCAACATTTCTATCTATACTTGCTTTGGTGGTTTTGTGTCAATTGTTGAAGAAATGACACTCACTCTGCATTGATGCTGATGCTGCTGAGATGATGTTGGTGTCACTACTGCTCAGTGCTCCATCTTCACACCTAGCTCTCTTATCTCATATCCCTCCAGCAGCAATAACCAAGATAGAGCATCCATTAGCACCATTTATTTTCCTGACTTGCACTTCAGGGTAATCTACAGCCATAAGAGCAAACATCGCAAATTTGCCAGTTCTTCGTGTGAGTTTCTCTTATAGTTTTGTTCCAAAGTCAGTAAGTAGTTTTAGAAACAAACTTTTTCCCCATAGATGTAGATGTGGAATTGTGCATATCCATTCTCGACTGCTAATAGTTTTTGTTCGTGAGAGAAACACAAAGTGCTGGACTAACTGGGTGAGTCGGGCAGCATTTGTGAAGGACATGGATGTGTGATGTTTCAGGTTGGGACCCTTCATACGATTTGAGAAATGTTGCCTGACCTGTTGAGTCACTCCAGCACCTGGTGTTTTACTCAAGATTCCAGCATCTGCATTTCCTTGAGTCTCCAGTCTTGATTCTTTGTTAGCATTCCTTGCTTCTGCTGTAGCAAATACTGAGATGTAAATGCTATGGGTCTCTCTGTGCTTACCATTTCCTTGGCTGCATGGAATTATAACCATTGGCATTTCAGCATCCTCGCAGTGGTTTCCTCAGCTTTGCCGTACCTATACCAGTGGATCATTCAGGTACTGATCGAACAGAAATATTTGGTTATGTCTCTGAAACACAAGAAAATCTAAGCAAAATGTGGAAAATGTGTTTCATGAACATGCACTGAAAAGATCAAATGGCAAAATAGAGTCTACGTTTACAATAATGCTATGTATTTGCATATATGCACACCAGTTTTTAAAGTTTATATGTTTTATTGGTAATTTATGAATAGTAGTGCCCTAAAGGCATATCAGATTAGAAGTTATGCTAAATCAAAGTGTTTTATGAAAATAAATCCAGTTTTGGAAGTTTGAGTACCCCAGGATATAGGCTAAGGAAGGTTGTAGTTATGGGAATTTTCTAATGATTCCCTTTGTCCTTTGCACATTATGCCATTTATCTCTGGATTTCCTCATTATCACGGCAGTGCTGCTTAATCAGCACAATTTAGATATTTGGCAGTAAAATATGCACATAATTTTTTTTTTTAATATCCTTAAAACATCAAGATTTTACACGATCAAATTGCTGAGCCGACTATCCCCAAACCGTTTCAAGAATCAGTTCTAGTCCGGTAATGTAACCTAACTATAACAAATTATTCAGATACTAGCCAAAGATAACTCTCCCCCAGTAACTACCTCAATACAACTACTAAATGAAAGAGAAGGTCCTGTGCCCTTTTAAATTATGTGCAGCTTGGTGCCCATTGTCCCATGAAGGGTGAAATAATTACACACTTGTGATTCATTAACTGATCAATTAATTAGAAAATAATAATTGTTCCCCCCTTTACTTACCCAGTAGATAACATTATTTGCATCCTTCAAAATGAATGTTAATGAAATCTGGGAAATAAGATGGCAACAAGTTGATTATAAAATTACTTTTCAGTCAATTATTAAGCATTTAGACATAGCAAACTAAGCACTGCAGTCTAATTCTCCTAATATATTTTGGCAAACCTGTTATCAAGCAGTCACTTTTCAGACTGATTAGAAGTGGCTACATAATTAAAATGCACAGAATCATCATTAAGATCATAAAAAGTAACTTATACAAACAGATGGTAGCTTAATTAGAATGACTGTTGCTTCATTGCATAATTTATCTTAAATATCATATTCTGAAGGAGGTAACATACAGGCATGGTAATCATTTGACCTTTGCGCATTCAGTCATAGTAAATACTTAAAAACGTAGGTGGATTTCTTAATTTTAAAGTAAAATCTGATACAGAAATCTTTTGCATCATGATAAAATAAAAACACTATGCTGCTTCAATAATATGCCTATAATGAGCAAGTAGAAAATTCGGAACCATTTCTTCAGTAAGAAATAGTCTAAAATTGAACAAGCTTTGAATTATGTCTAAACCCACTACTGACAAAAAACTACCACGATTTTGATTTCTTGAGAGTTGCTATCCAACATTTGTCGTGTTGCTGAAGCTAAAAAGCACTTATCATTAGATTTAGGGAACTTGAAACACACTTGAGAGTGGTGAGGCACGGAGGGATTTGTAAAATTTAAAACCAAGGTATTTCTAAACCAGAAGCCAATGAAAGAGAGGAGCCTGCAATTGGCATGAATCGTGTTGAACAGCAAAATCACAACCAGTCCAGAAACCATCTGAAAGATACTGTGTGAGGCTGAATAAACAATGGCGTTTGTTTGACCTTGAGCTGAATGTTCAAACATATCCACCCCCAAAATCATCTATTTCCATCTCTGTATCATAGCCTGCACCCCTGCCCAGTCCATCTGCCGTTGAAACCCTTGTTTGTTTCTTTGTCATCTGGCCTCCTATTTTCTACCCTCTAAAAATTTGAGTTAATCCAAACTCTGCTGCTAATATCCTAAAGGGCCTGTCCCACTTGCGTGTCATTTACGCGACATCATTTAAGCATTATGCGCACATGGCACGTGGTGAGGCGTGCTGGCGTAAGCAGTGAAGCGTGGTCGCGCGCAGCATCCCAGGATTTGGGGATTCATAAAACCTCCGCGCCTGCGTGACGCGCAAATGACGCCCAAGTGGGACAGGCCTTTGACTCTCACCAAGTCCCATTCACCTGTGCTCTGTGATCCGCCCTGGTCTGGCGATACATTTTTACTTATTAAATCCCCCCATGACCTCACCCTATCCCATTGTTCAGACCATTTCTGGCCCTGCAGCCCTGAAGGATACATTAACAGAAATCTTCTTCTTGCACATGGCGTGCACAGCCTAAAGTTGTAGGTCAACTTGTTCTATTTGATCTAATTGTTTGTGCACGTCGGGTTGAATCAGGGTGGACCACGTGAAGGTTGCAATCTCCCACCCCATTAACAGAAATGAGAAGGTCAAAGAGAAGGTTAGTTCGAGGCTCTGTGCCGCTATATTTTCACTGATGCTGCATCTCCATGTGTCGCCATGTTGCACCTTCACTTACTATAGCCCTATATTTCTTCTATTATACCAAATTCTGAAAGAGGACACTTCAGGACATGAAGATGTAACCCACAAACCTGTCTGGCCAACCTCATTTTTTGATTAAATACTTCCATGTATGGTCAAGATCATTTGCCCCAATAACTCTCAATGTGGTTTTGTGTCAAATCTTGTTTGATGCCATTCCTGTGAAATACCTTGGATTCATTGCCCACAGCACGGATGCTGATTAAAGGTGAGTTATTGGTAGAGTGGGACCCAACGTCAGTCAGGGTAAGCATGAAAAAGAATATCAGTTATTCAAGTGAAACTGAGATGTTATTTTTATACCACATCACAACAGAGCAAGTCTATCTAGATAAATGCATTTTGTGGCTTTCAAATTCTGAATCGGTTTAGAAATTCTGTTTGCCGTTGTGTTGATAAACAACCTGCAAGTGTAGTGAGTATTTTTGGGCAAAGGAAGCAAATGCTCTACTGGGCAGCTACATTCTCAGGCTTCCAGTTCTGGTTAGTTTGGTTTTGGCAATAGCTTCCAGGTGCTAAGTTTACATAGGCTTGCAACAGGACATGTGAGAAACTGTAGATGCTGTATGTGCTGGGAATTTTCTCCTACTGTTGCCAGGCCATGGGAGCAACTAGATATAAGTGTAAACTGGGAGATTTTGCTACAGGGTGTTTACATGGATTAACACCAAGGCATGTTAAAAGCTATAAACACCAGTGCATGCTGGCAGCTTTACTGCAGAGTTCTTGCAGAGAGTCACAAGAGGTATGTGCGAGCTGCAGGTGCCAGTGCATGCTGCAAGTATTAGTTCATTACTTTATTGAATCTCTTTTGTCTGATAGATTGCAAAATCTGGCAAATGTTATGAACTCAAACCAAAGGTTGATCAGAGGAGCAGTGACATTCCCCATTTCCGTTCAGCAGAATAACGTTTAATTCTGTTGCATGTATGCTGCAACCTTTGTGCCGAGAACAGGATTTGCACTTTAGAACAAGTTCAAGATAGCTGAAAAATATATATTTTTAATATTTGGAGCCTTATGAGTTGTCTTTTTGAAGTTATTGTTTCTGCTCGATGGTCATTTATTATTCATTGGTTGTGTTCATACATGCTGAGCAGGCTTTCATTAGAAGTTTATGCTTTGCCTGCTTTTGATGTGTTTGGTTATTTAACATGGTTTAACACAAAATCAATACAAATCAGATCCAGAAATATGGGCAGGGTGAGTGGTCAACGCGGACACCCATAGTCTATCTTGTATATAACTAAAAGTCTCATCTTGACCACTTCCTGTCTGCCCTGTATATTGATTTTAGAAAAAAAGTTACCCTATATCGCTATGGTTTTTGGCCATCTTACTCAGTCCTCCTCCGCTGAGGCAGCCCCAAGGATTTTTCCGATCGACGAAAAAGAAAAAAGTTATGAGTGTTTAAAAATTCTTGAGATCAGCTGATTGGTCCTCTCACCTGTCAATCACCATGATGAAGGTAAGGCGCCTTCCGGGGGGGGGGGGGGGGGGAGGACTATAAAACCCTGGAAGCCTGGACTTGAGTCAGTCACTCTGGAAGATCGCGACACAGAGGCCACAAGTCTGATTCTGCTGTGAGTCAACTGAACTGTGAGTCTACTGAACTGTGAGTCTGCAACGTACTTCCAATAAATGATTTGTTAGCCCTTAATGAAAATCAAATGAGTTGTTTGGCCTGCCCTATGCTTGAAACTGAAATGACAATGGAAATGAAACAAAATGAAAATGAGGTGAGATGTTTGGCCTGCCCTGTGAGTGAAACTGAAATGGAAATGGTAATGAAATGAAAATGCAATGAGCTGTTTGGCCTACCCTGGGCTTAAAACTGCAATGGAAATGACATGAAAATGCAATAAGGTGTTTGGCCTGCCGTGTGCTTGAAACTGCAGTGGAAATGGAAATGAAATGAAAATGCAACGAGCTGTTTGGCCTGTCGTGTGCTTGAAATTGCAGTGGAAATAGAAATTAAATTGAAATGCAACGAGCTGTTTGGCCTGCCCTGTGCTTGAAACTGCAGTGGAAATGGAAATGAAATGAAAATGCAATGAGCAGTTTGGCCTGCCCTGTGCTTGAAACTGTAGTGGAAATGGAAATGAAATTAGTTCTTTGGCCTGCCTGAAACCACTAATTTCGGCCCAACGGGGCCACTGGTAGTTGAGAAACCAGTCCCTTTTGCCCAAACTGCCCGTATTAGCCCAGAAGGAGCATTTTGGCCCTAAAGGCATGTGCCAGGCCAGGAAAAGTCCAGAAAAAGTGCCTTTCACTGAGATTGCACTCTTTTTTTTAAGAGCCCATTTGGCCCATCAGGCCTGTACTAGCCCATGAGGTCCCTTCGGTCCATCAGTAAGTATTCCCCCTGCAAGTATTAAACCTCACCCCAGTATTTTTCTCCCTCCCTTCATTAGCTCCCTGTGAGATCCAGGCCAAGATAGAATTTCCTCCGTCATTGCTGTGATCTGCAGAAAAAGATGAAAAATATCTAAAATGGATTCACCATCCTCTCCCCCTTCTCTCTCACAGAGTATCTCACCTGTTTTTGGCAGGATTTCTGACAGTTTCAGAGCTGCCAGCCCATCAGGCCTGAGTGACTGAGCTGCCAGCCACCAGGCCTGAGTGACTGAGCTGCC
This sequence comes from Raja brachyura, assembly GCA_963514005.1. The sequence goes on along the minus strand of OY740795.1, from coordinate 42,719,145 downwards.
AGACCAAGAATCCATTGCAGAATCCCACTTAGTCTCTTTACTGTATAAGCCAGAAGTCCAGCGATTGAACCGAGGAACAATTTCTTGGTATGTTCATTCCAATGCAAGTGGACCAGTGCAGCCCCATGCAAGGGAATGCAATGCACCACCTTGTCACTTCCCACAATGCCTATACTAGCCCTCTGGAAACCAGTCCCTTCTGCCCACAACACCCATACTTGCACTCCAGAAATCCCCCCCCCCCTCACTGGCCACCAATATTGGAATTGGTGGAGAGGTGGAATATTGCGTTGGGGGACCAGCCCTCCCATGTGAACATGGGACCCAACGGGTCCCACTCAGTCTAGTAATTGTTAAACACATCAAGAATGTTTGTATATCTGCACACATTGTCTAATATGCATCTGTTTAAATGGCCTCTCCAAAGCCACTCTATGTTACACATCTGTACATCCTTCTGATCAACTCTCATGCTCTTTGTGTGTTAACATTTAATAATGAGCAAACTCACCTTTGTCTGTGCTGTTCTATTCTTTTATTTTGAGTTCAATACTTTCTAGAATATTAATGGCTTACCTGTGCACTAAAAATAAAGGTTTGTTTTGGACTGCAGTTGTTATAGGAAACCATGCTATAAGAAAGATGTCGTCAAGCTGGAAAGGGTACAGAGAAGATTTACACGGATGTTGCCAGGACTAGAAGGTGTGTGCTATAGGGAGAGGTTGAGTTTGCTGGGATTCTATTCCTTGGAGCGCAGGAGGATGAGGGGTGACCTTCCTGGGCGTGCATATCGCTGAAGATTTCTCCTGGTCCGAGAAAACTGATGCAATTATAAAGAAAGCACATCAGCGCCTCTACTTCCTGAGAAGATTTGGGAGTGTCGGTATGTCAAGGAGGGCTCTCTCGAACTTCTATAGGTGCACAATAGAGGGCATGCTGACCGGTTGCATCGTGGCTTGGTTAGGCAACTTGAGCGCCCTGGAGAGGAAAAGACTACAAAAAGTTGTAAACACTGCCAAGTCCATCATCGGCTCTGACCTCCCTACCATCAAGGAGATCTATCGAAGTCGCTGCCTCAAAAAGGCTGCCACACCATCCTGGCCACACTCATCTCCCCGCTGCCTTCAGGTAGAAGGTACAGGAGCCTGAAATCTGCAACATCCAGGTTCAGGAACAGCTTCTTCCCCACAGCCCTCAGACTATTAAACTCAACTCAAACAAAATTCTGAACATTAATAACCCATTGCACTTTATCTGATTATTTACATGTGTGTCTATATATATATATATTCAATATTATATGGTCACACTGATCTGTTCTGTATTTATTTATGCTGACTATGTTCTGTTGTGCTGAAGCAAAGCAAGAATTTCATTGTCCTATCTGGGACACATGACAATAAACTGTCTTGAATCTTAAATCTTGAATCTTATAGAGGTGTACAAAATCATATGAGGAATAGATCAGGTAGATGCACAGACTCTTGACTAGTCATGGGTAAACACAGGCGAGGGGGTGAGGGGGGTTGATAGGCTGATTGTTAGACAAAGGCCAGAGATGAAAAGACAGGTGCCAGCCTGAAAAGGAGAAAGAGTTGAGAATCGAAAAATCGAAGGTCAAAAAGCTGCAAATTGTGTTGCGATTGGAAGGAAGGCAGATGAAGGCTGGCAGGGAGGGGGAAGACCGGTGCAAGATCAGTCAGAGTTGTGGGGATGTAGGGGGAGTTTTGTGTGAGAAAGGAGAGGGAGAAGACATGAAGATATGTTTGTTTGGACATTAGTCACCTAAAAGTGGACAAATTAATGTTCACAGCTTTCCTTCCCCCACTCACCTCCTCTGAACCCTGGATGACCTTGCACTGGGGTTTGACCCTCCCCCTCCCCCTCCCCCTCCCCTTCCCCTCCCCCTCCCCCCCCCCCCCCACCCTCCTCACTTCCCCTCCCCCTCCGTCTGCAACACAATTCACAACCTTTCCACCCTCGGGTTTGAGATTTAGAAACACTTTATCCTTTTCGGGCTCACACCTATCTTTACATGTCTGGCCTTTGTCCAACAATCTGCCCATCAAAGCAAACCCTCGCCTGTGTCACTGGCCACACCCTATCCTGCCCCTCCTCTTTTCCAGTTTTCTCCCGCCCCCACTGCAATCAGTCCTAAGAAGGGTCCCAACCCTGAACGTCATCCATCCATGTTGAGTTGCTCCAGCATTTTGTGCGTTTCATTGATTACGAACCAGCAACTGCAGATCCTTGTTATTCTTCCAAAGGGTCCATCTTCTGAGAATCCGCTGGCTTGTTCATCAGAACCTAGCATTGATCCTTTCCGGGTTAGGTTATTATTTTTTGGGCAGTGGGACAAAATGCCCTCTGGTGCTCAATGATCTTCCCCTGGAGATTCCTTTTCTCCATGTACTGGCACTTTGGTTTTACCCACGGCCTCATTACCCTCGTCCAAATCTGCTCACCTTTACACTTGCCCTTTTGTAGATTTGCAGGAGTCAGTCTGGGTCCACCCTATGTTTGAGCCTATGCTAGGTTCCGACCGTTGGGCTCACGCATCTGAAGCGTTACAGATCCATTTCCTCTCTGCCCTCTCCCTACACCCGGTTGACCAATTTAGGGTTAGGGTTTTTTCTTTTTTTTTTGCCATTTTTAGAACCATTTTTGTCTTAAGGGTCTGTCCCACTTGGGCGACCTAATCCACGAGTCCAGAAGAGTGCCTTCGACCTTCAAACTCGAGGGCACTCTCCTGTGAAGCCTCGAGCTGGATCGACCGGCCGCGTTGAAACTGCGAGCTGGATTGACCGAACCGTGAGCTGCATCTACCGAACGCACACACGCACAAACATATTGCAAAAGTGGGGGCCAGGGACAGCAGTCATTGTGCTGTCTGCGCGATGAAGAGGAAGGTACAAGTCGTGAAACTCCAATGAGCCAATGAAAATGGCCGGTCAACGAAGGAGATGGCATACGGCTGCCCTCGAGTGCCTGTAAGTAAATAGTGACCTCACTCCACTGCACTACGAGTGAAAAATACCCATGCCAACCAAATCTTACTCAAGGCAAATTTTTCAATGTGCTGAAGATTTTTCCGCAACCTATCTGAGGCCGCGAGCAGGCGGGAACCTCCCTTGAGCATGAAGGAGAGTTCCAGCCACCTCATACAACCTCCTAGGACCTCGTGTCGACCATGCTGCGAGTTTGAGTCCAGGGGAAAACTCTTCTACACTCGCAGCTTAGGTCACCCAAGTGGGACACACCCTTTATTCTTACTTGCTTCATGCTATACTTGCATTCTGCTTGCGTATCAAAATGATAATGGTGCCTCTTGACCTTCCCACTACCCCGCAGCACATCATGCCCAACAGCATATCACAAACTAATTATGTTCTAGATAAATAACAGGGTTGTTTGTTTCACCACTAGACCACCTTCTGCAGATCAGCTAGCATCACATTTTAACTCATGGTGTTAAACTTTGTGAATTTGATATACCATCTTGGAAGTTAATTTTTCATGATGGTTGAAGAAAAGATCCTTTACATCTCCGTTTACACAACAAAACCAATATTTTACTTTTGTTTTTCCCATTCCTTTTTTATCAATTCCAGTTGTATCTCTTCCAGTTCCTGGGGATGCTGGAATTATTTATTTAAACTTCCTTTGTTGTGTATTTTTAATTATGTTTCACTATGGAAGGGTATATCTCCCCTGGGTCTTTTTTCTCAATAGTATCTTTCACAGGGCAGTAAATTATTTATCTTGTTGTTCCTTCCTTAATGTATAGTTCAGCAAATAGACTTAGTCTACTTTGACCATTAGACCTATTTTTCTCCATTTTGTTTTTTTGGGCCTAAATTAATAGTTTAATAACACTTACTACAGTGTATGTGTTTACCATACTGCTTCCAAAAAGTTTTATTTTTAAATCTTGTTTGATCATTTCATTATTACTTTTTTGCCTTCTTTTTACTTAAAATTAACTTCCACCTCATTATAGTGTTATCAGGCAACTGGATCATCCTACCATAACTAGAGAGCAGTCCTGAACTGCTATCTACCTCATGGGTAACACTAAGGCTATCTTAAATCAGACATTACTGGCTTTACCTTGCACTAAACGTTATTCCCTTATCATGCATCTGTACACTGTAAATGGCTCAATTGTAATAAAAGGTAGATCATGCTGGAGTAACTCAGCGGGACAGGCAGCATCTCTGGAGAGAAGAAATGGGTGGCGTTTACAATGGGTCAGTAATATTTCCAATTTAAACCCATTATTTACATATCAGAGGCAACAGCTACAGTTTATGCCCAATAACCTTGTGTATGCAAAATAATTCACAATGTATTTTTCTAAGGGAAGAGTATGCCCAAACTGGAACTGTTTGAGTTGGGTAGTGAAGAAGAGGAAACTGGGTTGTGGAGTACGGAGCTGGGATTTCGAGCAGAGAAAAAGATTGATCTGAACAGGATCATGAACCACTTCGGTGTGAACTGAGAAATAAAGTGGATCGAGCTTGGAACTGGAGTAAACAGAACAATCTAAGAGATGGCAGCTCATTCAAAATGCTTTTAAACAGCCATTCTGACAGCAGCTTTCAATGGTCCCTTCAGGAATCATAGTTTGCAGCAGGGTAGTAATGGGCAAAGGCATGGTGGCAGTCGGAGATGAAAAGGTCAACAGGGGGTAGACGGCTGGGAGGGGTGTCTAGGGAGAGGAGTAATGTTGGGGATGGGAGGAGGGATGTTCACTTGAGGGGGGGGAGGGGGTGGAGGATTCACTGCGAGAGAAATAGGCATGGAGGTGGAGGCGACAAAAGAAGAGCTCGACACCATGGCGAGCTCAGAACTTGTTGAGGTGTTGGTGCGGGGGTACAAAGATATGTCCTGCTGAGGACAGACTGTTCAACTTTGGAGAGGGGGAGGTCAGATGAGATGGTGAAAATATGACAGAGGGCTGAGACTAGGGTCAGACTGGGGTGAGAGAGGTGAGAGGGGGAAGAGGGTGCTCTGGGGAGGTACTGTGGAGAACGGAAGTGGGGCTCAGAGGTGAGATGGAGGTTTAGGAGTGGGATAAAGGAAGTGGTGTGGTCAGTGTTAGAGGAAGGGCAGTGGGATGTGCCAGTGTCAAGGGTCCTGACCTGCCTGAAGAAAGGTCAGAATCCAAAATGTAATTTGTTCATCCCCTCCACAGGTACTACCTGACCTGCTGAGTTCCTCCAGCACTTTGAATTGTGCTCATTATTTGCAGTAGGCCCTTCCTTGGCCTGATATTTGTGAACTCAAGAAAATCTTTTTCTGGTTCAGATCCTAATGGGCTTGTCCCACTTGGGCAATTTTTCAGCGGACTGAAAAACCAGCAACTGGAATGGTGACTGTCAGAGTGGAACACACACACACACATCGCTTCCTTCACCAGCCCGTTATGCAGGCGGGGGACAGGGCAAGTGGGGGGAGTGCTGTCTAAAAAATTAACACGGTGCAAAGCAAAGGTGAAACAGACACACAAGTGTAGGGCGTCATTTAAAAGAGGGGGGGGGGGAGAAAGGGGAAGAAAGGGGGAGAAAGAATGGAGACCACTTTTAAGAAGCCAGAGGTACACGGCTGTGAAGCTCGGCGGACATTTAACATTACCAGTCGGTTATCTTTGGTTCTGAAAACTACTGCTTACCTTTTTTTCCCCAGTGAGCCAATGAAATTCACCGGTCAGCACCGGCTCCAACCCACGAGGACCACCGAGAACCTTTGACATCCTGGCAACCCACTAGGACCTCCTGGCGACCCATCTACGGCTCGGGAATTCTCGCTACGCTCCATGGCGGCTTCATTCTAGTCGCCGCTAATTTTTCAACATGTTGAAAAATTCACGGCGACCATAATGAGGCCAGAACGCAAGAACTCCTCACGACCATGAAGGCGACTCCCCGCTAACATGTGGCGACCATGAGGTGACTGCATAGTCTCCTGCAGTCGCCTAAAAAGTCGCCTACGAGGGACAGGCCCATAAGGTAGGCATTTTGAATGTAATCAAGGCTCCTCGCTATATTAAGCAACCATCCTTTCTGGTGCCAAAAACAATAAAGGGTTGGATATCTCTGACATTGCTCAAGCTCTGTTAAAATAAGCATCTTAGCACATTTTCTGCCTGGAAACCAGGTGCAATGAGGCACAGTTTGTTTCACAGTAACCCTGCTATCTGGCCTCTATACTACTGCACTGACTGTAAGACAAGTGGCTATACTTGTCATGTCACATTTAAGAAGCAGATAGTGACACCCAGCAGGCCAGTATAGCACTCCTGATGCCTGGAGATAAGTGACTGAATCATGGGGGCTGAATATTAACCAAAGGTGTGAAACCAAGCCATCTCTACAACATTCCCCGTGTCTGTTCATGCTCATCAAATTCCCATTTGAAAACACAGTGAAGTAAACTTGCCATTTTCATGGTGTTAGCAGTATGTTAATACGGATCCTGATTCCACCAACTGAGAAAAGTGCAGGTCAAATAGCCCCCAACTGGAGATCACCTCAACGCAAATAATCTTTTCCTTATTCTCAATATCTCATAAGATAATTGTGGAAATACACGTTTAATTCAAAATATAACAAGAAGAAGACTTGTATACTTGACAAATTGGGTTACAAAGGCGATTATTTATAACTCTGTGATTTATGGGTCTTCGAAGCTTTTATTTAAAACGCTGATCCTCTCCCACGATGGTGTGCATTGTGCTTAGTAATTCACTGACAGCCTTCAATGTGACAGACTGCCTTCATTGCAGGGGGTCCCTTTCACTGGAGTATCAGCCCATATGGCACAAGTTAGGATCTATCTAAGCTGCGGCCTAATTATGGAGAGGATAATGAAACCGGGTGATGCAAGTCCGTCTATTTCTTCTGATCCATTTCCGACACCCACGGCGTGACACACCTGTGCCTTTTCGCTGAAACCCCGCACAGTTTATTTCTTGGCAGCCGCTGCTACTTTGGCAGCCTGGAAGGAATGCAGCGCTCTCAGTCTGTCTTGGGCTCAGATCAACATGAAGGGTGAAGGACACCTAAAAGAAGCCCATTATGTAGTGAAGTGAGACAAACACTTTTACTGAAGGCCAAAGCTCGTGCAGAAACAGCGAAAAGGAATTGCATTGTTGAATAAAACCCAGGGTGCAAATGCACGTACGACGGCACTGTCAGGAAAATATATGTTGAAGTCACCCACGTCTGTGAAAACAAAAACTATTCATTGCGGCTGTAAACAATCACCATCTGAATATCAGCTGCCACATTTACATGAGGAATAGTTTCAGTATTTGCTACACTTATGAGCTGCCATGATTACTTTGCCATTTCAGTATTTCAGTGCAGCAAATCCCCTCCAAGGGGAGGTAGTGTGGAAAGGCACAGCTCGTCTGTGACAATTTTTTTTTGGAACTCCTTTGTGACAACCAGCTTGAAGGCAGAATTTCAGAAAACACTGCACGGTTGGAAATGGGGAACTGTCAAGGTGACATCAGAGAATGTGGAGAATATGCAAGGAAATAAAATAGAGCCGCACGTCGCAATCAGGCAGCTACCGTCTAAAGACATTTTAAATGCTGGATCCTGGTGCTTTTTTCAAAAACTGCTCCTGAAGTTAGAGACTGCATACATTATTTTGAGGCACCTCATTCAGAACTGCTTGGCTGTCTACCATACTGTCACCGGACAACATTAACGTGATCTGAGTGAGGCAATATGGTGGGGTTGGAAGGGGGGGGGGGGGGTTAATTCTGTGTGGCCCTTCTGCATGTCACTCAACATTCATGTCCTGCATTGGTTCTGCTAACCTAGAAAACACAGTACTTCTGCAACGGAGATGTCATTTGCAGGAAACAAGCTGAATTAAGCATGATAGTGCTTTCTTTCCTGCCTTTTTTGTTTAGTTTTTAGTTTAGCGATACATCGTGGAAACAGGCCCTTCGGCCCAGCGAGTCCATTCCGACCAGCGGTCCCCACACATTAACCCAACCCTACACACACTGGGGACAATTTTACATTCATATCAAGACAATTGAAGGGCCTGTCCCACTTGGGTGTCATTTGCGGGTCATTTACGCGACAGGCCGGTAAATTAACCGGGCCACCACGAGGCCTCACCACGCGCCAACGAATTTTTAGGATGTCGCGTAAATGACGTGCAAATGATGCCCAAGTGGGACAGGCCCTTAACCTACAAACCCGTACGTCTTTGGAGTGTGGGAGAAAAGCCATGCAGGTCACGCGGAGAACATACAAACTCCATACAGACAAGCACCCGTAGTCAGGATCGAACCCGAGTCTCTGGCGCTGTAAGGCAGTAGCTCTACCACTATGCCACCGTGCAGTCCTTCTATTCTGTAACTAAAATTAATACTTTACCGTTACCATTGTTACCCTTCATTTTCCATTCGGGTCTATTTCTCCTATCATTTGCCCTTTCTCATTCGTAGCATTTTAATTTATTTCTTCTTTGCATGCCCTTTCACTCTTTCCCAGGTCTTTCAGTTTCTAGTTGTACCAACGGTCCTGTGTTTCTCAGGACTTCCCATATCAGATAGGGAAGTTGTCCATGCCAACAGTCATTGTAACTGGAGGGTAATTTCTCCATACAACAGAAGGCATGGTTACACCACGCACCATTCCCTGGGACAAGCCACTTTTACTATAATAGGTTATCAGCGACGGCAACACATAGTTGATCTTGAATTCCTGCACCATGCAGTAACCAGGAGTACTGCCAAGGTGCTTCTGAAGGCCTAGATAGAGTGGATGTGGATGTGGCGAGGATGAAACATAGTGGGAAAGCCTAGGACCAGCAGGCACAGCCTCAGAATAAAAGGACGTACCTTTAGAATGGATATGAGGAGGAATTTCTTTAGCCAGATGTTGGTGAATCTGTGGAATTCTTTGTCACAAATTGCAGTGGAGTCCAAGTCATTGGGTATTTTTAAAGCAGAGATTGGTAGCTTCTTGATTAGTAAGGGTGTCAAAGGTTAAGGGGAAGAGTCAGGAGAAGGGGTTTCAAAGGGGAAAATAGATCAGCTATGATCGAATGGCAGAGCAGACGTGATGGGCCAAATGGCCTTATTCTGCTCCTATGTCTAAAATAATTCAATTCTTGTCTCAATTACCCCAATACCTCAGCACACCCCGACAAAAGGATTGTTACCAACTGCAATTTCATAGATCTCTTTTAAAGATACATTACAGGCAGAACGGAATGTAAATACTTCAGATTGTCATCCATGCTTCCAGCTTCATCCAAAACTTTACTCTTATTGGGGACGGGCACTTCCAGGTGAAAATGAGAGATTCCCAGAAAAAGCTGATGCTGCAAACAACAGTTGCTTTTGAGGTACAGCAGGGATGAAATGTCTCTGCTTCCCTAAGGAATAGGAAATATGTGTCCTCAGAGATTTAAGTCTGGACAGTTACATTTTTAAAGAGTACCCTTGGGTTTTTTTCTCTTCTGAAAAGCTGGAAAAATCTTTTGAATTTAACGTCAAATTTCAGGAACAGATAACTGGCAGATTGTATATTATATTTTCTCTCACCTCTCTCGTTTATTTAATAGTCTGTGGTTATAATGGGCTGTTTGACCCATTAAATCCGTGTAGGTCCTGGGAATTTCTGCACATAAAACACTCCCTTAATATGGACATCCCTACATATACCACACTCCCTAGCCACAGGAGAGGTCCCTGACAACTGGAGAGTGGCCAATGTTGTTCCTTCGTTGCAAAAGGGAAGTTGAGAGAATCCAGGGAACTATAAGCCAGTGAGCCTCATTTCGGTGGTGGGGAAACTACTGGAATGAATTTTTCAAGATAGGATTTACATGCATTTGGAAGGGAATGGGTTAATTGGGGAATGCCAGCACAGCTTTGTACTCAGGAGGATGTGTTTTACTAACTTGGTTGTGTTTTTTGAGGAGGTGATGAAAGGGATTGATGAAGGTAGAGTGGAAGATGTTGTACACATGGATTTTAGTAAGGCTTTTGATAAGCCTCATGGCATGCTGATCCAGAAGATTAAGGTGTATGGGATTCGCTACGGCTTGGTGGTATGAATTCAGAACTAACTCATTCATAGAAGACAGAGGTTGGTTGTGGAAGGTAGATATTCTAGCTGGAGACCAATGAAGTTCCGTAGAGATCTGGGTCCTCTGCTGTTTGTGATATATAAAAATGATCTTGATGTAAATGTAGATGTGCTGGTGAGTAGGTTTTGCTGATGACTCCAAGGAGTTGCAGACAGTGAGGAAGGCTGTCAGTATATACAGCGGGATATTGATCAACTGCAGAAACGGGTGGACAAACAACCTGCTCCAAGTTGATCAAGTTTAACCCGAACATCTGTGAGGTGTTGCACATTGGTAGGTTGAATGTAAGGAGAAAGTATTCAGTTAATGGAAAGACCCTTAACACCATTCATATGCAGAGGGATCTTGGAAGGGATTCATGTTCAGTGAAGGTGGTAGCACAAGTAGATAGGGTGGTGAAGACGGTGTGTGGTAGACACAAAATGCTGGAGTGACTCAGCAGGACAGGCAGCTTCTCTGGAGAGAAGGAATGGGTGACATTTCGGGTCGAGGCCCTTCCTCATACTGGTTAGGGATAAAGGAAATGAGAGATATAGACGGTGATGTGGAGAGATAAAGAACAATGAATGAAGGATATGCAAATAAGTAACGATGATAAAGGAAACAGGCCATTGTAAGCTGTTTGAAGGGTGAAAATGAGAAGCTGGTGTGACTTGGGTGGGGGAGGGATGGAGGGAGAGGGAATGCCAGGGCTACCTGAAGTTAGAGAATTCAATATTCATACCACTGGGCTGTAAGCTGCCCAAGTGAAATATGGGATGCTGTTCCTGTAATTTGTGTTTAGCTGAATGACAATGGAGGAGATCTAGGACAAGAAGATCTGTGTGGGAATGGGAAGGAGAATTAAAGTGTCCAGCAACCAGGAGATCAGGTTGGTTCACGCCGGCTGAGCGAAGGTGTTCCGCAAAATGATATCCCAGTCTGCGTTTGGTCTCGTCGATGTATAAGAGTCCACATCTTGAACAACGGATACAGTAGATGAGGTTGGAGGAGGTGTAAGTGAACTTCTGCCTAACCTGAATGGACTGTTGGGGTCCCCGGACAGAGTTGAGGGAGGAGGTATAGCGACAGGTGTTGCATCTTCTGCGGTTACAGGGGAATGCACCTGGGGGGGGGGGGGGGGGGTTTGCGTCAGAAGGGATGAGTTAACCAGGGAGTTGCGGAGGGAATGGTCACTGCGGAATGCGAACGGGGTGGAGATGAGAGAATGTGGCTAGTGTTCGGATCCCGTTGGAGTTGGCGGAAATTTTGGAGGGTTATGTGTTGTATGCGACGGCTGATGGGGTAGTAGGTAAGGACTAGGGGGCTCTGTCTGTTGCGACTAGGAGGAGGGGGAGCAAGAGCGGAGTTGCGGGGTACCGAGGAGACACGAGTGAGGACCTCATCTATGATGGGAGAGGGGAACCCCTGTTCCCTAAGGAATGAGAACATCTCGGATGTTCTAGTATGGGACACCTCATCTTGGGCGCAGATGCGGCGTAGAGGGAAGAATTGGGAGTTAGGGATAGAGTTCTTGCAGGAAGCAGGATGGGAAGATGTGTAGTTGAGATAGTTGTCGGAGTCAGTAGGTTTGTAATAGACGTCAATCAATGGTCTATTTCTTGTGATGGAGACTGTGAGGTCAAGAAAGGGGAGGGAGATGTCGGAGATGGTCCAAGTAAATTTGAGTATAGGATGAAAATTGGTGGTGAAGTTGATGAAGTCAATGAGTTCTGCATGGGTGCAGGAGGTAGCAACGATGCAGTTAATAATTGTAACAGATAGAATTCGGGGATGGGGCCAGTGTACGCCTGGAACAGGGATTGTTCAATGTACCCTACAAACAGGCTGGCATAGCTGGGACCCATGCTACGCCTTGGACTTGGAGGAAGTGGGAGGAGTCAAAGGAGAAGGGGAGACTTCATAGAAGTATATAAAACTGTGAGAGGAGTGGATAGAGTTGACAGTCAGAACCTTTTTCCGAGGGTGGAAATGGCCAAAACTAAAGGGCATAGCTTTAATGTTAAGAGGGGGAAAGCTTAAAGGATTTATGCGGGGCAAGTTGTTTTACAAGGAGAGCGGTGGAGATCTGTAACGCATTGCCGGGGGTGGTGGTGGAGGCAGATACGATGGTGTCGTTTACGAGGCTTTTAGATCGGCACATGAATTGCAGAGAATAGAGGGAATATGGATCATGTACAGGCCGATGAGATCAGTTTAACTTGGCATCATATTTGGTACAATCATTGTAGACCGAAGCGACTGTTTCCATGCTGTACTCTTCTAATACCATACATGAAATTCATGGCAGCTTTGTGGACTGCATAGCTTATGTTAGTCAATGGCTACATCAAACTGTGACTCACACTTTGCCCACCAGCAGAGAGATGTGCATAAGCTCTAAGAAGTTTTGCAGCAAAGGCAGCTCTTATATGAAAGGAAACAACCTTTAACTACTGTTAAGCAATGTCCAGGAGGCCCTCTGGGCCATATGAAGATGTTTTAAAGCAGAGCCTCACATCAGACAGGGGTTATGCTGTGAAGCCAAACTAGTCTGCATTAGCTTTGATAAACTCAGGAGACAGATCTTAAACAGTCTTCTGGCGTATGCTGCTACTTACATATTATTGCATTGAAGAACATTTTATATTTATGCAAAACTGATGTGTAACATTAATTTCTTTTCCTCAATGTTTTATTATTATCCTGTCCTCTCTTATCAGCGTCTTTCAATTTTACTGCCTTCATGGATAATCAGCTGTGAAATTTTTCACCCTATAGTTTTATCAACTCCAAACAGATGAACTCACTTAACATTGATAACTATGATAATAGCCATGGCTACTCTATTTAATACTGCCATATGACTCACAAAGATTTTAAATAGCACTTTATTGTGAAGATGTTTAAAAATTGCCAAGAATCCCAGAAAAGGAATTTCAGAACTTGCTGGTGCGTCCTTAAAGGGCCTGTCCCACTTGCTACCACTTACACGACCTGGTAGCGTGTAGGTAGCGTGGGACGGGCGCTTGGAGTGGCGTGGACGAGTGTGGAGTTGCAGGCGGTATCGCGCAGTGCTCCAGGATTTCGTTCTGGACGAATTCTTTGCGCGCCACAGGCCTGTCACGTAAATGACGGGCAAGTAGGACAACGTGGCGCGGCGCAACGTCTCACCTCCAACAGCAGCAGAAGCAGGCAAGCGATCGCCGAGCTCAGCCTGCGGCTCACGGCCGTTGCGGATCCGGATCTGCCCCCACTCCTACTCCCAGAGCAGGGCCAAGACGATTGGAGATAGACACAAAATGCAGGAGTAACTCAGCGGGACCGGCAGCATCTCTGGAGAGAAGCAATGGGTGACGTTTCGGGTCGAGATACTCCTGCATTTTCCTGCTATCTTCAAATGACGTCACGCGCTCCAGACAGCTGTGCGGACGCATGATGACGCTCGCGACTGTCGCACGTCAGTCACTGCCGGCCTGTTGCGTAAATGACGGCCAAGTGGGACAGGCCCTTAAGATTTCAGGCTAAACCTTTATTCACTTATCATGTTGCAAGGAGGTACTGTGATGGCTCTGGGCAATATTACCATCTCAATTTCACTGTGTTATGCTCATCCATTAAGGTAGCACAACCACCATGTTTTACCGCATGACAGCTCCTTGGCCAATTGCATTACGCATTACAGTTAAAGTCTCTTGTAAAGCAAAGTATTAAATCCATGGATCTCTGTGTTCAATTGGTCCACTACGCTTTCCAAACCGAGACATATTGAGTTATAAACAACACATTTCCACATGGATCCTGGGATGTCTGACATTGGGTAGAATGAAGAGTGCAGTTCTTTGGAAAACACTGAAAACAATTAAACAATATAAATGTTCTCAATTTCTGAATAAGGTTTTGGTTGTCTGAATTTGTTTGAATTACATTTTGTTTCAGATGCTCATTGTTGAATTTTCTCATTGATGGATTTTGAGTTAGTGGAGTTTTAGAGAAGGGTCTCGACCCGAAACATCACCTATTTTCTCCAGAGATGCTGTCTGACCTGCTATTCCAGCCGTTTGGGCCTATCTTGACGACTGTCTGTTTGTTCAGCAGTGCAATATAAGCATTGCACATCAGAAAAACCAGTCAGTGACTTAGATTATGCAGCGTGTTCATGGGATACTTATGGGCATTCTGTGCTCCCAACATGGCTAGGGTTAGGAGGAAAGACTTCTAGGTAGGCTGTGCCAGAAAAACAAACTGCAGGTCAGGTAGCATCTGTGGAGAGAAATTAATAGATAACGTATTGATTCGAGTCCCTTCTTCAGACTGGACTGATGCTGCCTGACCCATCAAGTTCCTCCTACATATTTGTTCATGAGTCCAGCAATCCCTTTGCAGTCCAGGATAGGCTGGGACTGTTTTCCCTGGAGCAAAGGAGGCAGATGAGTGACCTTATAAACTTTTATAAAATAATGAGGCCACAGATGAGGTGGATGGTCACAATCTTTATCCCAGGGTAGGGGAGACAAAAACTGGAGAACATAGATTTAGGATGGGCGGGAAAGATTTATAAGGAACTTGAGAGAAAGGTTTTTCACACAGAGGCATGTAGAATTGTTATGTTTAAAAGACATTTGGACAGGTTCATGGATAGAAAACGTTCAGAGGGATAGGACCAAATGCAGGCAAATGGGACAAACTCTAGTAGGCCCTTGATCAGCGTGGACAGGTTGGGCCGAAGGGCCTGTTTCTGTGCTGTCTAACTCTGTGACTGGATGTTACATAGTGACCAGACAGGAGAGGGATAGGCTCATAATGTAAGCGAATAAGGAACCAACCACCTTATGAAACCCTCACTGTTAGACTTATTTTGATTTAAGACACCTGGTTCAAAACCCCTTGTACTTGGTATAACCCGACCAATGGACCATGTATTCCTATCCCAAGCTTAAATAATGCAAGATTCCTTCTGATTACCTTGATCCTTGCTCCTAATCCCTATCGCGTTCACTCTTTGGTGCTCCTAGTCTCTGATCCTTCCTATCAAATACACCCCATCAGTGAGGATTTCTCTGTCCATAATCAACCAGAATGCGAGTTGTCCCACTTCCCTCAACGTTACCTTCAATTGCCAGATGATTCAATCAGCCTCATCAGAGTCAAATCCATTGACTCTACTCCATGGACTCCACATAGAAGTGAACCTCCTAATTCCACTCAGGCTCAAAACCAGGGGAATCTTAGGCCTCATCTTATATGTACAGGAATCAAACCTGGCAGGGCCCAATGCTTCTTTTCTCCGAACCTCGCTCTCTGTTAAATCATCTGCTTTTGGCCGGTGTGATAGTTGGACACAATAATTGGCTTCACTAGTTTCCCTCGGGTAATGAGGAGAAAATATCAGCCAGGGTTTCTGTTGAGAATTAACTGACCCCTGCTGAAAGGTGAGAGTGTGACTGCTTTCAGCTGTGATGCAGTCCTACAATCAAATTGCCTGCTGGCAATTATGAACATGGTCACTTGGCCAAGAAGGCCACGATTTTTTTTCTGGCAGTGGAACCTCAGGAATAGTGCAGGGAAAAAAAAAAAGTCCAAGAAAAAATAAATGCAATCCCCATTGACATAAATCAGCCTGATCGTCATGTGTAACATCAACAATATCTCACATAATTATAAACCCATAATCAGACAGACATATATATACAGAAACTTCAACCTCGGTATCCCTCTCCCTGGTGCCTGGTTGCCTGGTTTACATTCACTTCCCTGGTCACAATGAGGAGGAAAAGCAGACAGAGGAATGCAATGTCCAATCTCCGTTGTATCAAAAATAAACAGCAGTTATATTGTGTAACTTATCATGAAGTGAAGTAAATCACTTTCAGCTTTGTGCATCTGAAATTGGGTCTCAATCACTTTTGGACAACCCAGGCTAATGGCACATTCCTCCATCACAGTCTGCATTCATAATATGTTACTCCTGGTGTTTAAATGAAGCCAAAATCCCCGCATGCAACTTCAGTTCAAGTTATGATTAGAATTGACTGCCATCTATCAAATAGAATAAATCCTCTCCTCATTAATGTTCACCTATGCCCTCACCGATTATGATGCCATTGAGTCCTTCAATATGCTTCTGGCTTCGAAGGCACCTCATTCCGTGTGATACCATGTGGAGCTAAATGTGATATTATGCAGTGATAATATGGTCAGGAAAGGTGGTCAGGAAGCACCTGAATCAACTTGAAGATGATTATATTAATAAGTTACATGTGCAAGACTCTGCCACTAGCCAGCAAATCTCAGGTACAGACTGCAGCACGTTTTGATTGCTTTAATTTTTTTTCTACAATATTCTGCACCAAGGCTAGTGCGGGCGCAGAAAGTTGGTTGAAAGTTAGGATTGACATTCTTTAAAGCAGTTAAGTGATTTTATTAAAATCTATTTCATATGCTGCTCTTCAAGCATCCCACGATATCCCATAAATTGTCTCGTTTCCATCATATTGAATTTCAATGGGTGGAACATTTAGAACTGTTTTGACGTATTTAAATGAATCCAATGTGCTAAAGATTACCAAAAATGCAGGAAGACCATCCCAGGGTCAAATTCTTTGTAAAACAGGAAAGTCAGAGTAATGAGAAACATTACTGATTTTACACATGCACAGTACAGGTGCAAACTTCAACATTACATTGGCTTCTTTTTTAAAATCTAATTGATCAGATTATTTAAATTCATAAATGAATTTACTGACTTCGGAAACTGCAATGAAAGATGAAAGAAATAGTAAATTTTCGCAAATCATTAATAAAGATCCACTCCGGACTTTTCTCGGTCTGTCTCTGCATAATTCTCTCTGCCCCATGGAATGGAACTCAGCATATACGTGGCCCCATGTAATACAAATCCTTGGACTCCTGGGTTTCAACATCAGTGCACTGAATCTGCCTTCCATGCATTCCTGCACGCACAATAATTCTACACTTTCCCTGCACTTGTATATCCATCAGATTACAGGAAAAGCCCAAACTGACACTTAAAGAGATGAGGATGACTGAAAACCAAAATCAAAATTAGGCCATTCAGCACCAGAGCTTGTTCTGCAATCAAAGGCATGGTTGTTGCTCTGTTGCTTTCTTTCACTCCTGGACTTTTTCTGCACTCAGCTACATTAGCTACATTAGCCCAGTAACTTTAGCTACATAAATCAAAATCAGAATCAATGGTTGACTTCACATCAATTACTATTTCTATTGGCAACAGCATGAAACTAAGTCAGTTATTTAAGATAGACACAGAAGCTGAACTAACTCTGTGGGGCAGATAGCATCTCTGGAGACAAGGAATGGGTGACATTTTGGGAAACGTCACCCATTCCTTCTCTCCAGTGATGCTGCCTGTCCCGCTGAGTTAATCCAGCTTTTTGTGTCTATCTTTGGTTTAAACCAGCATCTGCAGTTCCTTCTTACAGATATTTGAGACATTGGTGCCCTAGCTTAATCTGAGTTGCTTCCGCCTTACGACCTGTGACATCAGTACTAATTTCTATTTCCATTTCCATAACACTGTCCCTGTTTGAGATCTTAAGCCGCTGAAAATGCCATCTCTGCCTTTGGTACCTCTAGACTTGATTGTTCCAATTTACTCTTGACTGGCCGATCTCCACAAATCTGAAAGGTTGATGAAGGTTTTGCTCTGTAATATGATAATAAACTATAAACTACAACAGGTGTGGCTCACTGACGTCAGTGAAAATGCTGTGACTTGTCAGCTGAGTCATTCAGAGATATTAACGTTTCAGGTATGAATATCTTTATTCGTCAGAAATAGCAGGCATTCTCCTGGAGAGCCTCTCTATGGAGTCTCCCAAAGTCAAAAGCACATTGAGTTTTTATATTCTTAAGATCAAAGATATCAGCAAGTAATTCAATACAACTTCCATAGCTACAAAGATGGCAGTCGTAGACTATGAAGGGGAAAGTTGGCCGCTGTGAACGGTCCACAAACTCACCCTTGGGGAGTGTCCTAAAGTTCTACGGTTGGCTCAGAAAGTGGTACATGGCATTCTTGACGCATGGACTCAGCGATTCAGCTGCTGGAGGTGACAGATGATGCATTTGTGGTCGTTGTGGTGTTGGTGGAGGTAGCTGTGGGAGGCCAAACAGCAACTCTGTGAGTGAATGAATCAGGCACAAGATACGGCAGATGCATGGAGTGGCAGTGGAAGGAGACAACAGCATTGCTCTGGGCCAGACTGACCCCAGCTTCGTCAATCGAGTATTGCCAGGATCATCAGGCAAGAGGTTTAGAAGTGTGAAAACACATAACTCCAGATTCAGGGACAGTTTCTTGCCAGTTGCCATCAGGCTACCGAACCATCCTATCACCAACTACAAAGCGGTCCTGAGCTACCCTCTATCTCATCGGCCTATCTTTAATTGGGCATTACTGGACTTAATCATGCACTAAACGTCATTCCTTTTATCCTGTATCTGTACACTGTGGATAGCTCGATTGGAATCATGTATGGTCTTTTTGCTGACTGGTTAGCATGCAAATAAAAAGCTTTTCGCTGTACCTTTGTACACATGATAATGAACTAAACTAAACTAAACTAAACTAAAGACACTGGCCTAAAAGTGAGAAAATAAGAAATTGCATACCACCTTTGGCCAAAATTGGACTTTTCAGACACTTGGAAATTGCAAGATGGCGCCGGAATGTGGCGACTCTTTGCGTGCTGTAGAGAAGAAGACCGATAACATGATAGTATGATTTGACTGGACACAGTACACAGTACACATGACAATAAACTGGTACCCGGACGCGGCGCCGACAGACACGAGGCTGAAGCAAAGAAGCCGAAGCCAAAGAACCGAATAGAATCGAGGCCGAAACACGAATGAACCGAAATAGTCCGAAGATGAAACGCCTTCTAACCGAAGGGATGGGACGCCTAAATGCAAGCTAACCGAAAGCGCGGGTCGCCCAAAACGCCTACGAACCGAAAGGCGGCGTCGCCGAAAAGCAAACTTACCGAATGGCCGCTCAGTCGATACGCCACCGCCCCGAAAGGCGGCGGCGCCGACAGGCCAAAGGACCGACAGCCGCTCAACAGAAAAGTCCAATAACGAACTTGGCGTTGCCGGGGGGCGGGACTAGTCAGCGATCGGTCCAGACCCCCGCGTCCATCACATCACTGTGAAGGCATGAACATTACCCCAAACCTCCGCTCCACCCGACCTGCAGCCGTGCCGTGGGAGAGTGGGGGCTGTCCCGAGCGATGCACACCTTCGGCTGCTTTCAACTTGGTGCTTGGGTTCAGATTGCCCAGTCACCGATGGCTTGTGTGGGAAAATGAACTCCATGCTCCCATCTCCCCCCTCTTTTTTTTTTTTTTTCATTTCAAAAACTTTATTCAACACAATCATAAAGTACAACACATCAAAACACAATCAAAAATCACACTATAACGAACAGATCATTGTAGTACAACAGTACATTCATTGTTTATAATAGCCTCAACCCCACGCGGTGACCAGCGTTGACGGAAGGCCTCCAGAGTCCCCGTGAACACCGCGTGTTCCCTCTCCAGGGACACACGTGCACGGACGTAGGCCTGAAAGAGGGGCAGGCAGCCGACTCTCGCCTGACCATCGACCGCCCGCTGCCTGGACCCACGAATGGCCATCTTGGCCAGGCCGAGGAGCAAACCGACAGGTAAGTCCCCCCCCCCCCACACTCGGCTCTCCCCGCTCCCTGCCTTGTGTCCAAACACCAGGATTGTGGGGCTAAAATGCAGCCAAAACTTGAGGAACAGCCCCTTCGGATATTGGTACAGGGGCAGTAACCTCACACACTCCATATACACATGGAACACGGTCTCCTCCACTCCGCAGAAAATACATGCGGCAGACGAGCCCGTGAACCGACTCAAAAGTTTATTACAAACCACCGCTCCATGCAACACTCTCCACCCCAGGTCCCCAATATAAAGGGGTACAACTCCCTTATAGAAGGACCCCCACTGTGGGCCCCCGCTGCCTTCGGATAATAACACCGTCCTCCATGGTGAGTCAGGACGGGAGACGAAGGCATGGTGGTTCAGAACGTGCAGGAGCATCCTATACAGTGCGCGTCTCTTTGCATCACGAAATGGCATGCTGGTCATCTCAGAAAGGCAGCTCAGATTATGTGGAGCCGGAGGCCGAGAAATATCCCGGAGCCTAGGCCCGATGAACAGATCTGACGGAGCGGGGGTAAGCTCGATCTGAACCACTCTAGGCCCGCGCCCCTCCTCGACACCCACCATGACAGGATGAGGACCAGCCACACCCGCAGCCACAACATCCCCCTCTCCTCGTGGAACAACACTCTGGCTGAACACAGCCAAATTCCTCACTCTTAACACATCCCTGTAGAAGACAGGCAAGCCCCTTAGAGCGGGTCGACTGACGCCCGCCACCGGGAGCCGCGAGACCCCCCTTAGGCAACGACCCTGACGGAAAAAATACGTGGCCAGAGCATGCCATCTGGGAGGGTTGTCTACATACATGTATCTCCGCAGAGTCCTGAGACGGAGAGCCGCCACCTGGGTACGCACGCACACCAAGGACTGGCCGCCCTCCTCTAACGGGAGACTCAGGACCGCCGCGGAAATCCAATGCTTCCTATTTCCCCAAAAGAAATCCACCAGCTTCTTCTGTATAGCAGTTACAAATATAGAGGGCGGGACAAGAGTAGCCAGCCGGTACCATAACATGGAGGCCACCAGCTGGTTTATAACCAGCACCCTCCCCCGAAAGGAGAGAACTCCAAGCAGGCCTGACCAGCGCCCCAGCCGAGCAACCACCTTCGTCTCCAACTCCTGCCAGTTTGCCGGCCAAACATCCTCAGTGGGACTCAGGTACACCCCCAGATAGAGGAGGTGCGTGGTACTCCACACATACAATGCCATCTCCTCCGGCAGGGAGTCTACCCGCCACTGACCCACCAAAAGTCCAGAGCACTTACTCTAGTTAATCCTAGCAGAAGATGCAGCCGAGAAAATCTCCTGGCAGTCATGCATCCTCCGCAGGTCACCAGGATCAGTGAACATAAGAAGCACGTCATCGGCATACGCCGATAGAATCACCTCAACCCGCGGGCCAGGTAGGACCAGGCCTGTCAACCTCCTCCGAAGAAGACACAGGAACGGCTCCACACAGACCGAGTACAACTGGCCCGACATAGGGCACCCCTGACGGACCCCCCTCCCAAAATGAAAAGGAGCTAGCACCGCGCCATTAACCTTTACAAGGCACTCCGCAGCAGCGTACAAAAGCCGGACCCGGGCCACGAAGTGCGGTCCAAACCCAAACGCTTGCAACGACCCAAATAGGTATTCATGCTCTACCCTATCAAAAGCCTTGTCCTGATCAAGAGACAGAAAAGCAGCTGACTCACCAGTACCCTGGACTAAATGAATCAGGTCCCTAACCAGGTGGATGTTATCCTGGATGGACCGGCCAGGGACTGTATAAGATTGATCAGGATGAATCAATTGATGCAGCACGGAACCCAGGCGATTTGCCATTGCCCGTGCAAAAATTTTATAATCTGTGCAAAGGAGAGAGACTGGACGCCAGTTCTTCAACAAACGGAGTTCGCCCTTCTTAGGCAGCAAGACAACAACCGTCCTACGCCACGAGAGAGGCATCACTCCAGTCGCCAGGCTCTCCCCCAGAACCAACATGTAGTCACCCCCTAGGATATCCCAGAAAGCTCTAGCAAACTCCACCGTCAACCCATCCAGCCCGGGGGACTTACCCCTCCTAAGCTGATGCAAGGCGCGAGTCACCTCCTCCAAAGAGAAGGGGCCATCAAGAAGATCAGCCTCCTCCCTATCTACAGTCGGTAGACCCTCCCACAAAACTCGCTGAGCCTCCTCGCTGAAACCATCCGCAGAGAACAGGGACCCATAAAAGGACCTAACCAAGGCATTGATCCCCTCTGGATCAGTGACAGAGGAGCCGTCATCTGCAAGCAACTCCACGAGCTGTTTACGAGCTCCCCGCCCCTTCTCCAGAGAGAAAAAGAAAGGCGACGCTCGGTCCAGATCATGCAGCATCTGGACCCGAGACCTCACGTAAGCGCCTCGAGACCGCTCAAGCAGCAGACTCCTCAAAACCTCCTTCTTCCTCTGAAACTCACCCCAATCGCTGGAGTCTTCACCAAACTGACCCAGGCGAGACTCAGCGTCCTGTATCTCCCTCTCCAGCTTCTCGACCGCTGAGTCCCGCCTTCCAGTCGACCCCCATGTATATTCCTTACAAAAGAGACGGATGTGAGCTTTACCCACATCCCACCACTGCCTAAGGGAAGAGAAGCACCTCTGCCTCTCTCTCCACTTCACCCAAAACCGAGTGAATGACTCCCGGAAACACCGGTCCTCCAGCAGCCTGTTGTTGAAGTGCCAGTACGCGGACCCAGCCCGAGCGCACGCTGGATTAAAATCCACACACACCAGACAATGGTCCGAGCACGGCACCAGCCGCATTGAGGCCGCTGAGACACGGGAAACAAACGCTCGGGAAATATAAAACCGATCAATGCGGGAACCACCACCCTCAGACCTCCGCGAAAAAGCAGTGGAATCCGGGTGAAGGTCCCTCCAAGCATCAACCAACTCAAAGGAGTCAATCAAGCCTCTCAGCTTCTTTGCTACAGCAGGCGCACACTGAGTACCAGAACGATCCCACACCTCAAGTGTGCAATTAAAGTCACCACCAAGGAAGACACACTCTCCCCTATCAATAGTGCCCAACAGAGCATTCATCTCCTGAAGTAGGCCAGCCTGCATCGTGCCGGAGCTAGGGGCATACACGTTAATGAAATGCAACGGCATGCCATCCAGGCTCACGGCCAGATGGAGCAAACGGCCTGGCACCACTTCCTCCACTTTTAAAACGCTTGGCAGAAAATTTGGGGCCAACAGAAAAGCCACCCCACGCGAATTTGAGCTGAGATGGCTCATATAAACCCCCCCTTCCCACTCCAGTCGCCAGGTCGGTTCGTCACTAGCAACGGTATGCGTCTCTTGCAGAAAACAAACCGCAAATTTCCCCTCTCTTAGGGCTGATAGGAGCTGAAATCTACGAAAACTCGCTCTACTCCCATTTAAATTTAATGTAGCTACTGTGAATGTGAAGGCACACTAGATTGAGAACCTCACACTCCCCGTAGACCCAAGAACTCCTATTCTGAGGGCCTTTAAAAAACCCCGAAACTTCCCCAAATCCGAGTCAGAAAGACCACTATCCTTGTTGCCAAGGATAGCCTCGAGACTCGCAATCAAATCTAGACAGTCCCCCCACCGCCTTGTAGCAGCAACCCAAAGTGTTTTGGATGAGCGACTTGTTTTTAGAAACTCTCGCAGCTCAACAATAAGATTTGCCTCAGACACGGCCTTGGAGTCTGGGCTCGCAGCCAACCCGCTCGCACCTTAATCAACAACCTCAGAAAGACCAGAACTTCCTGACAAATCACTCTCTATGCTACACCCACTGGCCGCATCGCTGTCCCCCTCCTCAGCCATGACACCACCCCCAGGATCAATGCTGGGGGTGGGTCCCGACACCCCTGCCTGACCCTCACAGCCCACTATAAGGCTGGGCTCCTGCACACTACCATCACCCTCCACGTCTGGGCCTGGGGAAGCAAAAACAAGAGGCATCCCCAGGGCCTGTGGAGCACTGGCACCCTCGGAGTCCGAAAGAGGATCACGACCCAAAACAGCCCTGACCTCCACATCATCCAGAGTGCCCTCTCCACAGGCATCACCCAGAGAATCACCACCTGCTATTAAACTCACCCCAGACAACTCATCCGGTGAGGCATCACGCCCCCCAGCACCTCCACTGGCACTGATATGGAGCACAGACTTGATCGACAACACCCCCGAACCTCCCCCCTCGGGCTGACTCTGCTCATCCCCCGTATCAGGGGGCACACTACCAAGGGAGCCAACCACGTCACCTAGCATGCTAGCACCCTCAGTAGGCCTCTGAAACGAGGGGACCTCGTCCGACCCAGAGGGTACGCACCCAAGGGAGCTAACCTCAACACCCGATGAGATAACTCCCTCGGTGGGCCCCTGAGATGAAGGGACAAGCTCCCGCCCAGAGGACACAACTCCACCGGAATCAACCCCACCACCTGGTCCTGTGACACCTGCTGTAGATCCATGAAGAGAAGGCCCAACCACCGACCCAGAAGACACCAGGTCAAGACCACTTTCAGCCACATCGGTGGTGGAAAGCCCGGAGAAAGACAACCCCTTAGCTCTGGACCTACGCCCTTCCTCATCATCACCAGGCAAATGACTCCTTTTTGTCCCACTCGCACGCGGAGGTACGGTAACCTCCATAAGGGAAGGGTCATCCACCTCCACATTACCCCCATCCACTCTGCCACCCACACGTTTAGGCTTCCTTACCCCCTTCCGAACCACCTCAACTCCTCCCTGGGCCCCAGCAGGTGCAGTCTGCACCTCACTGGAGCATCCAGCAGCCCCTCGGGTGGTCACAGAACTCGGCAGGTGCACACCCGATTGCATTTTCATCGCTCGGTTGGCCTTTTGCCTCTCCCTCTTCCTGACGTGCTTCCCCTGCTTCTCCCAAATCCCCCCCTCATCACTTCCCTCCTCCTGAGCCCCCCCCTCATCCGCCGCCACAGGCGCAGGACGCGGGGGGCATGGGCTTTCGCTGCCCAGGGTCCCCAAAGCGGACACCGCGGACCCAGATGGATTATCACTGCCGCCCCGGATCCCCAAGGCAGAGGTGGCAGCCCTAGCCGGGTCAGCAGTACCACCCCGCGCCACTGAGGTTTGACAAGCCACCCCAGATGGGCCAGCAGTGCATTCCTGGGCCACTGCGCTAGAACTTCTAGCAGTGACCCCGCGAAAAAGACACTATCTACGGAGATGTCCAAATTCACCGCACGCATGACACCGTGCCTTACCCCAACTCCAGCGCACGGTTCTGGGGAAACCCTTATACACCACCTCAAAACTCCCATCAGCACCATCCCCCTCACCCACCTTCATGAACACCCTCCTCTTGAAACTGAAGACCCCTTTCTCCTCCGGGTCCCCCCCGGGATGCAAGAGCCTAAAGCATTTAGACCGCACCTCCCCAAACTTGGACAGATGCGGAATAAGTAATGCATCCGAAATATATGTGGGGCAGCTCCGGAGGAGAACCGGTCTCACCCTAGAAACCCACGGATCCACCTGTATGTGGACCCCCCCCCCACTGAGATCCCCAACTCCAACGCTCGGGCCACACACTCCCGGGTCTTGAGTATCATCTCAACCTTTCCTCTTTCGAGCTCGGAAGAGACAATAGCCCCCCTCCCAAGAAGATCATTCATGGCCTTCGTAATTGCCCCCCCTAGACATCATAGGCCCAGTTTGAACAGAGATACCAAAACTGTTCCCATCCAAGTCAACATGAGGCTCATGCTCAGATGGCCTCGTACCCGCCACTGATGCCAACGCTGCGTAGGTCCGGACCTTCGGCCGCGCCCCCTCCATCGCCATCCTCACAGAGGCACAAACCAGCTCCAGGCACCTCAGCAGCACAGCTCCAAGTTAAGTCCCAGAGGCAGTCACAGTCAAAGACAGGCAGCAGAAAACAGAAACCTCCAGCTGAAGCAGGAAAGTCCCCAGGTTCGTCTACAGCCAAGAGCAGCTTTTGGGAAGCTCAAATCCCAAGTCTCGCCGGAAGCAAAAGTACCTTCTTCACATTAAGCCAGGCAGCCGCACTGAGCAAAATGACTTTAGGGCAGAGAAACGGCGCTAAAAACGACAAAACACCGCGATCTTCATACCCACTCACAGGCACTATTGGCAATCCGCCAACGACAACCGCACCCTCGACAATGTGGAGAAAACTCAGGAATTCTCTCACTGGCGGAGGCTTCCCAGACCAGAGGAAAGCTTCAACAGCCCAACGATAAGTTAAACTATGAAGCCCCCCCGTGTCTGTGGCCTCTTCGACGACAAAATCCTTGAAAGGCTGCTTCAATCCTTCTCTTCGCAGAGCTGAGAAGAAAACACGACCTCTCTTTTTTTTTTTTTTTTTTTTTTTTTCATTTCAAAAACTTTATTCAACACAAATCATAAAATACAACACATCAAAACACAATCAAAAATCACACTATAATGAACAGATCATTGTAGTACAGCAGTACATTCATTTATAATCGCCTCAACCCCACGCGGCGACCAGCGCTGACGGAAGGCCTCCAGAGTCCCCGTGAACACCGCGTGTTCCCTCTCCAGGGACACACGTGCACGGACGTAGGCCCGAAAGAGGGGCAGGCAGCCGACTCTCGCCAGACCGTCGACCGCCCGCTGCCTGGACCCACGAATGGCCATCTTGGCCAGGCCAAGGAGCAAACCGACAGGTAAGTCCCCCCCCCACACTCGGCTCTCCCCACTCCCCGCCTTGTGTCCAAACACCAGGATTGTGGGGCTAAAATGCAGCCAGAACTTAAGGAACAACCCCTTCAGATATTGGTACAGGGGCAGTAACCTCACACACTCCACATACACATGGAATACGGTCTCCTCCTCTCCGCAGAAAATACATGCGGCAGACGAGCCCGTGAACCGACTCAAAAGTTTATTACAAACCACCGCTCCATGCAGCACTCTCCACCCCAGGTCCCCAATATAAAGGGGTACAACTCCCTTATAGAAGGACCCCCACTGGGGCCCCCCGCCGCCTTCGGATGGTAACACCGTCCTCCATGGTGAGTCAGGACGGGAGACGAAGGCACGGTGGTTCAGAATGTGCAGGAGCATCCTGTACAGTGCGCGTCTCCTTGCATCACAAAATGGCATGCTGGTCAACTCAGAAAGGCAGCTCAGATTATGCGGAGCCGGAGGCCGAGAAATATCCCGAAGCCTAGGCCCGATGAGCAGATCTGACGGAGCAGGGGTAAGCTCTATCTGAACCACTCTAGGCTCGCGCCTCTCCTCGACAACCACCATGACAGGATGAGGACCAGCCACACCCGCAGCCACAACATCCCCCTCTCCTCGTGGAACAACACTCTGGCTGAACACCACCAAATTCCCCACTCTTAACACATCCCTATAGAAAACAGGCAAGCCCCTTAGAGCGGGTCGACTGACACCCGCCACCGGGAGCCGCGAGACCCCCCTTAGGCAACGACCCTGACGAAAAAAATACGTGGCCAGAGCGTGCCATCTGGGAGGGTTCTCTACATACATGTATCTCCGCAGAGTCCTGAGACGGAGAGCCGCCACCTGGGTGCGCACGCACACCAAGGACTGGCCGCCCTCCTCTAACGGAAGACTCAGGACCGCCGCGGAAATCCAATGCTTCCTATTTCCCCAAAAGAAATCCACCAGCTTCTTCTGTATAGCAGTTACAAATATAGAAGGCGGGACAAGAGTAGCCAGCCGGTACCATAACATAGAGGCCACCAGCTGGTTTATGACCAGCACCCTCCCCCGAAAGGAGAGAACTCCAAGCAGGCCTGACCAGCGCCCCAGCCGAGCAACCACCTTCGTCTCCAACTCTTGCCAGTTTGCCGGCCAAACATCCTCAGTGGGACTCAGGTACACCCCCAGATAGAGGAGGTGCGTGGTACTCCACGCATACAATGCCATCTCCTCCGGCAGGGAGTCTACCCGCCACTGACCCACCAAAAGTCCAGAGCACTTACTCCAGTTAATCCTAGCAGAAGATGCAGCCGAGAATATCTCCTGGCAGTCACGCATCCTCCGCAGGTCACCAGGATCAGTGAACATAAGAAGTACGTCATCGGCATACGCCGATAGAATCACCTCAACCCGCGGGCCAGGTAGGGCCAGGCCTGTCAACCTCCTCCGAAGAAGACACAGGAACGGCTCCACACAGACCGAATACAACTGGCCCGACATAGGGCACCCCTGGCGGACCCCCCTCCCAAAATGAAAAGGAGATAGCACCGCGCCATTAACCTTTACAAGACACTCCGCAGCAGCGTACAAAAGCCGGACCCGGGCCACGAAGTGTGGTCCAAACCCAAACGCTTGCAACGTCCCAAATAGGTATTCATGCTCTACCCTATCAAAAGCCTTCTCCTGATCAAGAGACAGAAAAGCAGCTGACTCACCAGTACCCTGGACTAAATGAATCAGGTCCCTAACCAGGTGGATGTTATCCTGGATGGACCGGCCAGGGACTGTATAAGATTGATCAGGATGAATCACTTGATGCAGCACGGAGCCCAGGCGATTTGCCATTGCCCGTGCAAAAATTTTATATTCTGTGCAAAGGAGAGAGACTGGACGCCAGTTCTTCAACAAACGGAGTTCGCCCTTCTTAGGCAGCAAGACAACAACCGTCCTACGCCACGAGAGAGGCATCACTCCAGTCGCCAGGCTCTCCCCCAAAACCAACATATAGTCACCCCCTAGGACGTCCCAGAATGCTCTAACAAACTCCACCGTCAACCCATCCAGCCCGGGGGACTTACCCCTCCTGAGCTGATGCAAGGCGCGAGTCAACTCCTCCAAAGATAAGGGGCCATCAAGAAGATCAGCCTCCCCCCTATCTACGGTCGGTAGACCCTCCCACAGATCTTGCTGAGCCTCCACACTGAATCCTTCCGCAGAGAACAGGGTCCCATAAAAGGACCTAACCAAGGCATTAATCCTCTCTGGATCAGTGACAGAGGAGCCGTCATCTGCAAGCAACTCCACGAGCTGTTTTCGAGCTCCCCGCCCCTTCTCCAAAGAGAAAAAGAAAGGCGACGCTCGGTCCAGCTCGTGCAGCATCTGGACCCGAGACCTCACATAAGCGCCTCGAGATCGCTCAAGCAGCAGACTCCTCAAAACCTCCTTCTTCCTCTGAAACTCTCCCCATTCGCTGGAGTCTTCACCAAACTGACCCAGGCGAGACTCAGCGTCCTGTATCTCCCTCTCCAGCTTCTCGACCGCTGAGTCCCGCCTCCCAGTCGACCCCCATGTATATTCCTTACAAAAGAGACGGATGTGAGCTTTACCCACATCCCACCACTGCCTAAGGGAAGAGAAGCACCTCTGCCTCTCTCTCCACTTCACCCAAAACCGAGTGAATGACTCCCGGAAACACCGGTCCTCCAGCAGCCTGTTGTTAAAGTGCCAGTACGCGGACCCAGCCCGAGCGCACGCTGGATTGAAATCCACACGCACCAGACAATGGTCCGAGCACGGCACCAGCCGCATTGAGGCCGCTGAGACACGGGAAACAAACGCTCGGGAAATATAAAACCGATCAATGCGGGAACCACCGCCCTCAGACCTCCGCGAAAAAGCAGTGGAATCAGGGTGAAGGTCCCTCCAAACATCAACCAACTCAAAGGAGTCAATCAAGCCTCTCAGCTTCTTCGCTACAGCAGGCGCACACTGAGTACCAGAACGGTCCCGCACCTCAAGTGTGCAATTAAAGTCCCCACCAAGGAAGACACACTCTCCCCTATCAATAGTGCCCAACAGAGCATTCACCTCCCGAAGCAGGCCGGCCTGCATCGTGCCGGAGCTAGGGGCATACACGTTAATGAAATGCAACGGCATGCCATCCAGGCTCACGGCCAGATGGAGCAAACGTCCTGGCACCACTTCCTGCACTTTTAAAATGCTTGGCAGAAAATTTGGGGCCAACAGAAAAGCCACCCCACTCGAATTTGAGCTGAGATGGCTCATATAAACCCTCCCTTCCCACTCCAGTTGCCAGGTAGGTTCATCACTAGCAACGGTATGTGTCTCTTGCAGATAACAAACTGCAAATCTCCCCTCCCTTAGGGCTGATAAGAGCTGAAATCTTCGAAAACTCGCTCTACTCCCATTTAAATTTAATGTAGCTACTGTGAATGTGTAGACACATTAGATTGTGACCCTCACACTCCCTGTAGTCACAGGAGGTCCTTTTCTGAGGACCTTCAACAAACCCCAAAACTGCCCCAAATCCGAGTCAGAAAGACCACTATCCTTGTTACTAAGGATAGCCTCGAGACTCTCCCGCACATCTAGCCAATCCTCCCATCTCCTTGTAGCGGCCCACCATAATGTTTTGGGAGCACGACTTATTTTTAAGAACTCTCGCACCTCAACAATAAGCTTCGCCTCAGACACGGCCTTGGAGTCTGGGCTCTCAGCCAACCCGCTCGCACCTGAATCAACAACCTCAGAAAGACCAGAACTGTCTGACACATCACTCTCTGAGCCCCCCCCACTGGCCGCATCGCTATCCTCCTCCACAGCCATGACACGACCACCCGGATCAATGCTGGGGGTGGGTCCCAACACCCCTACCTGAGACTCGCAGCCCTCTGAATGGCTGGGCTCCTGCACGCTACCATCACCCTCCTCCTCTGGGCCTGGGGAAGCAACAACAAGAGGCATCCCCAGGGCCTGTGGAACACTGGCACCCTCGGAGTCTGAAAGAGGATCACGTCCCATAACAGCCCTGACCTCCACATCATCCAGAGTGCCCTCTCCACAGGCATCACCCAGAGAATCACCACCTGCCATTAACCTCACCCCAGACAACTCATCCGGTGAGGCATCCCGCCCCCCAGCACCTCCACTGGCACTGATATGGAGCACAGACTTGAACGACAACACCCCCGAAACTCCCCCCTCAGCCTGACTCTGCACATCCCCCGTCACAGAGGGCACACTACCAGAGGAGCCAACCACGTCACCTACCGTGCTAGCACCCTCAGTAGGCCTCTGAAACGAGGGGACCTCATCCGACCCAGAGGGTACACACCCAAGGGAGCTAACCACAGCATCCGCCGAGATAACTCCCTCAGAGGGCCCCTGAGATGAATGGACAGACTCCCGCCCAGTGGACACAACTCCACCGGAATCAACTTCAGCACCCAGTCCGGTGACACCCGCTGTAGATCCATGAAGAGAAGGCCCAACCACCGACCCAGAAGACACCGGGTCAAGACCACTTTCAGCCACCTCAGTGGTGGAAAGCCCGGAGAAAGACATCCCCTTCGCTCTGGACCCACGCCCTTCCTCCTCTTCACCAGGCAAATGCCTCCTTTCAGTCCCACTCGCATGCGGAGGTGCGGTAACCTCCATAAGGGAAGGGTCATCCGCCTCCACATTACCCCCAACCACTTTGCCACCCACACGTTTAGACTTCTTTCCCCCCTTCCGAGCCACCACAACTCCCCCCTGGGCCCCAGCAGGTGCAGTCTGCACCACACTGGAGCCAAACTCACCCGATTGCACTTTCTTCGCTCGGGCAGCCCTATCCCTCTCCTTCTTCTTATTATGCTTCCCCTGCTTCTCCCAAAACCCCCCCTCAACACTCCCCTCCTCCTGCGCCCCACCTCCATCCACCGCCACAGGCGCAAGACGTAGGGGACGTGGGGGGCTTGGGCTCTCACTGCCCAGGGTCCCCAAAGCGGAACCTCTGGACCCAGAAGGCTTAGCACTGCCGCCCCGGGTCACCAAGGCAGAACTGGCAACCTCAGCCGGGTCAGCAGTACCACCCCGCGCCGCTGAGGTTTGACCAGCCACCCCAGATGGGCCAGCAGCGCTTTCCTGGGCCACTGCACTAGAACCTCTAGCAGTGCCCCCGCGAAAAAGACACTCCCTACGGAGATGTCCAAATTCGCCGCACGCATGACACCGTGCCTTTCCCCAACTCCAACGCACGGTTCTGGGTACACCCTTATGCACCACCTCAAAACTCCCCTCGGCACCATCCCCCTCACCCACCTTCATGAACACCCTCCTCTTGAAACTGAAGACCCCTTTTTCCTCCGGGTCCCCCCCGGGATGCAAGAGACGAAAACATTTAGACCGCACCTCCCCGAACTTGGACAGGTGTGGAATAAGCACTGCATCCGAAAAATAAGTGGGGCAGCTCCGCAGGAGAACCGGTCTCACCCTGGATACCCACGGATCCACCTGTACGTGGACCCCCCCCACTGAGATCCCCTCCTCCAACGCTCGGGCCACACACTCCCGGGTCTTAAGTATCATCTCCACCTTTCCCCTTTCGAGCTCAGAAGAGACAATAGC
The DNA here is from genome assembly GCA_963514005.1 of Raja brachyura. The sequence goes on along the minus strand of OY740795.1, from coordinate 42,686,965 downwards.
CCCCCTCCCAAGAAGTTCATTCATGGCCTTCGTAATTACCCCCCTAGACATCATAGGCCCAGTTTGAACAGAAATACCAAAACTGTCCCCATCCAAGTCAACATGAGGCTCAAGCTCAGATGGCCTCGCACCCGCCACTGATGCCGTCGCTGCGTAGGTCCGGACCTTCGGCCGCGCCCCTTCCATCGCCATCCTCACAGAGGCACAAACCAGCTCCAAGCCCCTCAGCAGCACAGCTCCAAGTTAAGTCCCAGAGACAGTCACAGTCAAAGACAGGCAGCAGAAAACAGAAACCTCCAGCTGAAGCAGGAAAGTCCCCAGGTTCGTCCACAGCCAAGAGCAGCTTACGGGAAACTCGATCCCAGTCGCGCTGGACGCAAAAGTACCTTCTTCACATTAAGCCAGGCAGCCGCACTGACAAAATGACTTTAGGGCAGAGAAGCGGAGCCAAAAACGACAAAGACACCGCACAACTTCAGCCCACTGAGATCACAGGCACTCTTGGCAATCCGCCAACGCCAACCGCACCCTCGACAATGTGGAGAAACTCAGGAATCTTCACACAGATGGAGGCTCCCCAGACCAGAGAAAAGCTTCAACAGCCCAACAATAAGTTGAACTATGAAGCCCCCCTGGGTCTGTGCCCTCTCCAACGGCAAAATCCTGGAAAGGCTGCTCCAATCCTTCTCAACTGCAGAGCTGAGAAGAAAACACGACCTCTCTTTTTTTTTTTTTTTTTCATTTCAAAAACTTTATTCAACACAAATCATAAAATACAACACATCAAAACACAATCAAAAATCACACTATAATGAACAGATCATTGTAGTACAGCAGTACATTCATTTATAATCGCCTCAACCCCACGCGGCGACCAGCGCTGACGGAAGGCCTCCAAAGTCCCCGTGAACACCGCGTGCTCCCTCTCCAGGGACACACGTGCACGGACGTAGGCCCGAAAGAGGGGCAGGCAGCCGACTCTCGCCAGACCGTCGACCGCCCGCTGCCTGGACCCACGAATGGCCATCTTGGCCAGGCCAAGGAGCAAACCGACAGGTAAGTCCCCCCCCCACACTCGGCTCTCCCCACTCCCCGCCTTGTGTCCAAACACCAGGATTGTGGGGCTAAAATGCAGCCAGAACTTGAGGAACAGCCCCTTCAGATATTGGTACAGGGGCAGTAACCTCACACACTCCATATACACATGGAATACGGTCTCCTCCTCTCCGCAGAAAATACATGCGGCAGACGAGCCCGTGAACCGACTCAAAAGTTTATTACAAACCACCGCTCCATGCAGCACTCTCCACCCCAGGTCCCCAATATAAAGGGGTACAACTCCCTTATAGAAGGACCCCCACTGGGGCCCCCCGCCGCCTTCGGATGGTAACACCGTCCTCCATGGTGAGTCAGGACGGGAGACGAAGGCACGGTGGTTCAGAATGTGCAGGAGCATCCTGTACAGTGCGCGTCTCCTTGCATCACAAAATGGCATGCTGGTCATCTCAGAAAGGCAGCTCAGATTATGCGGAGCCGGAGGCCGAGAAATATCCCGAAGCCTAGGCCCGATGAGCAGATCTGACGGAGCAGGGGTAAGCTCTATCTGAACCACTCTAGGCTCGCGCCTCTCCTCGACAACCACCATGACAGGATGAGGACCAGCCACACCCGCAGCCACAACATCCCCCTCTCCTCGTGGAACAACACTCTGGCTGAACACCACCAAATTCCTCACTCTTAACATATCCCTATAGAAACCAGGCAAGCCCCTTAGAGCGGGTCGACTGACACCCGCCACCGGGAGCCGCGAGACCCCCCTTAGGCAACGACCCTGACGAAAAAAATACGTGGCCAGAGCGTGCCATCTGGGAGGGTTCTCTACATACATGTATCTCCGCAGAGTCCTGAGACGGAGAGCCGCCACCTGGGTGCGCACGCACACCAAGGACTGGCCGCCCTCCTCTAACGGAAGACTCAGGACCGCCGCGGAAATCCAATGCTTCCTATTTCCCCAAAAGAAATCCACCAGCTTCTTCTGTATAGCAGTTACAAATATAGAGGGCGGGACAAGAGTAGCCAGCCGGTACCATAACATAGAGGCCACCAGCTGGTTTATGACCAGCACCCTCCCCCGAAAGGAGAGAACTCCAAGCAGGCCTGACCAGCGCCCCAGCCGAGCAACCACCTTCGTCTCCAACTCTTGCCAGTTTGCCGGCCAAACATCCTCAGTGGGACTCAGGTACACCCCCAGATAGAGGAGGTGCGTGGTACTCCACGCATACAATGCCATCTCCTCCGGCAGGGAGTCTACCCGCCACTGACCCACCAAAAGTCCAGAGCACTTACTCCAGTTAATCCTAGCAGAAGATGCAGCCGAGAATATCTCCTGGCAGTCACGCATCCTCCGCAGGTCACCAGGATCAGTGAACATAAGAAGTACGTCATCGGCATACGCCGATAGAATCACCTCAACCCGCGGGCCAGGTAGGGCCAGGCCTGTCAACCTCCTCCGAAGAAGACACAGGAACGGCTCCACACAGACCGAATACAACTGGCCCGACATAGGGCACCCCTGGCGGACCCCCCTCCCAAAATGAAAAGGAGATAGCACCGCGCCATTAACCTTTACAAGACACTCCGCCGCAGCGTACAAAAGCCGGACCCGGGCCACGAAGTGTGGTCCAAACCCAAACGCTTGCAACGTCCCAAATAGGTATTCATGCTCTACCCTATCAAAAGCCTTCTCCTGATCAAGAGACAGAAAAGCAGCTGACTCACCAGTACCCTGGACTAAATGAATCAGGTCCCTAACCAGGTGGATGTTATCCTGGATGGACCGGCCAGGGACTGTATAAGATTGATCAGGATGAATCACTTGATGCAGCACGGAGCCCAGGCGATTTGCCATTGCCCGTGCAAAAATTTTATATTCTGTGCAAAGGAGAGAGACTGGACGCCAGTTCTTCAACAAACGGAGTTCGCCCTTCTTAGGCAGCAAGACAACAACCGTCCTACGCCACGAGAGAGGCATCACTCCAGTCGCCAGGCTCTCCCCCAAAACCAACATATAGTCACCCCCTAGGACGTCCCAGAATGCTCTAACAAACTCCACCGTCAACCCATCCAGCCCGGGGGACTTACCCCTCCTGAGCTGATGCAAGGCGCAAGTCAACTCCTCCAAAGATAAGGGGCCATCAAGAAGATCAGCCTCCCCCCTATCTACGGCCGGTAGACCCTCCCACAGATCTTGCTGAGCCTCCACACTGAATCCTTCCGCAGAGAACAGGGTCCCATAAAAGGACCTAACCAAGGCATTAATCCTCTCTGGATCAGTGACAGAGGAGCCGTCATCTGCAAGCAACTCCACGAGCTGTTTTCGAGCTCCCCGCCCCTTCTCCAAAGAGAAAAAGAAAGGCGACGCTCGGTCCAGCTCGTGCAGCATCTGGACCCGAGACCTCACATAAGCGCCTCGAGATCGCTCAAGCAGCAGACTCCTCAAAACCTCCTTCTTCCTCTGAAACTCTCCCCATTCGCTGGAGTCTTCACCAAACTGACCCAGGCGAGACTCAGCGTCCTGTATCTCCCTCTCCAGCTTCGCGACCGCTGAGTCCCGCCTCCCAGTCGACCCCCATGTATATTCCTTACAAAAGAGACGGATGTGAGCTTTACCCACATCCCACCACTGCCTAAGGGAAGAGAAGCACCTCTGCCTCTCTCTCCACTTCACCCAAAACCGAGTGAATGACTCCCGGAAACACCGATCCTCCAGCAGCCTGTTGTTAAAGTGCCAGTACGCGGACCCAGCCCGAGCGCACGCTGGATTGAAATCCACACGCACCAGACAATGGTCCGAGCACGGCACCAGCCGCATTGAGGCCGCTGAGACACGGGAAACAAACGCTCGGGAAATATAAAACCGATCAATGCGGGAACCACCGCCCTCAGACCTCCGCGAAAAAGCAGTGGAATCAGGGTGAAGGTCCCTCCAAACATCAACCAACTCAAAGGAGTCAATCAAGCCTCTCAGCTTCTTCGCTACAGCAGGCGCACACTGAGTACCAGAACGGTCCCGCACCTCAAGTGTGCAATTAAAGTCCCCACCAAGGAAGACACACTCTCCCCTATCAATAGTGCCCAACAGAGCATTCACCTCCCGAAGCAGGCCGGCCTGCATCGTGCCGGAGCTAGGGGCATACACGTTAATGAAATGCAACGGCATGCCATCCAGGCTCACGGCCAGATGGAGCAAACGTCCTGGCACCACTTCCTGCACTTTTAAAATGCTTGGCAGAAAATTTGGGGCCAACAAAAAAGCCACCCCACTCGAATTTGAGCTGAGATGGCTCATATAAACCCTCCCTTCCCACTCCAGTTGCCAGGTAGGTTCATCACTAGCAACGGTATGTGTCTCTTGCAGATAACAAACTGCAAATCTCCCCTCCCTTAGGGCTGATAAGAGCTGAAATCTTCGAAAACTCGCTCTACTCCCATTTAAATTTAATGTAGCTACTGTGAATGTGTAGACACATTAGATTGTGACCCTCACACTCCCTGTAGTCACAGGAGGTCCTTTTCTGAGGACCTTCAACAAACCCCAAAACTGCCCCAAATCCGAGTCAGAAAGACCACTATCCTTGTTACTAAGGATAGCCTCGAGACTCTCCCGCACATCTGGCCAATCCTCCCATCTCCTTGTAATGGCCCACCATAATGTTTTGGGAGCACGACTTATTTTTAAGAACTCTCGCACCTCAACAATAAGCTTCGCCTCAGACACGGCCTTGGAGTCTGGGCTCTCAGCCAACCCGCTCGCACCTGAATCAACAACCTCAGAAAGACCAGAACTGTCTGACACATCACACTCTGAGCCCCCCCCACTGGCCGCATCGCTATCCTCCTCCACAGCCATGACACGACCACCCGGATCAATGCTGGGGGTGGGTCCCAGCACCCCTACCTGAGACTCGCAGCCCTCTGAATGGCTGGGCTCCTGCCCGCTACCATCACCCTCCTCCTCTGGGCCTGGGGAAGCAACAACAAGAGGCATCCCCTGGGCCTGTGGAACACTGGCACCCTCGGAGTCTGAAAGAGGATCACGTCCCATAACAGCCCTGACCTCCACATCATCCAGAGTGCCCTCTCCACAGGCATCACCCAGAGAATCACCACCTGCCATTAACCTCACCCCAGACAACTCATCCGGTGAGGCATCCCGCCCCCCAGCACCTCCACTGGCACTGATATGGAGCACAGACTTGAACGACAACACCCCCGAAACTCCCCCCTCAGCCTGACTCTGCACATCCCCCGTCACAGAGGGCACACTACCAGAGGAGCCAACCACGTCACCTACCGTGCTAGCACCCTCAGTAGGCCTCTGAAACGAGGGGACCTCATCCGACCCAGAGGGTACACACCCAAGGGAGCTAACCACAGCATCCGCCGAGATAACTCCCTCAGAGGGCCCCTGAGATGAATGGACAGACTCCCGCCCAGTGGACACAACTCCACCGGAATCAACTTCAGCACCCAGTCCGGTGACACCCGCTGTAGATCCATGAAGAGAAGGCCCAACCACCGACCCAGAAGACACCGGGTCAAGACCACTTTCAGCCACCTCAGTGGTGGAAAGCCCGGAGAAAGACATCCCCTTCGCTCTGGACCCACGCCCTTCCTCCTCTTCACCAGGCAAATGCCTCCTTTCAGTCCCACTCGCATGCGGAGGTGCGGTAACCTCCATAAGGGAAGGGTCATCCGCCTCCACATTACCCCCAACCACTTTGCCACCCACACGTTTAGACTTCTTTCCCCCCTTCCGAGCCACCACAACTCCCCCCTGGGCCCCAGCAGGTGCAGTCTGCACCACACTGGAGCCAAACTCACCCGATTGCACTTTCTTCGCTCGGGCAGCCCTATCCCTCTCCTTCTTCTTATTATGCTTCCCCTGCTTCTCCCAAAACCCCCCCTCAACACTCCCCTCCTCCTGCGCCCCACCTCCATCCACCGCCACAGGCGCAAGACGTAGGGGACGTGGGGGGCTTGGGCTCTCACTGCCCAGGGTCCCCAAAGCGGAACCTCTGGACCCAGAAGGCTTAGCACTGCCGCCCCGGGTCACCAAGGCAGAACTGGCAACCTCAGCCGGGTCAGCAGTACCACCCCGCGCCGCTGAGGTTTGACCAGCCACCCCAGATGGGCCAGCAGCGCTTTCCTGGGCCACTGCACTAGAACCTCTAGCAGTGCCCCCGCGAAAAAGACACTCCCTACGGAGATGTCCAAATTCGCCGCACGCATGACACCGTGCCTTTCCCCAACTCCAACGCACGGTTCTGGGTACACCCTTATGCACCACCTCAAAACTCCCCTCGGCACCATCCCCCTCACCCACCTTCATGAACACCCTCCTCTTGAAACTGAAGACCCCTTTTTCCTCCGGGTCCCCCCCGGGATGCAAGAGACGAAAACATTTAGACCGCACCTCCCCGAACTTGGACAGGTGTGGAATAAGCACTGCATCCGAAAAATAAGTGGGGCAGCTCCGCAGGAGAACCGGTCTCACCCTGGATACCCACGGATCCACCTGTACGTGGACCCCCCCCACTGAGATCCCCTCCTCCAACGCTCGGGCCACACACTCCCGGGTCTTAAGTATCATCTCCACCTTTCCCCTTTCGAGCTCAGAAGAGACAATAGCCCCCCTCCCAAGAAGTTCATTCATGGCCTTCGTAATTACCCCCCTAGACATCATAGGCCCAGTTTGAACAGAAATACCAAAACTGTCCCCATCCAAGTCAACATGAGGCTCAAGCTCAGATGGCCTCGCACCCGCCACTGATGCCGTCGCTGCGTAGGTCCGGACCTTCGGCCGCGCCCCTTCCATCGCCATCCTCACAGAGGCACAAACCAGCTCCAAGCCCCTCAGCAGCACAGCTCCAAGTTAAGTCCCAGAGACAGTCACAGTCAAAGACAGGCAGCAGAAAACAGAAACCTCCAGCTGAAGCAGGAAAGTCCCCAGGTTCGTCCACAGCCAAGAGCAGCTTACGGGAAACTCGATCCCAGTCGCGCTGGACGCAAAAGTACCTTCTTCACATTAAGCCAGGCAGCCGCACTGACAAAATGACTTTAGGGCAGAGAAGCGGAGCCAAAAACGACAAAGACACCGCACAACTTCAGCCCACTGAGATCACAGGCACTCTTGGCAATCCGCCAACGCCAACCGCACCCTCGACAATGTGGAGAAACTCAGGAATCTTCACACAGATGGAGGCTCCCCAGACCAGAGAAAAGCTTCAACAGCCCAACAATAAGTTGAACTATGAAGCCCCCCTGGGTCTGTGCCCTCTCCAACGGCAAAATCCTGGAAAGGCTGCTCCAATCCTTCTCAACTGCAGAGCTGAGAAGAAAACACGACCTCTCTCTCTCTCTCTCTCTCTCTCTCTCTCTCCTCCTCTCTCTTCCCTTTCTCTATTCCCTTCTCTCCACCCCCCCCCCCCCCGCTCTCTCTCCTTTCTCTCTCTCCCCTTCTCTCCCCCTTCTCTCTCTCTCCTCTGTCTCCACCTGCGGGAGCGTCCCACAGTCACTGACCGCGATGCACCGCTATCGGACCCCAACTTCCACACCAGGGTGACCCTCCTCCAACCCCCGGACTTTGACACCCACGGCCACGGGGACAGACAGTTTATATATTACCGTCTCGGTATTTGCGGAACGCACCCAAGCTCCCACGCACAAAACAGGCAGCATCTCTGGAGAGAAGGAATGGGTGACGTTCCGTACCGAGACCATTCTTCAGAGTGTGTCTGAAGGGTCTCGACCCGAAATGCCACCCATCCCTTCTCTCCAGAGATGCTTCCTCTTCAGCTGAGTTACTCCAACATTTTGTGTCTATCTTTGGTGTGACAGTTGTGTCATTTCATCGGCTTCGTGTATTACACGCCCAGGAGAGAAGCTGGACATGTCGCTTGCATCTATTCAAACAAGTGCGCTCAAATTGAAATCCCACGTTAACCATGTTCCCGAGTGCAAGGATGATTTATGCATGTAATACATAGTTAATAAACTGGTGTATATCATGTATTACATGAAAGCGACCGAAGGTGTGCATTCCTCTGGCAGCCGCCACTCTCCCACGGCACGGCTGCGGGTCGGGTGGAGCGGAGGTTTGGGGTAATGTTCATGCCTTCATGGTGATGTGATGGACGTGGGGATCTGGACCAATCGCTGAGTAGTCCCGCCCCCCGGCAACGCCAAGTCCGTTATTGGACTTTTCTGTTGAGCGGCTGTCGGTCCTTTGGCCTGTAGGCAACGCCACTTTTCGGGTAGGTAGCGACTGAGCGGCCATTCGGTAAGTTTGCTTTTAGGCGATGCAGCCTTTTGGTTCGTAGGCGTTTAAGCGTCCCGCGCTTTCGGTTAGCTTGCATTTAGGCGTCCCATCCTTTCGGTTAGAAGGCGTTTCGTCTTCGGATTATTTCGGTTCATTCGCATTTCGGCCTCGTTTCTATTCGGTTCTTTGGCTTCGGCTTCTTTGCTTCTTTGCTTCAGCCTCTTGTCTGTCGGCACCGCGTCCGCACATGCAATAAACTAGCTGACACTAACTAATGACATTGTTTTCCTTCTATATTTGAGATTGACAAAAGGTTTAATGTGAGCACACGGTAATTAGAAATACACCACTAAATGTTCTGAAGAAGGGTCTCGACCTGAAACGTTGCCTATTTCCTTCACTCCATAGATGCTGCCTCACCCACTGAGTTCCTCCAGCATTTTTGTCTACCACTGAATGTTCAAACACCTTTGCAGGTACAAAGTACTTCATATGGATGGTCTAAAAGCTTCTGTGGACAGAGATCTCAAAACAGATGTTGTCCATATGGATATTCCTTCCACAGATGCTACCTGACCCACTGAGTTCTTCCAGCACTTGGTGTTCTCCACAAGATTTCAACATCTGCAGTTCCTTGCGTTTCCTGTGTACCCAAAATTGATGTGGTTGGGACTGACTCTGTTGAGTATACCGACCCCAATTATTGGTGGAGGCAAAAATCCCTTTGATCGTGTTTGATGTGTAAAAAAATAAGTCTCGGCTGAAGGATCCTTCACCTCTACCGCAATGGTGAGAAATAACTTAAAATGAATGTGGAGACACGAGAGACTGCAGATGCAAGAGCCTTAAACAAAAAATCATAGCACCAAAGGAGCTCAATGGGTCAAGCAGCATCATTGGAGGGAGGGAGACACAAAGTGCCGGAGTAACTCATTCAGTCAGCAGCATTTCTGGAGAAATGGGATGGATGACATTTCAGGTAATGACCCTTCTTCAGACTGAAAGTAGAGGAGATGGAACTGGAGATAAGAAAAGGCCATATCAAAGCAGGGCTGGCAACAGATGACCAAGGAAGGGTGGCTGGGGAAGATGTGATAACGAAGGGGAGGGGATGGAAAGCCAACATTTTGGGTCAGGGCCCTTCTTCAAATTGAAAGTGTCTAATTTGATGTAGGCCATTTAACATACTCCTTGTGTCCGGTTGGCTTTAGTGACATACTCCATCATTGTCTTACATCTTGGCTGTTGCAAGCGGGAAGATCGCATGGTCCTGCAGAAGACAACACCGTTTTTTTCACAAAGCTGTCTTTTAATGTCAAACTGCTTTCTGCTTGGAATGTACATCAGAACTGTTTTCTGAAGACTGGTTCTTGTTGGAATTAATGTCTGCTTTGTTCACATAATCTTATAACCCCTGAATAATCCTTAACAAGGCCAAATTTTGAAGTGGATTTCCAGGGACAAGTTATCACAGCAGTGAGTGTATCTCACATCAGGCCAATGATGAATTTCTGACCCAACATCACTTATGCCCAATGAGCTCTCATTGTTATGTTGAATCATATCCTAGTCACACATCATCTTGTTCACACTAACACTGACCCTTGATTGAGCAATCCTCCCACTTCAAAACTCTCAATCTTTTTTCCCAAACTCTACAGCCTCTCCCCTCCCCTTTCAGCAAATTCCTCTGTGCCTACAACCATTGGAGGTGTCTTCAATCCTCATATTCCGTTCTCTTGCTTAACTCCAAACTTGATCATTTTATCACTAGTTACCAAGACCCAATGTGTTCAATTCCCTCCCTCGTTCCCTCTCTTCCTTTTCTTTAAGCAATTCTTTAAAATGGACCTCTCTGGTATAGGTTTTAGATCGCAGGTCCTTACACCTCCTTACATAGCCTAATATCAAGATTATTTTTTGCCCTTGAACCTTCTGAACCTTCTGAATTTGTAGTTGGCAGGGCAGTACTCTGCATATCGCCAACTTGGATGTGTTGTGCATACTAACGTGCTGTTAGTGCCCTCCTAAAACTATCTAGTAAAGGTGATTTGACTATATTGTTGTCTAGTTTATTCCATTCCCTTAAGGTTCTTACAAAACATGAGTTCTTATAAATATCTGACCTGGCAAATGGGGTTTCTATTTGCATATCATTTCTCTTTCTTGTTCTCCTTTCTGTTGAGTATGTTATATAACTATCTGCAGTTATGCCCGCGATCCCCTTTTGAATCTTGTACAACATGGCTAGTCTGTTCCTTGCCCTTCTTGATTCCAGCGTTTCCCACTCAGGTCAGACAGCATCTGGGTGACACTGCTGCCTCTATTGTAGTTCCCGATGCAAAAGCGTGCTCTGTACCCCTTTTCCTTTGTACCCCTTCTAGTTTGTTGCTATGACCGGTTTTGTATGGGTCCCAGGCACATGAAGCATATTCCAGTAAGGGTCCAACCAATGGTGTATATGCTGTGGTTTTCACTTCCTTTGGGCAGAACCAGAGGTCTCATCTAAGGAATCCTTGTGTCCGGTTGGCTTTAGTGACCGTGTTGTCCACATGTTCCCCCCACGAAAGCTTGCTATCAAGATATGGTTGTGAACTTGGACGATGAAGTATTTGTCCACAGAAGACGTAGTCTCGAGTAGGTGGTTTCTTCTTGTTTGAAATTACCATAATTGAGCATTTGATTAGGTTGAAGCTCATCTTCCATGTGTTTTGCCATAATTCCAAGGACTTAAGGTCTCCTTGTAAGGAGTTCATATCCTCTACATCAGTGACAGGTGTATACACAAGACAATCATCTGTGAAGAGTCTTGTTTTAGAATTTATGTGTTTAGGTAGATCATTAATGTACGTCAGGAACAACAGTGGCCCGAGGACCGTGCCTTGCGGTACTCCTGACAGTACCTGTTCTTCTAAAGAAATATTTCCTTCACAGGCCACCCTCTGCGTCTGATTTGTGAGAAAGCCCCTAACCCAGTTATGTCGACTATTTCTGATGCCATAGTAATCCAGTTTTCCTAGGAGCCTTTCAAAAAGAACTTTATCGAACGCTTCAGAAAAGTCCAGGATTGCCACATGATTAGGTTTCCCCTTATCTAATGCCCTTGCGATGTCATGAATTGTGACAGTAAGTTGTGTTCCCATTGAACTTTTTGCTCTGAAGCCATGTTGTCAGTCCACTTGTATCCCATTCTTTTCGAAAAGTTCCATGATGTAAGAGCGTATAATGTCTTTCAAGATCTTACATGTAACACTGGTCAGTGAAACATGTAAGAGTGACTTGAATAGCTCTGTTAAATTAGTGGCACCATACACTGGACATAATCAACATACAGGGCCTTAGGTTCTCCAGATATATTTTAATAATTGATCTGATGATCCAGTCCAAATAAATAACAGCATGTGAAGGGCTGTCTTGTAGCAATAGATCAGGCCTACCTGGCATAAATAACATAATGATGTGAAAAAATACTAAAAATAGAGGAAGTTCATCAGGCCCAGTGGTAAAGTGAAAACTTCTCCAATCCTGTGGAAGTAGTATACCTTTTATTTATGAACAAATTGTGCAATATATCAGATATACAGGCTGAACACTGATTTTCCGGCACCCTCAGTTCCAGAGCCTTTCTGGATTATCCCATTTTCTGGACAAACAGAGGTCACATGATAATTAAACGACAGTACACCCCTGGCCCCTAACGTGTCCCTGAAGCACCATGGAGTGCCAGAAACTTAAATAAAACAGAAAGGGAAAGGACGTGTCTCTTGGGCCGTAAGCTGACAAGCAGCCCCACTTGGAGGGAGTTCGATTGGAAAATTAAAATGAGAGTATTTAGGACCTCTCTACTGTTGGCAAGATACAGTAACACCTCAAATCTATGCTGGAGACAATGTGGGAAGATAGGTGATCACACACCTATTTTTTGGGATTGTCCCAAATTGTACCAATACTGGAGAGACATCCAGGTAGAGATTAAATTAATTCTGGGAGTGGATCTACCTCTGGAACCGGCTTGTTTTGTATTAGGAGATACTCCAGCAGCGACAGATATTCAAAATCAGAAATATTGGCTTGGGGTGATGATGTTGAATGCTAAAAAGATGATAACAGTGCTATGGAGAAAGGAAATGCCACCAAATGTTCAACAGTGGAGGGAAAGGTTGAAAAATGTATACTTGATGGAAAGTATAACTGCTAAACTCCAGTTGAAGACTGATGCCTTCAATATTATATGGAAACCGGTACTATTACTAGGTATGTTGCAAAACTTACCTTTAGCGGCGCTGCAGTTCTGCGGCTCCCCGTGTGCGCGACTTTAGCGCCTTTCAGAGGGGGGCGGGCTTAAAGTGCCGTTTTTCAACAGACCTGGATAATCGATGAATGTTGGGCGATTTCGTTGCGGAAGAAAAATCGCTCCGACATTTCATCAATGAAGGTATTTTTAAATTACTCTAAATTATTTGTTAACTAGAGTAATTTAAAAATCACCTTCAAAAGCCGTGAGCACTGACAACCGGAAGGATTTTCCGTAGGGGATAAAAAAAGGTAAATAGTTTATTTTTATATTAAAAGTTGGTTTTTCGGGAGGCTTTAATAATATTTTTATGTTGCGAAATGGGGTCCCAAAAAATGTATGAACAAACAATATTTTTCCTCCCGACTTCACCGCTAACCGCAACGTTCCAATCCACCGCATTCCACTAAAACCCACTCGCTAGTTGATTTAAATGGCCATTAATTTACAGGAATCAAACACTAAATTCCTTGCATTTGCCCCAGAAATTCATGAAAATGAGATTTAAAAATTATGTTATATTGTGGATTATTGTGTGAATGTTATTTGGACACTTAGGCAATTTTAAAAAAGTTTATCTTTTCTTAAGAAATGGATAGATGTTTAGATCTACTCATTGAATTTTGTAATTAGCTACAATTAGATAACTAACTAATTATATGCTTTAATTTCAGGTAATCCAAGTAAAATTGTTTAATATTTGTTTCAGAATGCTTCAATCTATAATAACTGAAAATTTCATTGAGTTCTCTTAATTTTTAAGAAAGTTATGGGCTTTTAACTTTTCCAGATCACAGCTTTTGAGTTGTCAATTGAAAGGCAATGGGGAACAAGATGCTAATTTCCCAGTATGAAAATGGCCATAACTTTCTTAATACTGAAGATATGAAAGGAAATTAGGTGTCAAATTAAACTTCTTTTTATGCTTTATCTGATGGGATAAATTGCAGACTTTATTTTTAAAATCTCAAAATTTTGTAACATTGCTACTATTACAAATGCCAAGATAGATCAAGGATATGAATGGATGAGCTTGCTCTGGTGCCTGTAAATAAGCTGCTTCTATGATAGAATGTTAAGAGGATTTGATGCAATGCCAATAGATGTTAGGTGATTTGTATATTGTCATTTTGCGATTGTCTTTTGTGTTTCTCTTTGTTTTATCTGTATGTGTATTTTGTTATGTCAATAAATGTTGAGTTCCAAAAAAAACAAAAACATATATAAAATGTCAACCGAATGTGAATGGAATGGTTGCTGACCCATCCCCGGCTCCCAGCCATTTAGAGCCCCACCTTCGGATCCCACCTCCCACTCGCAAAGTGCAACACCGAGCCCTTCTTCGCCCACCGCATGTTCCAACATGGCTCTTGTTGCAGCTTACGTTGTAACCACTGGGAAGCGCTTTCTTTATGTTGCTGCCCTCCCCTACCCGCCCCTTCACCCCCTCACCAGAGAGAACGCTCAACACTCACAACACCATCTGTGGCCGCTCAGGGTATTTCATCTGACCTTTTGTAATTTTGTACAGTTTATTGGGGTGGAGCAGACCATCAGTTGCCAGAAAGCTGCTGTTCAACCTGTATTGCAACCAAGCAGATGATAGTCACATGGTTGTCATGTTTATTGGACTCTAATTAATGTTTATTTGTTAATATTACAAAGAAGCCGTATTGAGATTTGGATACTTTAGAATGTTTAGAAGACCACGATTTGCCGTGTAGTTCATCATTCTCCTTAAAGGTGTGAATAGATTCATCACTTTTAAGTTGTGCTGTGGGGTCAAGGAAAGAGCGTTCACGTCGCGGCCCTGTTTCCACCAATCTTTCCACCACCACGTACAAGAGGCACAAGAAGCGCAAGACAGACACCATTGCATGCAGATGCTGAGAAGTGTGTTCAGCTCTGGCTGAACAACCTCTAATCTTGTGTGTGGGCGTGAAGAAGAAGCTGTGCAGTGTAACTTAACTTTAAAAAAGCTTCTAAATTATCTAAGGGAGCCGCCCAAACACAACTCCTTTTAATGATACAAAACAGTCTTGTTGCCATTTGAAAAATACAACCGGGGATGTAAAATTACTGCTGAGCTTGTCTGACATTCTTTCCCCTCAGGTATTGTATTTGTTTATATATTTCAGTGAGTAAACCAGAACCACACAAAGTAATATAAGGAATCAAGGTTTTGAGTTGAAACCTAATTTTCAGTAAAGCTTTTCAATAATCATGGGAATACTAAATGATCAATAATTTAAATTTCAATACATCTGTGAAATAAAATTAATCTTCATGTATGTAATCTTAAAGTAATGAATGCAAATTTAGACAGTGCCTTCCAAAGCAGAAGATCTAATCATATCTGTATACTTGAGTTTACATACTCAATTTTATACAGTCAGTAGAGACATATTGTAAAGAATATAAGATTTAGAGTGTCATCTGCATAAGATTTATGAAGTAATTAGTCACTTTTTCACATTCAAAGGCACAGTGCCAGATAGGTAGTTGCTTAAAGATAAGCATAATCCAGTGATGAAATCAATTTAACTCATGGCATTTTAGTGAAATGTGTGAGGTGAATGAAAGCTTTAAATAATAAAAGCATAAAAATGTATTTAACTAAGTGCCAACACTACAAAGTCTCATTAAAAAAAAAAACATTATAAAACAGGACTACTGCACTGTAAAAGATCTAATGAGCGTATTCGATGGGCTATCAGCGTATGTGGAGAGTATCAACAACTGTTGATGTGTAGCTTAGTTTAGAGATAGAGCAAGGAAACAGGCCCTTCGGCCCACGGAGTTCGCACCAACCAGCGATCCCCGCACATTAACAAGACCCAACACACTAGGGACAATTTTACACTTACTCCAAGCCAATTAACCTACAAGCCTTTACTTCTTTGGAGTGTGGGGGGAAACCCGCACTCTCGGAGAAAACACATGCAGGTCACGGTGAGAATGTACAAACTCCGTACAGCCAAGCACCCGTAGTCAGGATGACGCTGTAAGACAGTAGCTCTACCACTAAGCCACCATCTAGCCCTCGATGCTGTGGAGATAACTGGTGCCTGATTTCAAAATGGTAACCTGAAGAAAAGGAGCGTGCATTTATTTAAATATTTTAATATTCCAATGTTATTGTAATGATCTTAAACCTCCTAACAATCTTCTCCATTATAATGTACATTATTTTTTAGCTTACTGAAAATAATTTAGTTGAATTATGAAGTTCAAAAGCAAATTTTGAAATCCAGTTGCAAAAAAACAACTTCAAACCTTTTTGTGAAGCTATGAAGAAACTATCTTTGTCATAAATCTTTTTGTAAAGAAGGGATTAAAGAAGAGGCTTGTTGTGCCTAACAGGGAAACTTTCTGATTATGGTAACAGAACTGCTACCACTTAAATATAGTTTGATATCAGTTGTGTTGATGATAAAAAATAGTGAGCTGAACGGGCCAAATTGAGCTGACTGACCACAGGGAAACTCAGTGTGAGACATTTCTTCTTCTTGCATATGGCGTACACAGCCTAAAGTTGTAGGTCAACTTGTTCTATTTGATCTAATTGTTCGTGCACATCAGGTTGATTGCATTAGTCGAAACAGCGTAGACCACATGAAGGTTGCAATCTCCCACCCCTGTGAGACACTCAAGGGTCAGCTTATTCAAACTTGAACGCATGTTCAGCCAAATGTGCAGGTCCAAAGGGATCACATGCCAGGGCATCTGACTCCTGCTTCACCACTGGCTTGCTATTGAGCCCAGCAACAGACATCCAAATCACTGAAGTTAAAGGCTGGATGTAGTATGTACTTAGTCGCCCAGTTTTATGCCAGGGAGGACAAGTGTATAGTCATAAACCCCGTACTGCCCAATTGGGCCACCATTGTTGTAAAAAAGATAAATGCTTGACACAACATACTGGAGTAACTCAGCGGGACAGGCTGCATATCTGGATAGAAGGAATGGGTGATATTTCGGGTCGAGACCCTTCTACGGTCTTGACCCGAAAATTCACTCATGCCTTCTATCCAGAGATGCTGCCTGTTCCGCTGAGTTACTCCAGCATTTTGTATCTATCTTCTGTGTAAACCAGCATCTGCAGTTCCTTCCTACACAGATACATGTTTGAGTTATTTTACCTTTAATTTGGTGCATTTAATTATATATTTAACAAATGTTAATTAATCCTCTGTAATTTATTTGTATTATTTATTAAACATTTAGATATTTTATTAAACATGAGACTCATTTAAAACCAGTTCATAAGTCTGGGGGGTGGGATTTCAGGACTAGTCATTACTTGCAAACAGCTCCACCTTGCCGATGCAGAAAATCGTGTTGATCCGGCTACTATGTGCAACAAAACTGACAGAGCATCACAGGCAGCGAGTCTACCAGAGGAGGTGTCTGACAGAGGTGATGTCCAGTGGGATCAGACCTATTGATATAGTACATCCACTTCCAACAATCACCACGATTAATAACTGGTGATGATCTATCATTCTATTATTAATGTCACTCTATTAGACGTAAATCAACACAGAATCCTTAATGATTGTTGACTATGTTTTTCCCTCAAGGAATTATCGAGAGCGAAATTCGTTCTTTTGCCTGCTTGCGTTTGTTTTGTCCAAGTCACCTGGTAACCTGAGCTAGAATTATTGATTACCAAATCTAATGATAGGTCCCCAAAATATTCATACACAATTTACATTAATTTAGACTAAAATTTAGTAAGAGATTTCCAGTAAAATTGATGGACAAATATATTTCATAGCAAAACTGTCTCAACTAATATATTGTTTTATCAATTTGTTTTGAGAAATTGCTTTTTCCCATTTCTTCCAAAACTCTGCCAAACTCCCGCACTGACTGCAATAGAATCCTGTAGTCAGGATGGAACCTGGGTCTCTGGCACTGTAAGGCTGCAACCCTACTGCTGCACCACTATGGTACAGGGTTTTATTAGGCTGTTTAGTCGAATGTCAGTCTGAAAATAAAGATTTTAATGGTCTGGTAACAATATAATGAATTTTAATCAACGCAGCAAATGGACTATTAAACGTTAAGTGAGCAACTAATAGTTACAGCTTCCTAACAACTAAGAGTAATCACATGTTATAGAATCTGTGGTACCTGCTTGGTTATTTAAAAATAAAACTCTGAAACATTACTAACTGCAGTCTACCCCACAGTACAGCAGTTCAGGTAACAGAAATTGCCCTTTCAGTATTCATATATATGTATCTATATCAAAAGAAAATCTGAGATATGAAATAAAGATTCACGCTGATGGAATTTATGTAAGAAAAAACCCCACAAAATGCGAAATTAAAAAGTATTATCATATTTTATCAAAGGTTCGTCATGCAAAATTGTAATAAAGACAGTTTTCTAGGAAGGCAACCCTTCTATAACACGGAAATATGCTACATTTATATTTAATGCAAAGATTTGATTGAAATGTTAGCTGTGATAATTGTTCTTAAAGACCAATTATCTTCATTGCATGTCTGATTTGGATTACTCGTTTCATGTGTGTGTGCGATTTCCAGATTTCTACATATGCTTGATATTGACTTATAAAGGAAAGAAATAGCAATGTAAGTTAATTCCACTCTGGGATAACACATCTGCTAGTACTTTTTGGCTGCAATTTGGGATTCTATTATCAACATGAATTATTTGTGATCTGACCTTCTTCTGAAAACTGCTGTGTAACTATTTGTTCCTAATATGAATGTTTGATCTTGTAGCCGGCTGATTTGATTATTCAAAAGCAACTATAATAAGACCCTGAAAATATAATTACGGAGGATTTGAAAGTGTTTCAAGTTCACTTTTACATACTGTGTAAACTAATCTGAAACCAACAGCCAAAACTGCCAAAGGCCATTTCCAACAAGGTTCTTTCTCAAATCTTTCCCCAGCATCATTTGTTCATAACCTTATCCACATTTTTTTTTTTGCCTCCCTGAAGGAATCGCACCACATCAAACCCAGCATCCTGCAGAGAAAAAAAATGAGAGCGAGGGAGAGAGAGGAAGGGAGAGAAGGAAGAGAAGGGAGAGAAGGGGAATAGGAGAGAAGGGAGAGGAGGAGAGGGGATGAGGAGAGGGGGAGAGGGGATGAGGAGAGGGGGAGAGGGGAAGTGGAGAGGCAAGAGGGGAGGAGAGGAGAGGAAGAGGAGGAAAGGGGGAGAAGAGAGGGGGAGAAAATTGTTTAAAAATGTTGTCTGTACTCAGATAATAATGGAAGATAAAAATAGAAAGTTTGGTTTATTTCCACGTATTTCCACTGGAGGATAAGCAGTTGCTAATATTTTAGTTTGATGTTCTAGATCCAACAATATATTAAATATAAGTTGAAGTTTACTGCAGGTGATTATTTAAAGCTAATAGTGCATTAACAAGCTCCATCTCTCTTCAATATTGGTATCCATGAGGAAAGGCTTAAGGAAAGATTCAGGAAACCAGGCATATCTTTATGCAGATTAAGGTTGACTTTTAAAGTTTTCTTTACAATGTCCTTTCTTAATTTCAGGATCATTTGTTGTTTACTCCAAAATTAGTTAGCTAAAAACCATTCCATGTTTTGCTGCAATTTGGTTTCCACACTGCATAGGAGGAAGCATCTCTTAAACTTATCTGTTTGACGAAAATTTCCATATTCTATATTATGTAAAAGCCATTTGATGTAATGCTTAAAATTTCCCATTTTTTAGAATTCTAAACAGTTTGTTTTTTTATTTCTTCCTGATGTGAATTATGTACATTTCATTTACTAACCTTAAATATTGTTTTCATACACATGTTGAAAGTGAAATAATGCCACCTGGAAAAAAATATTGTATCACAATACTGTCAATTAAGTATTCTTTTAAATGGTGTAAAATTTAAAAAAATCAAACCTACCAAACAATAATAAAGTGATCATAATAGATTGAGTGGCAAACCTTTCACTACAGAGAGAGAATAAATATCACTACTTTGTAAACTTTGGAATCGTGCAATGTGAATATTACCATACGATTTCATAACGATTTGATAATAAATTATCTTCTTCATCTTGTGTATGGCGTGCACAGCCTAAAGTTGTAGGACAACTTGTTCTATTTGATCTTATTTGATTGTGCACGCTGGGTTGATTGCATTTGTCGAAACAGGGCGGACCACGTGAAGGTTGCAATCTTCCACCCCATAATAAATTATAAAATGGGGTAATACCTCAGTTAATGTAGCTAACAATGGACTGCCATAAAGACACAAAATGCCCCTGTCAAGTATTGCATGAGCAATATAACTTCAATTTAATAAATAATAAAAAAATGTGCTAGGAAAGCTTGAACAGTTTATACAGCCTGTTGCAATGCTAACATACTCCTTTAATAATAAAAAGGGCTGACATTTTATTTTATTGTCGAGCATTTTCCATTCAAGCATTACGAGATAAAACAATGTACTGTAGGTCTTGAAAATCCCCCAAAAAATTGCAGATGCTTGAAGTCGGAAATAAAAGCATTTACCTTTTTAGTCAATTTGGTCAATTTATCAATTTGGTCATCTGAACCTGGATTGGTTTCTCCAATGTAGGGGAGAGACATTGTGGGATAGAATGTAGTGATTTGCAACTTCACCTGGAGAACTATTAGACTCCCGCAGTTACATATGAAAGAGTGCTAGAGAGTATGGTGGTTGATGGAGATAAAAGAACAGTTTGGGGAATCGCGAATGGTGTGGTCTCTCAAAATGCTGAAAGGGGAGAGGAAAACAAGATGGTGGACTGGTCCAAACAGTATAAATCTTAACTGGATAACCCTCGCCTCTCCACCCTCTCCCTCCCATTTATTTTACTATTGGCATCATGTACTTTGGCAGCAGCACTTCAGGTGCTGTTGAAGTAAGATAAATAGCTTCAGATGATATGAAGGGGTCAGTGTTTGCAAAAATATTACCAACAGCTGTCCTGAAAAACAACATCTTATAGCTAATTTAGAAACATGGAGCTGGTTTACAAAGAAGGGTGCAATGTACTGGAGTAACTCAGCGGGCCAGGCAGAAACCCTGGAGAACATGGACAGGTGACGTTTTGGGACGGGATCCCTCATCAGGCTTGAAGAAGGGCCTTGATCCAAAATGTCACCTTTCCATGTTCTCCAGGGTTGCTGGCTGACCCGTTGTGTTACTCCAGTACTTTGTGTACAACAGAGCTAATACATGTCATGTGTGAATAAATTGCTCGTTGCTATTCTCTCTTACACTGCCTCAACCCATAATGTCAATCCAAATTGTGAGTATTGCATGATTGTATTATTGTGCCAGATGACAGGAGAAAACTGACCCCTTTGGAATTAGTCAGATGGTGTAAAGTTTAAGCAATTCTAAACAATGAAGAAGATTTGGAGCAGAGAGATGGGGCATTGTTGTGAGCAGTCATCTTTCAAGCAAACAGCTGCAGTCAAAATTGGATCGACCTAAAACTGGTATAACTAGGTATATGATTGAAGCACTTAAGGCTGAATATTTGTATTGCCTATTGTGTCGTGACTGTGAAGGATAGTTTTTAAATAAAATGCCACACTTAGTTCATTTCCCATTTATCTGATTAAAAGTGTGCCAATCTTAACAGCTGTAATGACTTCAGTGAGTATATTTATTTAAAGTGTCTCGCCAGAAAATAGCTGAGTGCCAACTTCGTATTTTGTTTGTGATGTTGGCAATGTATTAAATGTTTATCAGGAACATTAAATAAATATGCATTAAATTATCAAAAATATGCATACCGCTACAGTGCAAATCTTGAATGTTTGTCTTTACGTCTGTTTTCTTATTGGTATTCTGGACAGACATGTTTATTAATAGTGAGAGCATTAATGCTACGATGCTATAGTGGTTTACTTAACTAACACACTTCTGCAGTGATAATTATGATCAAAATACAAGAACACGTCCACAGCTTTCTCACAATAAATTGACCAAACTCTGAAAGAGAAGAGATCATTGTATATCTTATTAAAAATAATACTGCAGTGATCTAACTGGCCAAATCAAACTGCAACATATTTGTAGGAAAATTTGATTATTTTATTTCAAGAAAATGGCACATATAAAATTGCATCAACTAGGGATGTTTATATTGAGAATGATATAAAAACAAACAACAGGCATATCAGTAAAATATTCCTAACTACAGTTGACTAGTTATGTTTGGACGGCCATTCTCATAGTGCTATTTTGAGGTGATCATACAATTTGTCAGCCTGAACCATTTAGTTGCATGGAGCACTTAGACTCATTAGAAGTACAACATTCCATGTCACCTCTGGAGTATTCTTATTGTCGCAGACCCACCATTGCAGGCAGGATAGCTTTGTTAAACATGCATTTTGTATAAGCAAATACATATTGCACTACTCCCCTAGGTTAAATTATAGATTTAAATCAAAAATTAATTCTGTCTAATTAAGAACATAGGAAAAAAATTAACCTGCTTTACCACATCAAGCAAAATTACAAGCTATTTGAAGCTATCAGAGTAGTTTTTATTTAATACTCTGCGTCTCAGGGCTTTCACCAGTCCTCTGATTTTCATCCCATCATGTTTAACTGTTAGAAGAAACAGCAATATCAAAATGCATCCTCTTGTTAGCATTTAACACGTTTTGTGGGAGGCATTTTTTGTATTCCATACACTCTCCTAAATGCAGCTAGCTCAAAGGCCACAGTGCTCCTTATATCCAATTCAACATTCAGGTGGCTAGATCTTTCATTGTACCCACACCAGCTACCAGAATATAATATGTGGCTGTCTCCTGCCTGTGTGTGGAAGTCAAGTTAGTAATGGGCCTGTCCCAGTGGATGTAACTAGTAGAGAGGGTAAAGGAGAACCAGTGGATGTGTTATATCTGGACTTTCAGTAGGCTTTCGACAAGGTCCCACATAAGAGATTAGTATACAAACTTAAAGCACATGGTATTGGGGGTTCAGTATTGATGTGGATAGAGAACTGGCTGGCAGACTGGAAGCAAAGAGTAGGAGTAAACGGGTCCTTTTCAGAATGGCAGGCAGTGGCTAGTGGGGTACCGCAAGGCTCAGTGCTGGGACCCCAGTTATTTACAATATACATTAATGATCTGGATGAGGGAATTGAATGCAACTTCTCCACGTTTGCAGATGACACGAAGCTGGGGGGCAGTGTTAGCTGTGAGGAGGATGCTAGGAGGCTGCAAGGTGACTTGGATAGGTTGGGTGAGTGGGCATGCAGTTGCAGCAGGCAGTGAAGAAAGCGAATGGTATGTTAGCATTCACAGCAAAAGGATTTGAGTATAAGAGCAGGGAGGTTCTACTGCAGTTGTACAGGGTCTTGGTGAGGCCACATCTGGAGTATTGCGTACAGTTTTGGTCTCCTAATCTGAGGAAAGACATTCTTGCCATAGAGGGAGTACAGAGAAGGTTCACCAGACTGATTCCTGGGATGTCAGGACTTTCATATGAAGAAAGACTGGGTAGACTCAGCTTGTACTCGCTAGAATTTAGAAGATTGAGGGGGGATCTTATAGAGACTTACAAAATTCTTAAGAGGCTGGACAGGCTAGATGCAGGAAGATTGTTCCTGATGTTGGGGAAGTCCAGAACAAGGGGTCACAGTTTAAGGATAAGGGGGAAGTCTTTCAGGACCGAGATGAGAAAATCATTTTTCACACAGAGAGTGGTGAATCTGTGTAATTCTCTGCCACAGAAGGTAGTTGAGGCCAGTTCATTGGCTATATTTAAGAGGGAGTTAGATGTGGCCCTTGTGGCTAAGGGAATCAGGGGGTATGGAGAGAAGGCAGGTACAGGATACTGAGTTGGATGAATAGCCATGATCATATTGAATGGCGCTGCAGGCTCGAAGGGCCAAATGGCCTATTCCTGCACCTATTTTCTATGTTCATGTTTCTACGTTTCTATGTCCCACTTACGCTACTTTTTCGGCAACTGCCAGCACCCATCATAGGTCGTTGCAGGTCACCAAAAATGTTCAACATGGTGAAAATTCAGCGGCCACCAGAAAGACGCTACGACTCTTTGGGCGACTGAGGAGACTACTCACGACCATACAGGCGACACGCTGGCAACATGTCGCGGGGTGAAGCCTCTATGGTCGTGAGTAGTTGCCCAAAGAGCCGTACCTTGTTTTGGTCGCCACTGGATTTTCAACATGTTGAAAATTTTCGGCGACCTGCAACGACCTATGACGGGTGCCGGCAGTTGCCAAAAAAGTTGTGTAAGTGGGACAGGCCCAAAAGAGGATGCAGAGCTCTAACTTTAAAAAAAGATGGTCTGTACAGTATATCTTAAAATATATAAAACAACAGAATCTAGATTCTAGGGAGACATTCAACCTTTTTTTACTATTTGCATCCAAAATATACAGTAAGTAAGGTGCGGCAGCAAGCAATCTGCCAAAAACTCAGTTAACAACCCAACTGCAAGCCACAAACAGTTCATATTCACACTGACAATCCCGTGTAGTTTATAGGCCCAAATATGAGTGGATATTCTTTGATCCCTCCTTTAAATATCAATGTGGGAATGACCCTACCAAACCATCCATGCAAGTTGCCACTTCAACTGAAAATAGTGCATTTGGGATGTGGAATTATTTGGTCCCAAACACCTATTTAAATAGGTTTGTTCCTGGAGTACAGGATGAAATTTAACCTTGGCCATTATGTTGTTGTTAAAATCTATTCCAGTCCAAGAATATTTATAATTACATTCAATTGTTTGCCTCGGCTACAGAAACAGAAAAAAAAGGCTCGAAAGACTTTTACCTGGCAGCAAAACATTTAGAATTACAAATGGCACAATGTCAATAGGTCTTTTGTGTGTGATATTGATGGTCCATAAATCTGTTTTGAGTGCACCATGCATATAACACAGAGATCACTGGACATGTACAGTGACATCAAATGACTTCTAATGCACACTTTGACACCAGTTGCAAAATAGTAAGTCCCTTCATGCCTCAGAAACCAATGGATTTTGCATAATTCTTCTTCTTAGGCCCCCTTCTGTCATGGCTGACCATGGGTGTCTCCAGGGTGTTATTTCCTATGTGGAGGACGCCTGTGCGTGACTTTGTTTAATGTGGGAAGACAGGTGCACAGACAGCCACCCCACGGTCCTTGACAGATCTGGGTCAGGATCCAGTGGCATGGAGTCCAAGACGACCAGGGACCCTTTTCTGCTGCAGCCTTCCCAGCCGTTGTGACGCTCCACTAAGGTCAGCCATCGTCCTCTGCCTGTTCCACCCCATCCTGAGGTCTTGGTTGGATTGCTCTTTGTCAGAGATCTCCCCCTTGACCTTACCACCATGGGTGGCCCTTCCAGGAGCATAGCTCCAGATATCATCGCTCTCAGGATCTCAGGTCCACACAAGCTTCTCCACCACGCCAAGGTGACAATCCACGGAGATTGCATAAGACAAACAGATAATGTATATATAGACACCCATTTGTTTTTGCCAGCTGGGCTGTTTGACTGAATCATATTCCACTGGCATACAAGGTGCCCCAGACACCAAGTAACTCATGTCACCATGTAACAGAATCAAGGGATATGGGGAGAAAGTGGGATTGGGGTACTGATTTTGGATGATCAGCCATGATCATATTGGATGCTGTTGCTGGCTCGAAGGGCTGAATGGCCTACTCCTGCACCTATTTTCTATGTTTCGATTCCTGCCTCTCCTGGCCAGGAGGAAGAAGAATCCTAATGAGGTTTTCCCACATTCAGCTGGAAAGAGTTTCAATATTTCTTGGACGTCACAGGGGAATTCTACTGCTACAGATTCCTCCCACCCAGCTTCCTGTGAAAGGGCCTTGCTGACAACCCTCTCCACCCTTCCCTGCCTTCATTTGCCTCCTTGTTGACATGTGGCCGCTGGCTGGTGCTAATCTCTAACTACAATGTCAACAAGCTGCTTTTTTCCACACGTTTGAGCTAGGCTGGTGGTGGTTTGGATCAAAATGAGGTGTGGCCACTATGACCATTGCCATTTGCTGCCTTTACATGGGAACAGTCCTCCCACTTAGCAGCCTTCCCATCCTCAGCAGTCGGAATTGCAATTACATTTGTATATTGTGTTTAGAAATTACATCAAACAGAATGAAATCTCCTCCATCTTACACTATTTTGTTCCTCAAAATTCTGAGATTATTTCTAATTAATCAGGGTGTTTTTTTTAATATATGGCATGTAGCATGCGTTAGGATTACTATCGAAGAACGGAAATTCTGATCTCATGCAGCTTAGTAAAAATACCTGTGACTCAGAGCAGTGATGTGCCTGTGTCATGTACAACTACACACTCGACACGTGTGACCACCTGACAGTGGAATCTGCTTCCACAGTGAAGCGAAATGGCTGAAATTCCACTCATTTATAATTTTAATCTCGCCCAACACCTTTACTTCTGCTCTCATAAAAGGCAATTAAAATGAAGGCAGCAGATGTCAGTTTATTTTTCTGTGACGGGAGTTCGCTGTGGTATCTTCTCCTACCTTAAGCGTGCCTTGTGTGAAGGTTCTGCACATATCCCAGTCCCAGCTGCATGTAGACTGTGCTCTACTACAGCTGCAACGAAAGCAGCAAGGTGAGGGGAGGAAATTCTTCTGGGAGGGGGAAGCAAATTAAAGCTCACCGCAGGAAAGTTGTGCCGTTGGCAATCTCCTTATGCAACAGCTGCAGATACAACAACTATCATCTGACATTTTGACATATACGTTGTGCAAGGCAGCGTGAGCCAATGCCTTCGCTATCACAAAGGGTTTGAAGTCCCAGCCTTAAGCAAAACAGGTGTATGACATCCTGTTGCTAGTCTTCAGGGGGTATGGGCACTAGGAGAGACATCTGAGGGGAGAACAGATGAAAATAACAAAGGAGGTTAGGGCTCAGGTTGACAAAATCATTGATAATATTTTATATGTAGTAGATCTGCTTGTTGACTGCAAATTGCTCTAAAATTACTCACAGAATGTAGGCCACAGCCATATAAAAACAGCTCATCATTCATCAGATTTAGAAATTAAAATTCCTTCATAGGACATCATTCCTGAACAATTACTAAATGTCTTACTTATGTAAACACAGTTTTTTTGCTGCGCTATCTCTTTTTTGCTGTATAATAGCTACCCAGAGGCTTAATTTTCATCCCTCCATTTTGTGTGCTATTTTAGCTTATCTCTGTCAGAACCGGCTTTCTAAGGGTAGACTCTAGGTTACATTGTCCTGCCTACTAAACATCACAGGATTCCTGTGACCTATAGCAAGGTGTATGTGAAAAATACAACATCTTTTAAAATAAACTTTCAGCAGTGAAATGTTCTATTCACCTTTGATGTATCCTTTCGAATAAAAAGGTTAATTTACCCCCCAAAAAAAACATTTTCCCACTGGTTTTCCTTGGCGGAATTGTCACTTGTAACCTCAAGAAAACATAAACTGTCCTTTCCTTTTGAAGGCACTTAACAAGACCATTCCTTCCTTCTCCAAAGGCCATTGTTAGCTAATTCTTGGGAGACACGAGGAAGCTGTTCAGGTAACGATTCATTCCGTGAATCACTTTCCATAGGCAAGGCAGCTAACCTCATCAATGCAAGATCAGAGGAGACCAGGGAGATATCTCACCAACACAGGGAACAATACCATGGAACTTAAGGGCTTGTCCCATGTTTTTTATTCAAATGTCGTCATCACTGGCAAAGCCAAAATTTATTCTTCCCCAAAACACAAATTGCTGGATGAATGTGTAGGAAGGAACTGCAGATGCTGGTTTAAACCGAAGATAAACACAAAATGCTGGAGTAACTCAGCAGGACAGGCAGCAACTCTGGATAGAAGGAACGGGTGACTTTTCGGATCGAGACCCTTCTTTAGAGTGCCGGAGGAACACAACAGGTCAGGCAACATTTGTTAAAAGAATGGACAAACTGTGCGTTGGATTGGGACCCTTCAAAGAAAAATGTTTGTTTTGCCCAGTCTCACAAGAGGATTGTGCTGAATTGCTCTCTTAGAGCGCTGCAGCTCTTCTGATGCTGTTGGGCAGATGGTCCAAGGTTTAGATCCACAAAGATCAAGGAGCGATCATATATTTTCAAGTCAAGGTGCAGAGACTTGGAAAGGAATTTGCAAATGCTGATGCTCCATGTATGCAAAGCCATTATCTTTCTTGGTGGTGGAGGTCATGGATTTGTGAAGTACCATCAGAGTGGCCCAGGTGAGAAATGGCAGGGTATTTTTGAAAACGAAACACTCTTTGGCCAGTTGTGCTGGAATTGTTGGAGCTCTACTCAGCCATGGGCATGTCAGGAGTATTCGATCATTCTTCTGACCAGTGCCTGTGGATGGTGGAGAAGCTATGGAGTGACAGAGGAGCAATCACTCACTGCCGAATGCCCACCTCTCAGCTGCTTTTGTAGCCTCAATATTCATGAGGGTGATCTAACTGAGGTTTTGTTCAGTGCTGACCCCCAGGTTATTGATACTGGGGACTCCGTGCTGATAAAACCATTAAATGTGACGGGTAGGGAACTAGACTTTCCATTGTTAGAAATGGTCATTTGCTATTGCCTTTGATAGTGTGAATATGATTTAGCCAGCTGTTCTTTGTAACAAATTTCACTTCAGTCTTTAGATGTTAAACTTTGGAGATACAGTGCGGAAACAGGCCCTTCAGCCCACCGAGTCTGTGCCAACCAGCCATCATCCTGACGCTAGCACTGTCCGACACAGTAGGGATAATTCACAATGTTACCAAAGCCAATTAACCTACAAACCTGTATGTAATTGGAGAGCGGGAGGAAACCCGAGCACTTGGAGAAAACCCATGCGGTCGCAGGGAGAACGTGCAAACTCCATATCCATGAGCCTATCTAAAAGCATCTTAAATGTCACAATCATATCTGCCTCTGCCAACATCACTGGCAATGCATTCCAGGCACCCAACACTCACTGTGTAAAGGATTGCCGCACACATCTTCAAACTTTGCCTCTCTCACCTTAAACCTATGTGCTCTAGTCCTTGACAGTTCCACCCTGAGAAAAAAAGTCCTGACTGTCTACCTTATCTATGCCTCTCATAAGTTTATCTATTTCTACCTAGTCTCCGCTTAACCTCTGATGTTCCAGAAAAAACAATCCAAGTTTGTCCAACCTCTCCTTATAGACAGCACCAACTAATCCAGGCAGCATTTTGGTAATTTAGAAACAAGGAACTGCAGATGCTGGTTTACAAAAGTGCTGGAGTAACTCAGCATTTAGGCAGCATCTCTGGAGAACATGGATAGGTGATGTTTTGGGTAAGAATCCCTCTTTAGACTCAGCAGTCTGGAAACATCTTCTGCACCCTTTCTGAATCCTCCACATCCTTCCTGTACTGGGGTGAATAAAACTACGCACAATCTTCAAAATTCTGCTAACCAAAGTCAGTCAGTTTGTTAGTCGGTCAATTTTATTTGTATAGCACATTTAAAAACAACTTGCATTGACCAAAGTGCTGTACATCAGTGCAGGTACTAATGTGCTACATACAATGGTACACAGACCTAACAATACATACATAAACTGTTTACAGCGCCCCCTCAGAGGGTCTCAAAAACTAGGGAGTAGAAACAGGTTTTGAGCCTCGATTTAAAGGAGACGATGGAGGGGGCAGTTCTGATGAGGAGAGGGATGCTGTTCCACAGTCTAGGTGCTGCAACCACAAAAGCACGGTCACTATAAAGTCCTATAAAGCTGCAACACGACTTCCTATTGAGTTCTTCCAACACGGACGCCGTGCCGGCTGGAGCTCTGCAGACCATGGCTTCAGGCTGCCACGGGCCAGCCAACGGAGCGCTCCCCTCCGGCGTGCCCCAGCGAGGGCTTGCCCGCTCCACGTCGGGAGTCAGCGCTGCGCCCGCCGCTGAAGCCCCTGACTCTTATACTCAAAGCCCCGACCAATGAAGGCAAGCACACCATATGCCTTCTTTACCAATCCATCTCCTTGTGTTGCCATTTTTTCCAGGAGTTCGACCCAGCAATAATAAAGGATTAAGCATATATTTCAAAGTCAAGGAGCAGTGTGACTTGGAAAGAATCTTGCAGATCTGGTGTCCTATGAATGTAAAGCTTTTTTCATTCATATTACTAGAGGTCATGAGTTTTTTTAAGATGTCAACCCTCTTCAGAATCATTTTTATTTCGTTAAGAAACAAAATTAGTAAATCTTTGAAAATATTTTGAAATCTCTAAAAAACCCATGACCCAGATCTTTCTTTTCCAGCTTTCTCCCCCCTACTCCAATCAATCTGAAGAACGGTCCTAACCTGAAACGTCATTTGTTCATTTCCCTCCACAGATGCAGTCTGACCTATTGAGTTCTTCCAGCATTAGTTCTTTACTCAAGATTCCAGCATCTTGTGTCTCCATTAAGACTGAGATAGGCAGGATTTTAGGCCTTACGGGATTCAAACATTAAGCAAAACAGGCAAGAATATAGAACACAAACAAAGTTAGACCAACCATTAACTTATTAAATAGAACAGAGGCTTGGAATTCTCCATCCCAGTGTGCAGTAGTGATGGAGTTGTTGTTGCATTAAGGTATGGCCTACTCCTTCTTACAATCAGTTTCTGAGGTGTGTTACAATGCCCAACACTGTATTGGCAAATATAATCACTAAATACATTCAAGCTTCTTTAGCTCCAAACCTCAAGCAGTCCCACAGGTAAACAGCTCACCATTGTGTACTAGAATGAGGAAAGCAAGCTGATTGGTGTATATTTGTGAATATTTGCAAACCAGCATCAGAAACATGGCTAACTGTGGTCCTTCCAATCACCAGGCTAATTGCACCAGCAATTTCAACAGCTTTTTCAACATGGAAATATCAAAAAGGACAACATCAAGTCAGAGAATGAAACAGGCCCTTCAGCCCAACTTGCCCACACCCGACAACATGTCCCAGCTACACTAGTTCCATCTGCCCGTGTTTGGTCCATATACCTCCAAACCCGTCCTATCCATGCACCTGTCAACGTTGCAATAGACAGCCATAAGGAGACTGTGCACTGCTCTGCCATCCACCTCTAGTCAATGATGCCATATTGACAGGACTTTCATTTCTACCCACAGATCATGCTTAGTGAGAGGAAAGAATAGATAGTTGGCTGCTCCAGAATAAAACCTCAGCAGCTAATAGCATTCATCCAGCATTGTACGTGTCAACCTGAGGTGCCAATAGCCACTTTGATTGCAAAGCCAGGATGGTAGATCGATCAGGTACCATATCGAATGAATGAATGAATGAATGAATGAATATGTTTATTGGCCATGTATGTACACATGCGAGGAATTTGCCTTGGCTCCGCTCGCTACTAACAACACGACATACGGTAAACAATTAAGAATAAAACTGAAAACATTAAAACATTAAGAATAAAACATTATAGTTTAAACATGTGAATGAAATAAAATACCAGAGCAAAAGGAGGCTAGAGGCTTTTGGTTATTTAGTAGAGCTACTGTTCATGGAAAAAAGCTGTATTTATGTCTGGCTGTGGCGACTTTGACAGTCCGGAGTAGCCATAGCCAGACATAAAAATATATCCATACCGTCATTGGAATTGCCATGACCACAGTCCAACAAAAATCACCATTTCCAAGCAACAAGATCCTTAAAGGTCTGTGGTGTCCCACATGGCTACAGGAAAGAGGTATCAGGAATGTATTGCTGGCAAATGTCATTCAGGCCTGTTTTGTTCTCAGTCAATGAATGTTTTCAAGGTGAAGGGACTGGAAAGTATTCCATAAAATTAATTGGAGGACAGGATTGATTCAAGATTCAAGATTCAAGAGAGTTTATTGTCATGCGTCCCTGATAGGACAATGAAACTCTTGCTTTGCTTCAGCACAACAGAACATAGTAGACATGACTACAGAACAGATCAGTGTGTCCATATACCATTGTTTAAATATATATACACACATGAATAAATAAACTGATAAAGTGCAAATAACAGATAATGGGCTACTAATGTTCAGAGTTTTGTCCGAGCCAAGTTTAATAGCCTGATGGCTGTGGGGAAGTAGCTATTCCTGAACGTGGTCATTGCAGTCTTCAGGCTCCTGTACCTTCTACCTGAAGGTAGCGGGGAGATGAGTGTGTGGCCAGGATGGTGTGGGTCCTTGATGATACTGCCAGCCTTTTTGAGGCAGCGACTGAGATAGATCCCCTCGATGGAAGGAAGGTCAGAGCCGATGATGGACTGGGCAGTGTTTACTACTTTTTGTAGTCTTTTCCTCTCCAGGGCACTCAAGTTGCTGAACCAAGCCACGATGCAACCGGTCAGCAAGCTCTCTACTGTGCACCTGTAGAAGTTAGAGAGAGTCCTCCTTGACAAACCGACACTCCATAATCTTCTCAGGAAGTAGAGGCGCTGATGTGCTTTCTTAATAATTGCATCAGTGTTCTCGGACCAGGAAAGATCTTCAGAGATGCTTGATCAGATTTACAAAATTGACAGGAACAGGAGCAGCTAAGTTCCCTCTGTTTTACAAACATCACTGGAGATGATGTGAATAGTGAGTGTGGTCACTTCTGCAAAGCAAACCCTTCATTTCCTGTCAGTTTGGTATCTCTGATCAAACAATCCTGTCCTTGATGGAGATATTTTAGCGTATGTTCTGAAAAGACCATACGGTGAATTACAAGTGTAGAAATTAATTTATAAACGTTACCCCAGCCATAAGCAGGAAGACATGGTCAGGATAGAGCAACAATAACAGCAATCAAGAACTCCCCAGACAAAGGCAGATGGTGAGAAGCAACTGAAAGTCTGTATGTTCCATCCACGAGAGACTGAGCTCAGTGCTGATGCCATTGTTCACCAACGAAACAACTCAATGGTCACCACTGAAAACAACTGCAGAGTCAGCACTTTGCTTACATTATCTCAGCAAATTTTCACTCCGCAAAATCATTACAATGCTGGCAGACAGCATAGCTGGTAAGGACACTTAAGCCGCAGGCATCCACCCAGACTTCAGAGAGATCCAGGGATCAGGTGCATGCCTATGATGTACAAAGCTATGCCCACTAGTCTGATCGCTTAGACAGGGCAGCACGGTGGTGCAGCGGTAGAGCTACTGCCTTACAGCACCAGAGACCCAGGTTCGATCCTGACCTGTACGTTCTCTCCTTGACCTGCAACCTTTCACCGAGATCGTTGGTTTCCTCCCACACTCCAGACGTACAGGCTTTTAGGTTAATTGAATTGGTATAAATGTAAAAATCAAATAGTCTCTAGTGTGTGCAGGGTAGTGTTAATGTGCGGGGATCACTGGGTGGTGTGACTCGGTGGACCGAAGGGCCTGTTTCCGCGCAGTATCTCCAAAACAGAAACTCAAGCCCTGAGAAATCTGGCAGCATTACAAAGTCACACCTTTAAAAAATAGATAATGATCGCAGGAGCTATCATTCTATTGTCCTTCCAACACTAAATGGTCAAAAAGCTTGTGCCTAATCAGATACAATTTGTTTCAGAAACTGAATGGAGATAGAATGGAGAATAGAGATGAGGAGGAATTTCTTTAGCCAGAGGGTGGAATTCATTGCCACAGACAGCAGTGGAGGCCACATCATTGGGTATGTTTGAAGTGTTGATTGATAGGTTCTTGATTAGTAAAGATTTCAAAGCTTAAGGGGAGAAAGCAGGAAAATGGGGTTGAGAGGGAAAAATAGATCACCCATGATCGAATGGTGGGACAGACTAGATGGGCCAACTGGCCGAATTCTGCTCCTATGTCTTATGGTCTGATGCCCTTTGGAGATGAGCTCCGGAAGAGGAAGAGCTGGCCCTGACCATATCTTGTAGTCAACACTAACAGTGAAAGAGGGTTACAGAAGCTTCTGATAACCTGCACAACTTTTCAGACATTGTCAACATATGATAGTGTCTGGCACTTTTGCTCATTACTGAAACTTTCAGCATCCAGTCATTCAACAAAACAAATGCTTATCAATAATCCAGTAGCCAGAGTAGCCAGAGGTTGAGGATCAGTCTTGGCGATGGGATTAGCAGAACACGAGCACTCAACTGTACTTTGCCACAGGAGGTGTTCCTGTAATCTCTACATGACACGCACTCTGCACTGACTCCTGAAAGTTCAATCTGGGCATCGATACCACAGGAAGCATATCAGAAGCAACTTGAACTTGTTGTCTTGCTGTTTCACAAAGGCTTGTAAAACCTACCATGAAAGAACTTAAAATTACCCCTCCTGGAACACATTAATATTGGTACTTAGATGCAGAGCAAGAATTTGGTGTAGCGAGTGGAGCTGCTGCCTGCCTCACAGCTCCAGCAACCCAGATTCGCTAGTGACCTCCGCGGCTGACTCTGTGGAGTTTGCACATTGTCCATGACTGCGTGGTTTTCGTCTGGGTGCTTTACTTTACTCCCACATCCCAAATACACGCACACTGGTAGGTTGGTTGGCCCCCAGTGTATAGGCGAGGGGTAGAATCTGATGGGAAAGGCAGGCTGGTTAATGGGAAAGTGGGAAGAATAAAATAGGAATAGTAGGATATACAGTAATTAGTGGAAATGGGTGCTATATGGCTGGCATGGACTTGGTTGGTCAGATGGACTGTTTCAGTGCTATATTGCGACTCTATAACTTCACAACACTATCCACCCATTAGCTACATGCTTAAAATTATAATGTGTGTAGAGTACAAACCACCATCATATTTTCACTAACTCAAAGACAGAACTCCATGGATTCAACCTTCCTGGAAGGTAGCACGTCATGTCGGGGGAGTGCCCCCCGCCACGGGTACCATGTAATCCCGTGCTACCTGCTCCATGGTCGGATAGTCGACGACTAAACCGTCTCCACCACCTGGTTTGCCAGGTGAGGAGGGGGCTGTGGATCCCAACCGGACCAAAAACAAGACCCGTAAAAGGGCGGATGAGCTCCCAGCTTCCAACGGCCATCCACACTTCAGTAGAAGTTGCGATCACTGTTGTACACAGCATTGTAAGGCACTGTGCCAGTTGATGTTTCTTTGTGGGAGGAACTTCAGTTCCTAATGTCAATACGGCATTATATGTCTCCCAGCGTTTTGTTCCATTTTGCATACAAAGTTGTAGAGGTACATTTAGAATGTATAAAAGGCATTTAGACAGGAAATGGAGAGGAAAGGTATAGAGGGATATGGGCCACAACTGGCAAATGGGACTAGCTCAGATAGATACCTTAGTTGGCATGGACAGGTTGGACCAAAGGGCCTGGTTCTGTGCTGTATAAATCTACAACGTTGTGACACAACTATGTCACCTGATTTATGGCAACATTGTGGAGGGAATACATGATTTTCTTTGTGTTGTATTATATACTAATGATGAAACAGACAAAATATTATGCCACATACATCAGAATTTTTTTCAGAGTAATTTCAATGCCTGGAATGATTCAACAGTGCAGGTCAGTTCTACGTCCGTTGTTGAACTTCATCAATCGGCCATTTACCCTTACAACTACTGAATTGTTGTAACATTCTAATTATTTTAAATATGTTTTGTCCCAGAAGACAACTTAGTTGCTATAGTTAAGTGATGTCATCCATATTCATAGGCCTGGAAAATGATTAAACCGTATTTTGATGGAAGCTGTATCGACCTTTCTTCTGAGGATTGGAATTAATGGAAGCACAGTGGAATTGATTGTTCTAGTTTCACGTTTCATATTATAGATAGAAAAAGCCGGGCAGTAAAGACATTTATGACATACATGGGCGTTACCTGCTTGCTGGCAAGTTGGCCACGAAGACATTACCCAGTAGCTGATTTAGTTCTGCATTTATTTAATTTGGATGGAAAGACATTTTGTGCCGTCATCGCATACTGCTTCAGATTAATGCAGGCAAAAGTATAACTGGAACTCGTGGAGAATTTAGTATTTTATGGTAAACTCTTACTCAGATTTACATTAGAAATAAAATAAGAAATATTTGCATTTATATATCCCTTTTTAGGATGCCCCGGCAAATGTACAAGAAAGCAGGATCTTTTGAAGTGGAGACAATCTATCAACAAACAGCAATGTGGAAATTATTACAGCCACATAATCAACTTTACATTGGGCAGTAAATATTTCCCCTGTCCCTGGCACTGACTCCCCTGCTGTTCTTCAGAATAGAAGAACAATTGTCTATTGATTACGACATACCTTTTTTTTTAAACCTTGCAGAAGTTGAAAATCTGAAATAAAAATGGAATTTGCAGGAAATGCTGAGGACGTCAGGCAGTATTTGTGGAAAGATAAATAATAGTAGGATTAAACGAGAACTTACCAGTTCGAAGGTTGATCTTCATTTTATGAGGAGTTGCGATGAGGGATTTCGTGAAGAACCCGCCAGCACGCAAGCGCGACATTCTTCAAAGTAGCGGTGTGGAATCACAGAAACAACAGCAGAAATGACTTGGCATAGTAAGATTGAACCAGACTGATTCCTGGGATGTCAGGACTTTCATATGAGGAAAGATTGGATAGACTCGGCTTGTACTCGCTGGAATTTAGAAGATTGAGGGGGGATCTTATAGAAACTTACAAATTTCTTAAGGGGTTGGACAAGCTAGATGCTGGAAGATTGTTCCCGATGTTGGGGGAGTCCAGAACAAGGAGTCACAGTCTAAGGATAAGGGGGAATTCCTTTAGGACCGAAATTAGGAAAACATTCTTTACACAGAGAGTGGTGAGTCTCTGGAATTCTCTGCCACAGAAGGTCGTTGAGGCCAGTTCATTGGCTATATTTAAGAGGGCGTTAGATGTGGCACTTGTGGCTAAAGGGATCAGGGGATATGGAGAGAAGGCAGGTACGGGATACTGAGTTGGATGATCAGCCATGATCACATTGAATGGCGGTGCAGGCTCGAAGGGCCGAATGGCCTACTCCTGCACCTATTTTCTATGTTTCTATGTTTCTATGAAGAGACTCTAATTACCAGTTGATTATGATCGAGGGTTGGGAGCGGAGGGCACGAAATCCCTCATCGCAACTCCTCATAAAATAAAGATCAACCTTCGAACTGGTAAGTTCTCGTTTAATCTTACTATTTCATTGCGGAGTCACGTGAGTGACTTCGTGAAGACTTCAAAGCTCTGTGATTGCACGCCCTGGACCACGTCCATGCTGACACACCACTATTAAGGATGGATAGGAGTAAACAATTTTCCAAACTGCTTGTACTGAAAAACAAGAATAGTATTTATTAACAAACAAAGGAAAAAAACCCTCATTCGGGGACATCTCTACGTTCTTGACCTGCATTCAGCACGGCCTCCGCGAACTGTAGAGGAGCGGCAACAGGCTTGTTGTAAAACCGCTGAAAGATGGCTTCATTCGCCCATCCTGCTGTAGCGAGAATATGGTCCATGGGCACCTCCATGACCCTCGCCGCCGACGTTGATGCAGCCCTGGTGGAATGGGATTTGAAGACATTAGTGTCGATACCTGACTTACCCAAGACGATCCTGAGCCACCTGGATATCGTCTGGACTGTCACTCGATGGTGAGGTTTCTTGTGAGTGACAAGCAGGTATTTCTCCATTCCCCTTATGTTTCTCGTCACTTTGACATAGTGACGGATATGGGCGGCTAAACATAGCCTTGCATCTGCGGGGTATGCCGGGAACTTCAGCTGCAGCCCTGTGCACCCAGGTCTATGCTGCTTGAGTAGCT
Source organism: Raja brachyura (assembly GCA_963514005.1). The sequence continues at coordinate 42,649,577 of OY740795.1, read as the reverse complement.
CATCTATAAAGAAGACTACTTCTGCAGAGGTAGAGATCATCCTGTCGATCCGGATTTTATGCAGTGTCTGTACCCTCTGCGCTGAAGTCAGTGCTAGTAACATCACCAGCTTCATGGTGAGTTTGTCCAGCTCTAGCCCCTCCATGGGCGACCACGTCCTGAGCAGGGTTAGTACTTTCCCGATATCCCAGGTGATATTATAGCGTGGTCTGGGCGGATTTGAATTGAATATACCCCGCATGAGTCTGGACACCAGCCTGTTGGATCCTACCTCAATGTTGAGGTAGAATGACAGCGCGCTTCTGGCGCTGTTGATGGCACTGTAGCTCAAGTGTTCATCATGGTGCAACCCCGCGAGGAATTCCAATACGTCAGCTATGGATGCAGCGTCATGTGTAATTTGGGAGCGGCCGCAGTAGGTTTCCCATTTTCGGATGTGAGAGAGGTATTGCCGCCTGGTGGACTCCCGGCATGACGCTCCATTGGTATCCATTGTTCTGGGTGATAGGCCATACCGCAGTAATGGCCGGTTCAGAACCTGCAAGCCAACAAGTTTAGATAGCTGTGGCAGGGATGTGGTTCCCCTGACACAGGGTTAGTGACCAATTGTGGGCAACCCTCTAAGTGGACCCAAGGTTGACTGATCATGTCAAAGACCACCGGATACCATGGCTGAGTAGGCCAGTCGGTTATGATAAGAATGCCCTTAGCAGCATCCATCTGGATTTTCTGCAATACCCGACTGATGAGGCAAAATGGGGGGAATGCATAGAAAAACCATTTCCCCCTGTCCAGCGAGAATGCATCCATCGCCATTGCCCCAGGATCTGGTTCCCACGAAACGTATGTTGGTACCTGATGGTTCAACCGCGACGCAAAGAGGTCGATATCCGGTTTACCAAATTTGGCTGTAACTTTAGTGAAGATTTGAGGATGCAGCATCCACTCGATGTTGTCATTAAACTTGCGTGACCTGGTGTCCGCCACAGTATGGAGCTCACCTGGTAAATAGGTAGCTGAAATCCAAATATTCCGTTGAATACACCAGAGCCAAATTGTATTAGCCAATTCATCACATGAAATTGACCTGGTACCGCCCATATGGTTTAAATATGCCACCGCAGTGGTATTGTCTATTTGGATACGGACATGAGCGTCAGTAAGATTAGAACAATAAGCTCGAAGTCCGTGAAATGCTGCAAGCATCTCCAAATAGTTTATCCCTTGTGACAATAACATAGTAGATTCAAGGGTGTCCCATCTGCCCCCGCAACTAGAATAGTTGTCCGTAGCTCCCCAGCCATGGGAGCTTTCATCGGTTTGTAAGTATACCATCGGATTGGGCACAATGATGGGTTTAAATGAGTCACTAATATGGTCCACCCACCATTATAACTCAATCTTAGCTTTAAGAGGCAGCTGCATTGATCTGTTAAAATGTCCGGCGTTTTGTTTTAACGCTGAGATCTTGGCTCTTTGCAAATTTTGATAATGCAAAGGCCCGTATTGAGCTGCTGGAAACAATGCTACGATCTTGCCAATCACCTTAGCAGTTTGTCTAATTGATGGTATACTGGCCCAGGCTAAATCCTGACATACTTGGGTGACATCCCCAACCTTGTTAGCCGGTATGGTGGCCCTCATGCGATTGGAATCCACCGTGAACCCCAGATAATCCATAACCTGTGAAGGGCAGAACTTTGACTTATCTGGATGGATAATAAACCCCATTTCCTGAAAAAGTGCCACAGTGGCTGAAACTGCCAGTTCAGCCGACTCCAGGGTATTGCCAACAATCAAAATATCATCCAAATAGGCCATCACTATATGATGTTGTTTCCGTAGCGTGGCCATAATAGATTTGAGTAATTTAGTAAATAATCTAGGGGCTGTGGTAAGCCCATTTGGCAAAGCCCTGTATTGCCAGAGCTGATCCATCCAGATAAATTTTAAGAACTTCCTATGGTGTTGCCGAATGGATACAGAATATTATGCATCTTTTAAATCAATGCATGCCATAAAGCAGCCATGAGAAATCAATGACTTGGCTGTATCGAACATGTCCATTTTGAAATGGGTATATGTTACAAAGGTATTCAAATGGGTCAGATCAATAATAACCCGACATCCTCCATCCTTCTTGGGCCTGGTGAATATGTTTGATACAAATTCAATTGGTTCGTGTATAGTTTTTTCTATCACGCCTTTTTCTTGTAACCTTAAGATCTCAGCATAGCCTGCTGCCTTTTCAATGGCAGACAGCGTAAATTTCCGATTGGGCATATGCTGGGATGGAGGAATGTTACCATTAATAAATTCAATCTCATGGCCTTGAATACTTTGTAAAACAAACTTATCTGAAGTGATAGTTTCCCATGCCCCCGTGAAGAACCGTAGTCGCCCACCAACATGTGAAGTTAAGCACACAGGTGCATGAAAACCAGACCGCCTTACCTCCATGGTTACCGGCGGTCCCCGACATGTTTGGCGGGTCGTGGAGGTTCTGGGTTGGGCTGGTGCTGCGGCGTTCGCATCTTCCACGGAGGCCGCTGCGGGCCTTGCCCTAAAAAAGGCCGCGGCTGCTGGGGCTGCTGGTATTGAGGCGGAGCTGGAGTGTAGGTATGTGCCGGTCTGGTGACAGGGCCTCGTGGCCTGATAAATGGCGCTTTCTTGGCCGCCTGCCTGGGGGCGATCTGAGACCGCATTAGTCCCAATGTTTTGGCGTGTTCGTCCAGCTCCTTAACCCTCTTCGGGAGGTCTTCCCCGAACAGCTGTCTGGGCGGTGGTGTAGGAGGCGCCTTGCACAACCCTGCAAATTTAGGGTTGAGCGTGGGGCGGATGCTGCTTTTCCGGAAGGCATTTATTTCATGCTGAGTAGCACACAGCAGAGCGAGAGCATCCTCCTGCTCTAGGTTTAGGTCCTCTCCATCTACCGACCGCGCGAATGCGGTGATCCCAGCCGTAAGCAGCCTCAGGATGCGTTGGACCTTTATCTCCTGAGTCCTGATGGCTGTGCCTATGTTGCCCCAGATCAGCGTATTGACTGTGGGCACGTTGAGGGAGTTACAGTTGGATGGGGCTTTATGCCTGTTGATGGCCTGTGATAGAACTTCCTCCTGGAGCTGGTGGTTAGTTAGGAAGTCCACGGTGGCAGCCAGTTTGGGGTTGAGGGGAAGTCCCGATGTCTCAGAAGAAGCAAATTTTGCCGCCACGTCAAGGAGTTCTTCCTGCGGCACCTCGGATGGAACTGGTGTAGGGTCTAAAAAGTCCTCCTCCTCTGGCTGCCTCAGGCTGCCTGTTGAGAATGGCGAAACCTCCCTGTGCCCTTCGGAGCTGGATGCATCCTGCCGCTGGTTCTGCAAGAGGAGCTCCAACATCCGCTCCATTCGGTCAATACGCCCCTCGCCCTGAACACTCGGGCGGTCGGAGTCCTCATGTTCTGGTACACTGCTGAGGCTCCGTTCATCGGCCCGCACCTCATCGAGATGAACCCGGTGCCGGAAGTTGTCGCTGCCAGCCGCCGCAGCAAAGCTGAGCGATTCCCGCGCGGGAGGTGTGCTCAACCGCCTTCTTTTGGCGTAGCCTGATCCCGCTGCCACGGAGGGCAAACGCGGTGGAGAGTCGGCACCCAATGCCTCAGCATGGTGACCCGACGCCCGCGCGGGCTTGCCGGCTGCCCACATCGTGGACCTAGCCGACATACGGTCTTGTCCTCCCATCCATGGGGGACTCAGCGACCGTGGCGGGACTCCTCCCAAGTGACCCGTCCCGGTCTCGGTGGTTGGGGAGTCAACACTGGTCCTGATAGGTCTCCCAGTGGACTTGAGTCCCGCCATGACACCAGTCCGCAGTTTAGCGGCAGGTGACGCCTTTGCCCCTAAAGGGTTAGGCTTCCGGGCTCCATCCCTCCCTCTTCTCCGAGGGCTCAGGGAGAAGGGCCGTGCAGCCGCACGCGAGCCCTTGCCCAGGTCGGTCAATGAGCCCGTTGGCGACCTCAATGCGGAGGCAGGGTCTGCCTGCTCCGGTGGCACACCGCAATCCTGCTCCTCGAATTCCTCACCGGAGCTGCGGTGTATCGGCGGGTCGGGCCCTGCAGCAACAGGGCTCCCCGACTTCCCCGCCTTCTTCCCGGCCTGTCTCGCAGGTGCAGCCAATGATGAGGGCTCCGGGACAGGTGGCCGGCGACTCCAGACGGACGTCTTACGGCCTTTGGAACTCCCTTCCATGCCCTTGCTGAAAGACAAAAAGTACTTCCAACAAGGACCAACCAACTTAAGGTTAGTGTCACTTACCTTAGCGGTCCCTTATGAAGGGCTGGCGGGGAGCGCGCCCCACCGCCAGCCGTCGGCAGCAACGCGTTGCGACGATATGTTGCGCATGTGTTCTGGCGGGTTCTTCACGAAGTCACTCACGTGACTCCGAAATGAAATTAATGTTTCAGGTTGAATACTCTTTGTCCCAGCTGGCAAAGAGAGAAATACAAATTAGTTTTAAATTGCAGAGGAAATAATTTTTGTATCTCGTTGCATTAGCACAGAGTGATACTTCATCAAATGTTACACTCTTGTGCCAATGTCATCCCTTTCTAACCACTTCCATTTTAACATTGGTCACTACTTATCCACACGACAACCTTGGTCTCACCCTATCACAGATATTTCCTATGTCCATTCCATCTCACCTCCTATACAGCTTAAACCTGAAACATTAACTCTAATCCTCATTACACAGATACTGCCAGACCCATTAAGTGTTTTCCAGCATTTTATGATTTTGTTTTAGTGAAATCACTCTTCCCTCAATAGCACCTGACGGCTGGTTAAATTTTAATGTCAGATGAGATTTACAGTGTGGAGAGAGTGTCCAGCTTTACGTTTCTGGGCACTCACATCTCAGAGGACCTCACATGGTCCACCAACACCGCTGCGCTGGTCAAAAAGGAACAGCAACGACTGTTCTTCCTAAGAACATTGAAACGGACTGGTCTGCCCCAACAGCTGCTGACGACCTTCTATCACTGCACCACAGAGAGCATACTAATGTATGGCATCTCTGTGTGGTATCTCAGCTGCACGGAGGCGGAGAGGAGAGCTCTTCAGCGCATTGTCCACAGAGCGTTAAAGATCATTGGGACACCGCTACCAGCCTTGGACGGCATCTACCACACACGATGCCTTAGGAAGGCCGTCAGCATCCATAAAGACTCCTCTCACCCTTGTAATGAACTGTTCGAACTACTCCCTTCCGGCAGATGTCACAAGGCCTTCTACGCCCGCACCTCCAGACTCAGGAACAGCTGCATTCCCAGAGCTATAGCGGCTCTGAATCGGCCCTACTGAGTGCCCCCCACCCCCATGGACTGTCTCCCTCGGATGGTCACATCGCACAGACACATCTGCACTTTAGTCTGTTTGGGTTTTGACTGTTTTACTGTTCTAATGTTCTTTTCACAACCATGTTCTCGAGGTATCTAAACGTAAATTTTATTAGTCGTTTAAGTTATGACATCGGATGGAAGTTGCAAACCAAATCTCATTGCACTTATGTGTAATGACAATAAAAGATATTATTATTATTATTATTATTATTATTAGTGCTATGCCTTTTTTTTAAATTACATTCACCATTTAGAGGCAAGGGTGGTGCAGTGAGGAATAGGACATTGGTTTAGTGTCGTATCCAAAAGAAGACAACTTTCCTATGGCAGCAGTCCCTCCAATGTATACCTAGATTTCCATGTTTAACTCTCTGGAGTGTGGGACTCAGACCAACAGCCTCCTGTATCAGAATCAAGAGAGGCTACCCACTGAGCCACAGCTGACACAGTCTTGCCAAAAGAGTCGACTGGGCAGTGCTCATCTGACATTAAAATTTAACCAGCCGTCAGGTGCTATTGAGGGAAGAGTGAAGTGCAGCTGGCAAGAAGCTCAAGTCTGATGATTTCCTCGCTGTAACCAGGCACGTCCCAAACCGCCACCATTGTGTAATGATGCCCTTATATTTAATCATACGTTTTCCCACTAAATAATGATTGCAACCTCCAAAATAACGATTGTCAAGTTTCTCCTTTTAATAAATTCCATTGTGGTGTCTTGTTCACACTATATTGGAAGGAGTGCACACATACATACAATACGTATAAGGCCATAAGCGGCAGGCTGCTCCTGTACAGTATAACACTAGGAAGTACTCACATAAAGTAGCAATTAAGGTTTGCTTTTTGGAAAATGTAGCAGCAACTTGAATTGAATTAATCCATACTTCACTCGACACTCGACACTTTTATTTTGAATTTGTTTTTTTTTTTGTAAAAGCTTTCTTGCGGGATCGCACACGGAAATGCAGAGCAAAACAATGAGGCAATCAGGTCCCTCAGGGAATCAGCGATATTGACAGGATAAATGTGGGATCATCAACTAACTATACCATGAACCAGATTGACTGGAGTGACCGATAATAACTAGAATTGAAAACCAAGAATGACACGGCATGGAATTTTAATGGCAAAATTACAGCAGGTTTAATGTGCCCACTCCTATTAGTGGGTAATATATCCGGCCTGAGCAGTAAGCAAGAGATAGTGTGCAGGTTACAATTTGCCACAAATTGCAGGTTGGGTCCCCAGTTCACCCTATCATCAATGTCCCCATGGAGGTCAAGGAATCTCTGCATTTGTACTGTTAAAACTAGTTTCAACTCATCACTGGGAGGTTAGGACTGGCATGTGACAGTGCAAGGGCCCATTCCGTAATTAAACAAATTAATAAATGTATCTACAACACCAGAAAATGATATCGTTACAGACTTTCACCAACCAAATGTTCTAATTTTTTCCTTCATTTTGTTTGCTGTTTCTCTTTCTGACTCCAATTCACCCGGCTTCCTTTTATGCTGTTCCTCTGTTTCCTTCACAATCCTTAAGAAGGCAGACCATCATTTCCAGATGGCCTGTTGCCTTCACCCTGACATTTCAGCTCACACTTCCAGCAAATTTTGGCAGCAAATATTTTCATACTGAAGGACGAGGGAAGAAATCCAACAGGGCACACCAGAGATTCCCAGCTTCAGACAATTCCAGCTCATTATTGGCTGTACTTGATCATCATTTCTTTGCAAATAAATGAAATATAAATACAGGATGTAATACCTACAGAAAATTATTTAGATAGCTGGGCAGCTTAAGATCTTTTGTGCCGCCTCTGGTTTTCTCAATGGTGCATTTAATGCTATTGCTGTTCCAACAAAAACAATTGAAGTATATTTCTAGATATTGTCTTTCCAATAGATCCAGCAATCAGGCATCTTCTTTTCAAAGAGCCAAAAATAACAGGAATACTGAATTGATGGGATTAGACAACATTGTAAATATGATTAGTGCAATTCTACACGCACTGCACCCAGATTAGCTGTACGGTTTGTGCATCCTGAACAGATAATCCAATTAAATGTTGAAAATTGGTTGATGCCCTTGATTGAAATCCCTTTAGGATTTGGGTTCAAATCCAATCCTGACCGATGTGACAAAAGCTATTAAAGGGTCAAAGAGAAATAATTTTGGGAAGCCTGATACCTGCTCCCAGTGGATATAACTCCACTATATAAAGCTTATCCTAATACAACCTTAGTTGGAAAATTAGCTTGCAAAAGCCCATTGATGATGTGGCAAATTTAAGTGATCCTTTAAAGCACTAGAAAGTACTCACATAAAATAGCAATTAAGATTTGCTTTTCGGAAAATGTAGCAGCAACTTTGAATTGATCTCATTCATACTTCACGATACAGTCACTGAAGCTTTCTCACTTGGTCCATATATAAATATGCCCATTTATTGAAAAATTCCAACATCAGTTCATTTTATGTACTTGACATATCCAAAAAGGGTAAACAATGTTCAGTTGATTTTACTTAAATGTGCAGAATGTGTCAATGGATCATTGAAGTGCTTGTTCAGTCTGAAGAAGGGACTCGACCTGAAACGTCACCCATTCCTTCTCTCCAGAGATGCTGCCTGTCCCGCTGAGTTACTCCAGCATTTTGTGTCTATCTTTGCTTTAAACCATCAGTTGCTCCCTACATATTGAAGTGCTTGTTATTTACTCAAAGCAACTCACAAAACCGTTATTTCCCACCTGCTTCAGCAAGAAAACGCACAAACGCATTTGAAACAAAGCTATAACAGAATGGAAGGTAGACACAAAATGCTGGAGTATCTCAGCGGGACAGGCCGCATCTCTGAAGAGAAAGAATGGGTGACATTTCGGGTCAAGACCCTTCTTCAGACTGAAGAAGTATCTATCTTCGATTTAACCAACATCTGCAGTTCTTTCCTACACAGTAACAGATGGCTTCATTTTTTGAAAATGCGCACTAGAAGATAGTTGGCCTGAAACATTTTCAAATAGAACAGAGTGAGGAAAGAGAACGGCCCACATTTTTTTTTAAGTACTTAGGAAGAAGTTCAGATGTGTGTTTTTCTTCCACATCAGAATTGCTCTTTCTTACAGTACAACAACTGTGCAACCACTGAAGTTAAAGCTCACAGATGAGTTTGGATGTAGGCAGGTGACGTTGTTGGCTCCTCCATGGCTTGGACCCCAGATCAGTTACCTTGGTTCTCAGAGCCAGGTTTGTCAGATTTGGCTGACAGTTCTGACAAACTCATCACACATGAGTGCAGGTTAAATTTAGCCTGTTCCTTTACCCGTGGAGATGTGAGTGTATTATTACCATGCTACAGTGATGCTTACTAACACTCACATTAAGCTTTACAGGAAGCAGTCATCTAAGTGATGAGCATTATTTGAGTTATAATTTCAAGGTAATTTTAATTACTATTTACAGGAATGCTTAATACTGAAAGTATAACATACCTCCGCACTTAAAGTTAGAACACAATTTTTATAAATCACACTGAGTACACTAAGACATGATATGATAGCAATAATTATTTTAGAAGTGTGCATTATTGATAAAATAGTATGCTTTGTATCGCTTCAATGCACAAATGAATTCTGATGTATATTATTCATCACTAATGTTGCCATTCATTACTGCTTAATTAAAAATAGACTGGGGTCAACATGCATAATATAGTAGACCTGACAGCTCAGAACATTGCAAATACTGTTTCCTTCGCAGCCTTTGTTTTAGCCAGTGAAGGATCTTTAACATGCTTTTTGTGTTCATTCTATACGAGGATCTCAGCATCAAAAAAATACCAAAAATACCTTTTGGAGTTTGAAGGCAAGAACTGTTTATACGGTTTTCGCTGTCAGCCAAATGACATGTTTCCGATGTTCACCTTGTTTGCATGTAAGATGATTCACACTGTGTCTATGTACTGCCAGAGCACAGCATTAAAATGAGCAGTTAGTACAAATCAGCCATAAACATGGCATATTTGTTAGACTGACAGAAGTCGCTGTGAGTTCCCTGGTGCAGTTTCTAAACACTTGGCATGCTGCACGCAAAAACTGGGAGAGACGGCGTGTGCATCATTTGGGCCTGAGTGCAATGCACTTGAAATAATTACTTTAATCAGCAAAAGTTAATTACTTTAAATCATAAATTAATGGCAGAGCATTTGGCAGCGCGTGATGTGTGTGGCGAGACTGTCATGCAAAATCACAGGTGAACCTGCGACCCCCTGCACATCATCACTGGTTGGGAAGAAGAGAGTCTACAGTGTATTGAGTGAGGCTTATTGAATTGAAAATGATCAGCTTTCTTTCGACAAAAGACTGCACTTTATACATCCTCGTTCTGCTGGAGGAAACTAATTTCTAGATCGCTTGTCATGTGATCATCAGTAAACAGATTGTTTATGAGCTTGTCCTTGATAACGATTAGGATTTTGATAAACAATGTCTGTTTTATTAGAGGCTGTTACCCTTAAATGTTTAAAATTAAAATATCATTCAGTCAGACTATAACAGTCAAATAATGAACACTTTCTTTATTTAACATGTTACTATTTCTTTATCACTTTAATATAATTTACAATACATTTTTTTTTTTAAATGTGATATTTGAGTGAATCAGTGGCCATGATTCTTAATATATTCTACAAACCCTTTGAGTCACATTTTTGTTCATTTAAAATAAAATGCGCGTAAATGCAGAACAATTAGTCAATGGCATATTCCTGGAAGTTTATTTGTTTCCACCTGGTCACTAAAAGTAAAGTTGATTTTTTTTTTTTTAACTGCTAGTCACAAAGTAAGCAGCTGAGAAAACTGAAGCTGCTATCGCTGTTGAGGATTTTGCCTAAATACGGCCGTTTAATGTGCACATTTTTGAGAAGTGCACTGGAAATCATTTGCCGAGAAGGTACGTTTTGAAAGAGCTAAAGATGGAAAACAGATGCCCCTGGACATCAGCTGTTCCTATAAACTACGTTGGGCTTAAATGCCGGGTTCTAACTATATATGAAAACACCTAATAGTTTTGGTTGCTTAAGCAGGTGTTACATGAGGACTGATGACAGCAGCACATATGTACACCATAATCTGGAAGGTACAGCCTCTTGTGCTGCATACATTTGCAATAATGATGTGATGAAGCTGGATATTGCAAGATCCAGGCTGTTCTGACCGGGGCACTCACACGTCGAGATTTCTTTTTCCCTTTTCTCTCCACCGTCTTGTTTTTCGCTTGATCCCATTTCTCTGACAACAGAAGTCATGTCTGTTCAGGGAATGTTTAACTCAACTGCTATAAATTTGATGTGTACTCGATGTTACGAACTGCAGCGGAATAATAATCTTTATACAGAAAAGGATTTTTAAAATTTGCTTATCCAGTGTTGTGCGCTCTCTTAATGGGTCAATGTGTGATCACGTTGCAGCAATGTGTCAAACTGTGGAGTCAGAACGTATTTTCTATCCAAATATATTTTCCTAATAACGGTTGTTCTAATAAAAATTATTCTGCTTTATCATTTTAAAACTTCTCATCCCACCTACAGAATTCTGACTGAAAGTTACAAATTTCCCACTGGTTTATCCTTGAAGTTGTCTTTAAGCTGGTCTGTACAAGATGCACTTGAGAAACCTCTTCCATGCTTATCCCTTCCTCCCTGTAGGAAGGTGACTGAGTCTCGCTCACCACTGTCGAGAAACAACAGGCCTGAGACTGCTCCTCATTATTTGGGGAATCTGCCATCGCAAACCTATAAATGACCACTGTGTTTAATACCCCAAGCTAAATTATTTTTTGTCTGCATTTTTACAGGGGAATATGCACTGCTGCTCCCCAGAGGAGAAACTAAGTATTGCCATAACATTTGAATCTGGGCCCAGTCTACTCAAATATCTGGTTCAAAGATCACACTAGGTTTACATTTTCACCCTGTACTATTTTGACCCTATTACATGCAACAGCGACTGATGCCACTGGTGATTATTAATTTGTTTTCCTTTTTTCTTCGCTGGGCCTGCAAATGCTGGTCCCTGCATAAGTGCCAAGGGCCTTCTTCACTTCATCTGTGGGGCAATCCCTCATCTGTGCACTCAAGACAAAGATCATCTGCAAAAGATTTAACTCTCTCCACAAGTAGTAGCAAAGTCCATTCCAGTCTTGGTCAGTGACTGCTATCCGGAGCTGAGAATTTGTCTGACACTCCGTCATTGGTTTCATCCAGAACCTCAATGTTTTTAAATATTGAACTATGGGGGGGGGGGGGGGGACCAAAATACTACTTTCTCATTACTTAATTACTTATTTGACACCATTCCAATTAAACCATTGCCCCAATCTTCTATCAGTGCCTTATAGTTTTTCATATTTGAGCAATGTTTCACTGAAGCTTGTACAAGCTTCTCTCATCACTGGGTAGATCTTAGCAGCTTCTCGCCCAAGGGTCTTGTATGACCCATTGCACTTTCACTTTCAGGAGTGAGCTTAGAAGCCTTGGTTTCCAAATGTTATTCAGTTTGATGTGACCCCCTTTCTCATACAGCATTATGTCAAATCTGAAAGGCTCTAATCAAACTTAAATTTAGCCAAACTGATTTCTGAATTGACTTCTTGATCCCATGCCACAGCACCCTGCTACAAATAAGCCTGATGGGGATCTCGCTTATTCATCTGTATTCCGTCACTGTAACCCATCCAAACTCCAATCTTTGCATAATTTTCTATCAAAATGTGGCATGTGAATCGTGGGCTGATGTGTCTTCTATAAACCTCTGCAGAAGGATAGCATTCGCTCAATCTGGCTCGTCTTTTGTTGCAATTCTCTTTGCATGGTAATTGTGGGATTAATTCAGGACTTTACTGAACCCAGGTAGTAACTTTTGCAAATACACCGCATGCTATTTTATTGCTGCAAACAAAAAAATAGAGAGGTTAGCATAGCTATCATTTCTTTTCCTGTAGGTCCTAATCTGTTTCAAATTAAATCAAATCCTGCATGGTGTGGAGTGATGTTCTAATCATTCCAATGTGTCTAGCACAGAAGACAAACAGAAAACATGAATATGAAAAGTGGATATGGCATCTAGTCATTATACGTATGAACACATAATAGCCAAAGGCACAACCGGAAGGTAACATCAGTTCCAATCAGAACTATAGTTTTATTGAAACCAGATTTTTGTTTCTGGAAGTATGCCTATGCATCACATCTTTAATACTGATTTTGGTTCACTATAGTAAAAATGTCACTGTCAATTAGCTGTTGAAGTGAGGTCTCAGTGCAGGTCATACAGGTGCCCTCACGTACCTTTGAAATGTAACTGTAGTACAGCTCTCAACTTCCAGTCAGATCAGATTTTCAACATAAATATTTATTAAGGGTAACAACTGAAATAAATCGGATGGCAATTTATTGGTGGAGCTGTTTGAGTAGTTTTGTTCACAGGCATAATCTACAGCATCTTGGTTTCTGCAGTTAAAGTGTAAAAAGTAACGCCACACAGTCTGAGCAGTCAACTTGGATGTATGTTCATTTTCAAAAGCAAAATACTGCTGACATTAGAGTGCTCGGCAAAGCACAATTGTGTTAAATTTTCATTGCGCTGGTTTTTTCCAAACTGAATATATTCAGCAAACAACGGGGAAGTTTGTAATCTTTAGTTGGATACAGTAAACCTCTTTTGGCTGGAGCCAGGATTACATTATGACAGAACAAGTGTTGCATGAGATGTGAGCGATGGAGATGGTCTGCTGAGAAACCCTGGAGCAGGTGTTTCTCATCCTCATTTGCAATGGAGCATGGCCCCTGGCTCAGTGAGCTGGAGCAAACGTGCTGGCAGGACCCATCATGTACCTGCGTGCTGAGATGCACTAATGATAATGGATGCAGGCCTATTAACCATCCCATTTGTAACTGCACACAACGCTGATTACTGAGGGAATGAGTCAGCGGCTTTCCAAGTGGTGAAGGATTCTGGGTATCCCATGACCCTTTGCACATGCATGCTATTCTATCGGTATTTGGCAAAAAAAAAATCACATTTTTTTTTTAAATTTCGTGTTTGTTTCTTTCATGCTCTGGCCTCGAAAACACCTGTCCTATTCTAATGCTGGATAAGGGGGCTGAGCATTCAGACATTTTAAGAGCATTTGCTACAAAAGAACATCTATTACAAAAACTGGTGCCAGCTTTGGGCAAGTCATTGTAAGACCACATAGGCTGAAATAAGTTATTGGGCTGAAATAAAAATCATAGCCACCATGACATTCTAAAAACCTAGCATTTAGCTGACGACTGTACACGTTTATTGCAATTCAAGCAGAGCCATGAGGACTGCAGTGATTTGATGATTCAATAATAGAACTTTATCTTTGGGGCAGACTCCATTGGCGACATTGTTGCCAAATTGAAGGAAGCAGATCAGCTCCATTTTATTAACCCATCTATTTTTTTTTCTCAAGTGCATAATGTGCAACCTATCCACCTCCGCCCTCTTTCGATCCCATTGCTATGGTAAATGAATCCCAGCGAGTTGCATTGAGTGTGTTAGGTAGCCTCACACGCAGTTGTCCTGTGCTTCCATTGATCTTTCTGTATTCAATTTCAATTAGAAAGCACACTATGTTGACTTGACTGGGTAGCATGTTTAACATAACCAACTGAGGATAAATTTCCAACGTGTCAAGTTTTGATGTTGATTTTTTATTCCAATTCTTGCGCCTATTTGTCCGCAGACTACACTGTCATTCTCCTCAGAGTTTCAGTGGGCCCTTTGAGTCTGTGGTTTCTCTAGTCAAGACCCCATTGGGTCTCCTGTGAATGAACGGAACCCCATGGCATTCCTCTGGAGAAATGGTAAAGGAGCTAGGGACCAAAGTCTTAGAGGACTGTAGAATGCTTACTTCATGACAATTATCACAACATTTTGTTTCATTTTAGAATTTTTCTGGAGTTAACATGCACATAATCACTGCATCATATACACACACTGTCATAGTCCCCATCATTGACAACTATAACAGAAAATGATTATATTTTCCAAATAGTTGTAAGAGGCAAGACAAACAGCTCCTAAAGGGCCTGTCCCACTTTCACGACCTAGTTCGTGACCATTTTTACTCGTGGACATTTTTCATCAGGCTAGAAAAACGCCCCGACCTACTTGATGCCACGAGAAACTACGACTAGCATCACGACCTACCTACGACCTACCTACGTCCTCCTACGACATCGTGACGACCATGCTGCAAATGTGAGTCAAGGGCAAACTCGGCAGAGGCCGTGAATTAGGTTGTGAAAGTGGGATAGGCCCTTTAATAAAATATTAAAACATAGTCTCTGTATCTTCCCCTTTGCTCTATCTATTGCACTTCAGTTTGACAATTGTATTTATGTATAGTATTAGTTTAGTTTAGTTTAGTTTAGAGATACAGAGCGGAAACAAGCACTTCGGCCAACCGAGTCCGCGCCGACCAGTGATCTCCGCACATTAACACTATCCTACTACACACACTAAGGACAATTTACACATACACTAAGCCAATTAACCTACATACCTGTATGTCTTTGGAGTGTGGCAGGGAACCAAAGATCTCGGAGAAAACCCACACGGTCACGGGGATAACGAACAAACTCTGTACAGTTATCTGAACTGATTTGATAGCATGCAAAACAAAGTTTTTCACTGTATCTCAGTACACATGATAATAATACACCTAAACCTAAACTTCACACAACAGGTAGTAGGATAATATCCAATAGAACTATAAATAAGAAAAAGATTCACAACTCCAATTAGCCCAAACCATTATATCAGGCACAATCAAAACATTTCCACTTGAGAAGAACAAAAATGGCATTAGCCAAGGTAGCGCTCTGGGCATCTCTTATTTTGACTCCATACAGGCTATGCTGTTAGTTGCATCAATCATTTAAACATTAATGTAACAATAATCTTTTTTTTTCTTACCTCCATTTTCCGGTCTCTCTTCCTCCTTATCTCTCTCCAGTCAGCTTGGCTGTCAAACTTGCCAATGTTTTATCTTGCTGGGACAGCTCAGCATTGAGAGAATCCAATTGTTGGTAGATTCTGCCGTTTGAGTGCAGAAGTGCGATTGCTGAGATGCCAGGAATGAGATACAGGAAGCTAAATTCCACGAGTTGCTGTGATCTTGCTGACACGCTGCATTGGCAACCTGGGGTTCGCTAAATATGGGGAAGTTCCTGTGCCTGGAGGAGTGTGATGGAGAATTCTACAAGGACATCCTCCCACAGACTGAGCCACTAGTTTGTTCCAGTGTGGAATAATCAGTGAATGGAAAATTAAGAATAAAAAGATGAAAATTCATTGAAGAATGCATGAAGCTTTTAACGTGTTTTTTTCTTGAAATACGTTTCATGGTAAGGGAACAATTCTAACAGCCAGATTTCAGTGTGCGGCAGGGTGCAATGTTTACTGGGAGCAGAGAAACGGATGCTTTGGGGAGCTCAGTGGGAGAGACCAGAAAGCTTCAAAGACACTTGAAGATTCAGCACAAGAGACCAGGAAAAAGCAGGATGCCAAAGACCAGAGAGGAGAGCCAGAGGATTCAGAGTACGCACTGGAGACCCGAAGGAGAACGCACAAGGCTTGGAATCACCTGACCAGAACTTGACAAGGGAATCCACAGACTTAAAGCACCCACTGAAACCCTGAGCCGGGATGCAGTAGGACTGGTGAAGAGAGAGCACCAAGGGACTTGCCTGCCAGGCCCTGGGACATGGTGTCGTGGAGGCCCATGGTAACAAGCAGATAATCAACTGAAGACAATTTCTTATCTCCATCTCTAAAGCTCAGCTCAATCTCAGTTGGTTTGTTAAACTGTCGGGTCAATATCTACGTTTTTTGTTGGCCTGGCATGGTTGTGAATAATGTCATTGTCTGTACATCAATCTCTGCATAGCCATGAATGCTGCTGGACTTCATTTCCAGGACAGTAGCACACAAACATGGGATTTGCTTCTAATCTTCTTTTCAATATATTATTTAGTTGTTATGTATTGTGGATCAATTTGCGTCTGGACAAAGAGAAGGGGTTCAAAGTGAGCAAATCTAAATATCTGAAGCATGACCAAAGCACTGGGGGTCGGCTTGTGGAAATAAGTCGGCAGCTAAACAGAATGGGATTTCACAGCCATGCTGCTGGGTCTGGTGCAAACGTTGCTGAGGTGCACAGCAGCCACGTTGCTGACCTTAGAGAAGAGGACATTAGGGACATCGGAGAACTCGCCAGAGTGCTGGAGGCTGCCAGATGAAGCCGAAGCATGCAGAGGTTTCACCATGGGATATGGGGAGGAGGACACGGGGAGCTCAACAAGCTTGTCATGGGATTGATGTAGGAGAGTGTTGTAAGATTCAACAGCTACTCCATGGGATTTAGCACAGATGTTACCGGGAGACTCAGAGCCAAGCTCTGGGACTGAGACAAGAGGAAGCCAGGGATTCTCGAGCCCTGCGTTGAGATTTTAAGTTGCCAAGGGAATCATCAGCCATACCAATGGCCAATACCCAGGACAGTTGCAGATAAAGTAACATCTAGCACACACTGATATTCATCCATTTTACCCAGCTCTGAAAGGAGTTATGGAAGGAATACAAATAGATTGTAGTAGGAATACCAACTGTTATCCATTACTACCAAAACATAGACAATAATGTTATGACATTATCTATCATTGTTGGTGATTCATTTCCTGATAATTGTGTGTTTGAGGTTGAAATATGTAAACTACATTACCTTGGTATTTTCGAAGAAATACAGGATACATTTTAAAATCTGAATATGTAAGCACAGTGTGGGATTAATGTGTTCAGAGCAGATTTTTAATCCTTTCCCTTGGTATTACTAAATAAACTCTCAAGGGACTATGTGAGCAATTTCAGTAGCCACATATATCCATGGCCATAACTTTGAATCTGCTCTGATTCCGATTAAAATTATTCTAGTAAACAGCCGTTTTCTATCAGCACGGTGGGTTAAGCAGCATGTGAATCACTGCTTTGCTATTCAGTAGCCAGCACACAGTAATTTCCCAATTTAATCATTTATGAAGAGGCGACACGGTGGCGCAGCAGTAGAGCTGCGATGCCAGAGAGCCAGGTTCAATACTGATTCCGGGTGCTGTCTGTGCACAGTTTCTACATTCTCCCCGTGACCTGCATGGATTTTCTCTGGGAACTCCGGTTTCCTCCGACACTCCAAAAATGTATAGGTCCGTAGATTAATTGGCTTGGTATAATTGTGAATTGTACCTGATGTGTGTAGGATAGTGTTAATGTGCGGGGATTACTGGTCAGAACACACTCGGTGGGCCGAAGGGCCTGCTTCCATGCTGGACCTCTAAACTAAACTAGGTGCTGAGAGTAGGGTGTTGAAGGAACAGGTGATCTTTGAAGGAAACTAAACTAAATGAAATAAAATAGTAAGATTAAACGAGAACTTACCAGTTCGAAGGTTGATCTTTATTTTATGAGGAGTTGCGATGAGGGATTTCGTGAAGACCCCGCCAACACGCATGCGCGGCATCCTTCAAAGCAGCGGTGTGGAATCACAGACTCGACGAAAAGTAAGGATATTAAGATTAAACTGCGAACTAACCAGCTGAACATAATGATCGAGGGTTGGGAGCGGAGGGCACGAAATCCCTCATCGCAACTCCTCATAAAATAAAGATCAACCTTCGAACTGGTAAGTTCTCGTTTAATCTTACTATTTTACTTCGGAGTCACGTGAGTGACTTCGTGAAGACTTCAAAGCTCTGTGATTACACGCCCTGGACAACGCCCATGCTACCACACTGCCGCAATCCTGATGGAGGAAGTTTGTTAAAGCAATCCAGACTGGACAATCTGAAAATAATTAACATTTATTAAACACAAATCATAAACAAACCCCCTGACTGGGGACAAATGATATTAGGGAGCAGCCCTGAGTACTGCATCCGCATATGTTGCAGGTCCGGCCAATGGCTTATGGTAGAACCGTTGAAAGGTTGACTCACTGGCCCATCCTGCCGTAGCGAGGACGTGATCCATGGGCACCTCCATGGCCCTCGCTGTTGATGTGGATGCAGCCCTGGTGGAATGAGATTTAAACAAGTTAGTGTCAATACCCGCTGCATCCAACACTTCCCTGAGCCACCTGGAGATCGTCTGCACTGTCACCCGGCGATGTGGTTTTTTGTGGCTTATAAGCAGTCCTTGTTCCGAATTCCTGATCGACCGGGTCAACTCAATGTAGCAACGGAGATGGGTGACTGTGCAGAGTGTGGCATCAGAGGGGTACGCCCGGAATTCCAACTGCAGCCCCAAAGATCCGGGTCGATGCTGCTTCAGCAGGTCTGCAACGTAAAACGTTATTTTCCCAGGGGTAGAGAGCATATTGTCAATGCGCAACTTTTGAAGCGCCTGTACCCGCTGAGCAGACGTGAGCGCCATCCACATGACCACCTTCAGGGTGAGCTGGTGAAGAGGTAACCCCGCCATGGGGGACCATGATCTTAACAGGGACAGGACCACTCCTGCATCCCAGACAACGTTATATCTGGGCCGTGGAGGGTTTGTGTTAAATACACCCCTCATAAACTTCGACACCAGATTGTTGGTCCCCACTCCTACCGGAAGGTACGAGGACAGCGCACTCCTGGCGCTATTGATGGTACTATAGCTGAGCCCTTCATCATAGTGGAGGCCCGCCAGGAATTCCAGGACGTCAGGTATTGTGGCAGAATCATAGGTAACACTCTTCCTTAAACAGAATAGTTCCCATTTCCTGATCTGGGTCAGGTACTGCCGCCTTGTAGATGCTCTGCATGATGCAGCGATTAAATCCATGGCCCTCGGTGAGATCCCCGTGTTCAGCAAAGGCCTTTTCAGAACCTGCAGACCAACAGGTTTAAATAGGCGTGGCACGGATGCGGCTCGCCAGTGACGGGATTAGTAACCAATTGTGGGTTGTTTCCTATTCGCACCCACGGGCGCTTCAGCATCTGAGAGACCACCGGGTACCACGGTTGTGTCGGCCAGTCGGGTATTACCAGAATGCCTGATGCAGAGTCTAATTTAATCTTCTGTAATACCCGACTGATGAGGCAGAATGGGGGAAAAGCGTAGCAACACCATTTCCCCCAGTGGAGCGAAAAAGCATCCAAAGCCACTGCCCCAGGATCTGGTTCCCACGATACATATGTTGGTATCTGATGGTTCAGTCTAGACGCAAATAGGTCAATATCTGGCATACCAAATTTTGTCACAATTTCAGCAAACACAAGGGGATTCAGCATCCACTCAATGTTATCATTAAAAACTCGTGACCTGGTGTCCGCCACCGTATTGAGTATCCCCGGAAGGTACGTTGCTGATATCCAAATACCCCTTTTGATGCACCAGAGCCAAATTGTATTTGCCAAATCATTACAAGATACTGACCTGATACCACCCATATGATTTATATAGGCTACCACCGTGGTGTTATCGATTTGAAGGCGGACATGTGCATGACGCAAATTACTGCAATATGCCCGCAGTCCATGAAAGACCCCCAGCATTTCCAAATAATTAATGCCTTGCACTTGGAGAAGCGTGAACTCATGAGCGTCCCATCTGCCACCACAGCTGGTTACAGTGTCAGTTGCCCCCCAGCCTTGTGCACTCGCATCAGTTTGCAACAGAACCGTGGGATTCGGGAGAATGATGGGTTTGGAACTTACTCCAATATTATGAACCCACCATTCCAGCTCAGTTTGCTCCCCTATGCCTAAGCGCATAGGTCTGTCAAAATGTCCGGTATTCAATTTTAACGCCAGAATTTTACTTTTTTGTAAGTTTTGGTAATGCAACGGACCATAATTTACGGCCGGGAATGTGGCAACCAGCTTGCCAATTACCTTAGCAACCTGCCGAATGGTTGGCCTGTTGTTGTCAAGTAAACTGATGCTTGCTTGTTGAACGTCCACCACTTTGTCAACTGGGACCGTGATTTCCATCTGGTTAGTGTCTATAGTGAACCCCAAATAGTCCATGACCTGCGAAGGGTTGAGCTTGGATTTGTCTGGATGGATTACAAACCCCATTCTTTGAAACAAAGATATAGCGGCCGAGACTGCCAACTGGGCGTGCTCTAGGGTTTTCCCTGCTATGAAAATGTCATCTAAATATGCCATTATAATATGGTTTTGTTTCCTGAGATGTGCCAATAAAGGTTTGACAATTTTAGTAAATAGTCTCGGCGCTGTTGTAATCCCATTAGGCAAAGCCATATATTGCCATAATTGACCTTCCCAGACAAATTTCAAGAACCTTCGATGTTGTTTAGCAATAGGGACTGTATAGTACGCATCCTTCAGGTCAATGCAAGCCATAAAGTACCCATGACTAACCAACTGCTTGGCCGTCTCAAACGTCTCCATCTTAAAATGGGTATATTGTACGAAAGCATTCAACTGGGTTAAGTCGATGATAATCCGACAGCCTCCATCCTTCTTAACCCTAGTAAAGATGTTGGAAACAAACTCCAATGGCTCGTGCATCGTTTTTTGTATCACCCCTTTCTTTTCTAATCGTAGTATTTCAACATGAGCCCGCTCCTTCTCTGACTGAGAGAGTGCAAATCTGCGACTAGGCTCATGTTGCGAAGGGGGATCTCTGCCATTAATAAACTCTATCTCATAACCCTGAATGCTTTGTAAAATAAAAGGATCCGTAGTTATGGTATCCCAAGCAGACCGGAAACCCCGAAGCCGTCCCCCCACCGGTGAGGTTACTAAAGCTACGTTGTGGACGGACCCAAGCCCCCTTACCTCCAAGGTTAGCGCCGGGGTCTGGACTGTGGTGTCTTCGCTCCTCGTGTGGCGCGGCCCTGTTGCCGCATCTTCCAAGCTGGCTTGGGCTGGCCTTGGAATAAAAAAGGCCTCTGCTGTTGGGCCCCCGCCGAGGAATATGTTTGTGAATATGTTCTGGGGCCTTGGTCCACCGATGTGTGGGGCCTGAACGAGGAACGTGGCTGCTGCCTGGTGTAACCGGGAGTTTTGGATGAATAAGACTGTCTCATCATCCCCACAGTCTTGGCTTCCTCGTCCAGTTCCTTTACGCGTTTAGGCAGGTCTTCCCCAAACAACTGCCTTGGTGGTGGTGGTGCGGTGGAGGTGCTGCATAATCCCGCAAATTTGGGATTCAAATTTGGCCGCGCATGCGTGTTGGCGGGGTCTTCACGAAGTCACTCACGTGACTCCGAAGTAAAATGACAGTCTGTTGTCAAAGGTATTGAATAGCCGTAATGGGGGACACACATTTTACACTGGGTTCCATAGGTTTGCTGTCCAGGTACCAGAAACCATGTACCACTGGAGCAGTCATGTGTAGCAAGACCAGATTAGTGCATTACTATACTAGAGTGCTCAAGCACTGGCTTCTTTTTATTTGACTTTAATTTCTTCTTTTATTGTAAATACCACAGATTTTTGGTGTGCAATCAACTTCAATAAGATGTTAAATCAATACGAATAATGAGATTTCTGTCAAATGTTATGAAATCCCTCACAGAGTTTAAGAACTATGGTACACCAACCTTGCACAAGCACTTATATATAAAATAAAAAAGTTCTTTGAAGGATGAAATGGTTCCAAAAGAAGATGACTCCTGCAGGAGCCGGAATGTGCCAAAGAATGACCACCGAGGCAGGTCAGCACCATTTGTGCACTCAACCAGTGGATAGTGTAAGATTTAACACACAGCGAAGAGAAGCATAAAGTTCTTGTAATTCAGCTGCAAATGAAAGGGCAAAGAAGTGCAAAGGAATCCAAGACACCTGACACAGGGGCTCTGCATGGTCACTGTGAAGTGTAGAATTTACTGCTTTAAATGAGCCGCACTCATTTCTTAACTTTGTAACCTCACAGGGCTGACACAAGGTTTTTCTTCACACCACAAGAAATAGATAGCTAATGTAAAAGCAATGAAACACTGTAACATCTGTTATAAAAAAACCATTAACATTCTGAAGCTTAAATGAACCAGATAGCTAGTCCTATGCCTAAAATTTTAATTACTTTTTTTGTGTGTGCAGTGCTGGTGATTGGAACATTTTCTCCACTTTGTATCCCCTAGTGTTACTGAGCACATGCCCTGATTGGGAACAGTGTAAGAGATTAGACAACTCACATTGTTTTGAACAAACAGCCTGGCTCTAACACCAGCAATAGCTGCCCATGACGAAATAAGATTTCCATTCTTTGCATTTATCTGTGAAGTTCGGGGCACACTGCATGATTTGCTTTCATGGTGCTTTGCTTACACAGTTAGATGGAGAATTTCTATCTTCTCAAAGGTAGACACAAAATGCTGGAGTAACTCAGCGGATTAGGCAGCATCTCTGGAGAGAAGGAATGGGCAATGTTTTGGGTCCAGACCCTTCTTCTGACAAACTAGCATCTGCAGTTCTTTCTTACACATTTTGAAAACCAGCATCTGCATTTCTTTCTTACACATTTCTATCTTCTCGCTGTGTTTCTGAGTCCCAGCATCTCCAGAAATGGAAAACGTGGCAATTAGTAAATAAAGGTAGCATACCAGCCCCAAGCTCAAAATTCAATAATTTAAGGGCTAAACGGATCATATATACCTGCCATTTGTAAGTTGGACTTTTATGTCTCTATTCATGAAAGTGGGCATTAACTGATGTGGCAAGGGTCTTTTATCAGTTGCAGACCCGGGATTGGATTTGATTGGAACTATGATGATTGCAGCTGAATTCAATTTACTCACTCTCTCTGCTGTATCTTAGTTCTAAACAAAGGCAGGCACTGGGCAATTTCTAATTACACTCCAACAACACATGAGCTGTGGTGTTCTAAAGGTCAGGAGGTGAGTGTAGATTCACATCACACTGTTTACAGTAGATTAATTTGAATCGACTTACAGAGGAGCCGATAAGGTAATGTGTTTTAATATGTAACAGCTGAAGGTTACACAATAATAAACAAGGCGTAGATTTATCATTAGTTTTCTGCACGCCAAGGACTGTTCTGGACTGCAGCAAAGCTAGCAGCTAAACTGAATGCTAGTATGCTACAAAAGTGGGTAATACCATGCTGTTAACTTTATTATTGACAACTTGGTAGAGACCATTGATTGACATTGTTGTGCCATTGGTATAGCTTGTAGGTTGTTTGATCTTGTAAGGGTGAGCTTGTTTTCACTAGAATGTCACAATGGAACTGCAAATCCATTGATGATCATTAGTGGACTGTCCCATCTCTGATTATTGTGATTACACAAACTCCACAAGAGACCAGCTGGACCCTTGCACTTCATGACTGTCCCAAGGCCCAGACCCCACCATCGTCATTTCTTGGCACATCCTAGCCCTCCATTGAATGTTGACCCTGCCAAATGTACTAGTCATAACTACCCAACCATATAGATCTCTTTTCAATTGTGTGCCATCCACTTGTTCACCATTGGCAACTGATGTTTAGTTTAGAGACACAGCGCAGTAACAGACCCTTCGGTCCACCGTCCACGCTGACCAGCGATCCCCGCACATTAACATTGTCCTACACACACTAGGGACAATTTTACATTTATTCCAAGCCCAATAACCTACAAACCTGTACATCTTTGGAGTGTGGGAGGAAACCAAACATTTCGGAGAAAACCCACACAGTCACAGGGATAACGTACAAACTCCATACAGACAGCACCCGTAGTCGGGATCACACCCAGGTCTCTGGCGCTGTAGCCGCTGTAAGGCAGAAACTCCACCGCTGAGCTTCAGGTGATTGTTATGACTCAAGATGAAAACTTGGAGCTAAATGTCTGGTATATGTATACTTCCTTCTTTACGTGCTTCCACCAGGTCCCATATCCTGATTACTGATTGCTAAGCAACTTTTTAAATAAAAACATCCTAAAGCGGGCTGCTCCATAAGTTAGGAGGCAAATGTCGCTTCATGAAGTTCACTTTGCAACGATCAGGAGCATCCCATTAAATCTCTGCACTAATGTCAACCTTGGAAAACAGGAGGATGAGGGGTGATCTTGTAGAGGTGTATAAGATCATGAGAGGAATAGGTAGGGTAAATGCCCCAGAGGACACAGGTTTAAGGTGAGGGCGAAAGACTTAATAGGAACCTGTAGGGCAACTTTTTACATGAAGGGTGGTAGGTTTATGGAACGACATGCCGGAGGAGGTAGTTGAAGCAGATACCATCACAACATCTGGACAGGTACATGGATAGGATAGGTTTAGAGGGACATGGGCCAAACACAGGCAGGTGGGACTAGTATAGATGGGGCATGTTGGTCGACGTGGACAAGTTGGGCCAAAGGGTCTGTTTCCATGCTGTATAACTCTATA
Organism: Raja brachyura; assembly: GCA_963514005.1. The sequence continues at coordinate 42,624,765 of OY740795.1, read as the reverse complement.
ACTAATATGAGCTTGCCAATCTTAATTCTGGGTGGAAGTCAGGGGTCCCTTGATCACTGGGGAATAGCTGACATTTGTTATGGCATTGCTATTCCGATTCCCAATGTTGTCACTGCCCTATGCCTTTGCTCTTCATATGTCTGATTGTTTCGGAATATGATTAGATATTTGATAGAAAACCTGACAAATTCCTCAGTGCACTTTAATATCCTTTTCCACCAAAAATTCATCTCTAATCTCATTAAGTAAAATACAACATTCCTGCTGTAATTCATACCAAATGTACAAATACTGTAAATCAAAATAGCAAAGACTCTGCTAAAAATGTGCATATTGCTGGTTTATTTTTCATTCTGACAACTTCATGCATTTAATTTCACTATCTGGTGACATGTTACAGATTTAGTTACTAAGTGATATCCTGGTATTATTTTGTGCTGGTTTGAATGGCCACTTGCATATTTCTCTCAATATGCTCAAATAGTTGGATTTATGGTCCTCTGGTGATCTATAAACATGTCAGATAACATCGATAATATTGAATGACAAACTGCCACGTACACTTGCCTCACATGGTCTCCAATTTCACCAAAACGTCTTGACACAAAGAATAGTTAACATTGAAAATATAAATATCATCAAGCTTTCAATCATCAGTGGAGAGCAATAAAAGGCAATGCCCCTTCGAAGCTCTCTTCCTCTCTTCACCCAGGCAAAACTAGATGGCAGATTTGTTATATATTAGCTCAACTCACTTAACGGCTTAACCCTAAATCTACTCAGATTCTCCAGATCAGGAAGGGTGCAGCTTTGATTTCCAAGTCTGTTGAGTTAATTGGTCACAACAGGGGCAGCGTTACATATAATACCACTGGGTGCAGTTACCCATGCCTTAGGAATAAGGATTCAATATTGGCTGCAGGTCCCAGATTGTTTTTCAACAATCCCTGCTTGAGTTGTGCAGGGGTAGACATTAACTGAGGATAACATTGGCCAATGCTGTTGAGCCATCAGCAGTCAAATAGCCTACTGGCACTCACTCAAGGCCCACACATGCCTCGAGACCCAAAGAACTGGAGGCCAACCATCATACAGATATATTGCAGTCAAGGGAGTGCACAGAAGATGATCATCATATTGTAAAATCAACTGAAATGCTTACACCCAGTCCCAAATTCCACCACAAAATCTAGATCTGCCCTGATTTTGGCAGCCTAGCTATAGAACACATCGATGAAAATCATGACTTTCGGGAGTAAATCCTCTCGTCAGGGGTACTCTGTGCAGCAGCAGCCAATGTATTTATCTTCCGAATAAAACTGGGAGCATGTAAACATTTTTCAAACAAGCAGTTTCCATTTGGCTTACATTCCTGGAACATGAGCGTTGATTAGAAAAATTACTTGCTCTATTATTTTTAATAGACTCTAATAATTACATGACCCATGTGTCAGCACATGCAACTCCACAATGTATTCCAGTAATATTTACAATCAGCAATCTGGAATCTACTGCTCCAGGAAGAATGTACTGTTAGTGTTCATGTAAAATTGTCATAAAACACACAATCCATTCTGTTCTTTGCACAGTGCTGCCAGCATGCTAAGGCTGCAGCAACATCTGATTTTAAAATCAGTATGATGATTAAAAAGCGTTTCTGCCTGTCATACATTTTTCAGTTCATCAGTCATTTGTTTTACAGCCAAATTTTATTTTTCTTTTCAATAGAAAAAAAAAACGCAATGGACAAAAAAACTGGCCAAGAATCTCTTATTTATTTTTACTGAACTTCTGCTGTGCCAATTCAAACACAGATGGTAACTGTGAATGAGTTCTAATAAAGGGTTCTTGATTTGGTTAAACAGTGCAGATTTTCAACATGTCTCTAAATTGGTCAGTTCATTGTTCACTTGTGTGGAGGGAGGGGGGAGGGGGGCATTGAGGATGTAATGGGTCCTCAATCTTGCTGTTGCTGGTTCAGTGTCCGTAGGTTTCTGTGAAAAAAAAGATAAAGTGCATCTGATACTGGAAGCACTTAGCGCCGGATTCTTTGCTCTCGGGTATATTTCAGTCAGGCTTGCACAGAAACAAGATTTCCTATCTTCCTGAAATGACTGGAAACAGCATTTTCTTTTACATAAAACATTGTCCACGGTGAAATACATGTTGCCAGCTTTGCCAACGGTGAGATTTACGTGGTAAACAAAAAAACAAAATGCAAATTGAGGTTAAATTCAGGCAATAAATAAAAAAAAATATATATATATACAGGTATATCGCAGCATGGCCAACAGCAACTGTTTTGTTCAAGCCTCTCACTTTTTTTTGTGACATATAGCGTTCTTTTTTATTTCTATAATAGTAACAAATACCCAGTACCATCTCTGTTCTTTGCAAAAAATAATAATAAAAATTCTCCAAGCTCTGAGTTGAGAAACTGGGCCCAGAGGGATCAGACTTACTGGTGGCAGCCATTGCTGGGCTACGCTCTGAAAGAAGGGATTTCCATTCTGTAGCCAACAAACACAGCCTTTGGGACTTGCAGACTAGTAGAAGAGTTAAAACCTTTCTTGTGTTTGCTTCTGACAAGAGGCATCTGAAAAATTCTCATCTCCATCATGACATTTGTTGTCCCACTGGATATGATTTGATGTCATACCTGGTTCAGAGTATTAGCTTGAACTCAGTGGTGCAGAGGCTAATTATTCATTTTCCACCATCCCATCTGCTTTGTTTGCTGGTGTGTAGACATTAGAAGGAGCTCTACAGAGACAAGGAATAAGCTAGAGCTGTGGAGCAAAAGGAGTGTGAAGCCACACTGCCTCGGGCGGCTGACGCTGCCTGTTAGAATGGTTGCCTGGACATAAAATTTCACCTGCCACAAACATGTCCTCGGCTCTCAGTAGGCCTTCCAGACATACCACACTGATGCCAGGTTGAGCGAGATAAAAAGAAGGCTAACAGCGCAGCCTGGAAAGAAAACTACAGCAATCAGATGAACAAATGAGAACACATTATAGTCAGATGCCAAAGAATCACAGTGTAATGAATAGGAAATAGCTTGCCTCGGATGGAAGTTGAATTTGTTTTGCATTCAGTCAGCTGCGGTGGGGGATCATAGCTTTTATTCTGCAGCACGGTTGCAGGCATTCTGTCATTGCAGATTGTGGTTTAGGAAAGAGAACAAAAAAAATGACTGTCTGGAAAATTAACCGGCATTAAATCTTGATAGGGCACAGCGATGCCATAACTAAACCTAATGTTTTAAATTACAGTACAAGGCACGCGATCTTCAATTAGTTGTGTACAGCTGACGACTTTTCTTAATTTTAACGATGGTAAGAGGCAGTTTTCATCTGGATCCTCGAACAAAATAATTTAACTATTGTTTAAAAAGAGAGGCTGTGTGTTCAATGTACATAGTCAAGCAATTTATAAAATATTAAATATTTATTACATTGTGTTCAAAGTAAAAATGTTAAATGCAACATTAATTTAATTAAAAATACATTAAAACTCATTTGTCCATGGAAGTATTTTGTTACGTATACTAATGTGACCATTGTGGCTGCACTTTTTTTTTAAATTTAAGTCGGATTTATTTATTTAGTATTCAAGTTTTTAAATATAATTTTTAACTTAGTAATTTTGAAGAACATTTTGATCAAAGTGCGTTTGCACCGTTTTAATGCATCAATGCAGATTTACAAGACATGCTTTTGTACCATGAGTGTTGATAAGTAGCTATTCTTCATCTTAATCTAACCAAGTCTGACTGTGACTAGTCCATGTCAATGGCTGTTTGATCAGTGAAAGTTTCATATCTGAGTGTGATACTGACAGGGCATCAGGTCTGGGAATAATCATTTCTATTAAAGATGCTTAATATTATTCGGGTGCAGGATACCTGGTGGAGTTTGCACCTCTAACCCTACCACCACCCATAACCCCATCATCCCCACCAACCCATGTGTTACCCCAGGGACACTGAACGAGTGTTTTCTGCGTGGAGTCGGCTCAGATCGGCGACTGATCCTGGGCTTTCTCAGGCTCAAAGCACGTTGTATAAGAGTCATTGGCAAGCTGGTGTTTTGTTTTGCTGTTTCCAGCAACTTGATATGGAGATACAACACCTCTGTGATTATGCCGAATCCTTAGCATGTTAGTATAAAAGCCCCATAGAATGTGTAGTCATAATCATAACCAAAATTGAGAACGTATGTAGCAATGTGGGGTTACAAGTTAAACGGCACGACCATTTTTTAAAGTTGTAAAAATGCTACGCTGTGAAAAGTTTGTATAAAGGTCAACAGCTTGGATTTTCATTATGTGACCAGCAGGTGGTCCTGCCAATTAATCACAGAAATATGAAATGATTTGATTCTTACTAATGCCCATGTCTGATCTATTGGTACCCATTACAACAGCCTTCTCTGACTATTTTTTTAAATCAATGTTAGCAATTTAGAACCGGTTTAAATAAACAATGTTCTTCTTGTGAAATGTTAATGGGCCTGTCATTCTTTTCAAATGGAACAGGGTGAAATGTTATTTTACAGTGTAGGAAAGAATTTATATACCACTCTATACCTATGCAGTGCATAATTAACATTGGTTTTGTTGCTTTATTCATACTTAGTGCGTTTTATTGTTTCTGCGTGTTTTTTAAGGAGTTCTATTGCGTAACATGTGCCATCATTTATTTGATACAGAATTGAATTTTTATTTTTTAATCAGCATTTTGACTTCAAACCAATGCATTTCATTTTAAGAACAATCTGTGATAATTTCCTGTTACTTGGGTATAATGAAATTAAACATTAAAATCTTTCAAATGTTATCTAAAGCATTTAATTGCTTTATAAGGGACTCTACTCAGCTATGTTTCCTATAGGCAATTAAAATGTTCCAGAGAATCTTCGCAGCATCTTTCACATGTGGCTAGAGGAAAGGATAGATACTTCATCAAAGCTTAGAACAAACAGTCTGTCTCCTGCACCTTAACCTTAAAAACTTGAAAGCGCGTACCACCAGACTCAAGAACTGCTTCTTCCCCACTGTTATCAGACTCTTGCATTGAACAAAGTGCTGGAGTAGCCCAGTGGGTCAGGCAGCTTCCCTGGAGATCATGGATAGGTGATGCTTTGGGTTGGGGACCCTTCCTCAGACTATGTTGAGCCTGAGGAAGAGTCCCGACCCAAGGCGTCAACTGCCCATGACGTCCAGTGCTGTTGCCTGGCCTGCTGGGCTACTCCAATAATTTGTGTTCCACGTAAGATTCATACATCTGCAATTGCTTGTGTCTCTGTTATCGGAGTCTTGACTGGACTTCTCATAATCTAAGGGCGAATTTCCGATCTTTCAATCTACCTCCTCGTGGCCCTTGCACTTTTTTATTCTGCACTTTCTCTGTTGCAGTAACAGTGTATCCTGTACTCTGTTTATTTTCTCTTTTGCACTATCTTGTGTACTCATGTATGATATGATAGCACACAAATTATTATTTAATCTCTGCATCTCAATACACGTGATAACAATAAACCAATACATATGAATAACCTGACATCATATTCTAACAGCTAAGCAGACCCAGTCATTCTTAGCGACTTTCAACTTTCAAGTTTCATTCAACATTTGCAGCAATTGCTTTTTTTTCTTGCTGTTGTAAATACACTATTGGTATTTATTTAGAAGACATGCTGTGAACATCAATTCAAAGAAGCATGTCACGTTCTTCCCACGTAGTCTCCAGTCTGTAATCGTTAATTGTTTGGGGCAAACTGCAAAATTCCAAATGCAGGTAGAATAATCACAATTATTCTATAGTAATTTCACACATTGTCAGTTGTTAGGCCCAAGTTTCATATATTTGTCAAATCACCCAAATGTGAAAATGTTATTAATATATTAAATAGCCCTTTCATTGTTTTTCTTAACTGTGTTAATGCATTTCTGCATTACATCGTTTGACAGATTCACTATACTTGCTAGTCAGCCACAGGGGAAATTTGCATGCATTTGAATCCACCCTGCCAAGCAAACCATCCCAAACTGACAGACCATTTAACTAGGTGATAAGTTAATCTGTACGACATTTGATAGATTTCAGTATTTTAACCTGAACCTGAATTTGAAGTAGATGTTTTTTTTTAATCTTTAAAATAGAGCTGTAGCAACAATGTGACATATTTTGTTCCTTTGCTCTTTTGAATTGCTCGTCTGTGCCCAAGAGAAGGTTGAACTTGTTCACCAACACTTCACATGGTTGTGGTAAAATAATTTACTAATGGACACAAGTCATAGAGTGAATGTAAGTGTAAACAAATGTAACTGGATTTCCAAATTATAAATTATACAGGTGGTCCCCAGGCAACAAAGGGTTTCCATTTTTATGTTAGTTGATTTTTGTCTGTAAGTCGGAAGATGCACAAAGATCACTCTGGTAACCATGCCTTCATTGTATTGTAGCAATAAGGCATCAGATGCACATAAGACTGATGTGAAAGAACAATTACTAAGCATGGAGAGGGAGAGAGACCGAGAGAGAGAAACAGAGAGCAAGAGAGAGGAATTTAGTTCTACCGTTCACAGGAATGAACATAAATCAGACTTTTGAATTGAATAGTATTGTGGGAGCTCGTTAGTATGTTCGGGTGACCATAAATCGGGCATTCGTAACCTGGGTAGAGCCTGTAATGAGAATCAAATGCTGATGAAATATTAAGAGCTCAGCAGTATCAGGGCAATGATGGTTCTGTGTTACGTTGCATTTTGCACGTTAGCAGCGTGGGTACGTTGTCAGCTACAACACCAGATCCCTTTGAGATAGGTGTGTCCCTCAATTTGCAGTCTTATTGAACTCTAATAGATTTCACAGCAGTGAAATGTGACCATATCTGTCATTCATCCATTCACTTTAAGGCCTTTGTTTTCATTTTTTTTATACACGCAAATTGGCCTCAATTATTCTGTGATCATTGGAAGAAAATTCCAGTACAATTAGCTCAGCACTTAAGGGCAAGCAAAGAAAACACACACACAGTCATTTCACTTGTCTGGACAAATTCCGCCTAATCAGAAAGTTTAAAGTAGAACTGGATATAAAGACAAACACTGTATCCACATTCAGGTATTTCTCCCAAAGTAGTGATCTTCTCGTGGAAAATACTTACCCAGGATCAACAAAAGCCTGGCATTTCGTTCAGACTAGTAATTGTTCTAAATCCTGACATATTTATCAATCAGTTTGATTTCTCGAGGAAACGACTCATTTTTTTGTTTCTAGGGTACTCCTCCAACCCTGTATATTTTTATTAGTGCAATATTCTGCAGCGATCATTTGGATCGCAACTCATGCTGAGAGTGGATTATCCTCCTGTGATTTAGCTTGACACATCTTGAAAGTTTAATAAAATTGGCAATTCACTATTATGTTGCAAGCTTACACTTATTAAAGAGAAAATGTTTAGGGAGTACTAATCAGCATGGAAATGGGTTCACTGTCTCAAAAAGCCACAAGGACTCTGCACAGGAAATTGCATAGGTTTCTGCAGGCACTTGAAGCACAACTAAACAGCAGACCTTTTAAATCGTTGTGAGCAGATTCCATCTATTGTTTGCCATATTAAACCTTTCTTCTATTTTTATTCTATGTTTCCAACTTCAACAGATCACAATCAATGGGAAATTACAGTGATTGCGATTTTCACAGCAATTTTGAACTGCAAAATTTATATTAATAGAAACCTAAGTGGATGCTGTAGACACAAGGAACTGCAGATACAGGTTTACAAACAAAGACACAAAGTGCTGGAGTAACTCAATAGGTCAGGCAGCATCTCTAAAGAACATGGATAGGTGATGGTCCCAACACAGAAAAATGTCACCTGTTTGTGTTCTCCAGAGATGCTGCCTGACCCGTTGAGTTACTCCAACACCTTGAACCTTTTCAAAGTCGGTGCTGTGGTGAGGTGTGGAGTAGGCAGTCAGCCCCAGTCAAACTGTTAATCTTCCACATCTGCCAGAATCCCAGATCTTGCAGGTAGAAGATATACGTAGCAGGATTGTGACCCGCAACTATGTTCGATCTCAAGACTTCAGGAGCTAATAACACTGTAATGCTTTTCATCTAATCAAATGACAAGCGTATGAGGAATCATCTACACCAGTGCAGATCTATGCAGTTTTTCCCATAAGAAACGATTAGACTCCTGAACGTTTGTTTAATAACAGAACGATTGATGTATTTGAAACAGCTGTGCTTTTAAAAATCTGACTCATCTTTTACAGTTTTAATAGTCACTTAGAAAATCCAGACAAGTCTAAACAACAAATTATGCTAACGCTCATATTCTAAACCTAATCACTGAGATGCAATCAATGATGCTACACGTATGACACTTAAACTAGACAGCTGTAACTCTTTGTAACTTTAATCTAGTTGGTGCTGTGAGAATATTCATGGGTTGAAATAATAAACGTATTGGATCTTTTTTGCATTCACCAATGATAATATAATTTATTAAATCACATTTTTCTATCCATCTGTTCCCATTTAATTCATTGTGGATTCTGAACAAAGTGGAGAATGAAAATGTGAATGGCAGAAAGATTTTTTTTCTTGTTTTTTGTTTAAGGCATTTCTTCAAATTATATATTAACATTTATTAAAAAGCTCACTGTAGAACGTAATACTTGGGCTTTTCGATAGCATGGTAGAGTTCTGGTGATCAGACTGTTTCATGAAAGCTTCTAATCTGTGTAATGCATTTGTGTGGCCCAGTGTGTTTATTGCCAAAATGTAGCATTGAGACATAGCCACTGATTCTAGATTGGGGAGCTGCTTCATTGGCCCAAGATTCCTGGCCATCAGTCCTTGGGCTGAACTCTATCTTCCAGCAAAAAATGACTCAAAATGCAGGAGTAACTCAGAAATGTGTGGGAAGGAACTGCAGATGTTGGTCTAAACCGAAGATAGACACGAACAATGGCTTGTTTCCTTTATCTTTTTTTTTTTGCATAACTTTCATTAATCAGAATCGGAATAGTACTTTATTTGCCAAGTATGTTTTGCCACATACGAGGAATTTAATTTGCCAAGTCAGTCATACAAATAAAAAGCAACAGAACACCCAAAACACATTTAACATGAACATCCACCACAGTGACTCCTACACATTCCTCACTGTGATGGAAGGCTAAATAAAGGTCAAGTCCCTTCCCTTTGTTCTCCTGTGGTCGGGGGCGTCAAGCCCTCCGTTGATGGGACAATCTTGACTCCCGTAGCCGGCAGCATTCGGGCCCTCCACGTGGAGGCGATCAGCTCCCGCATCGGGGGATGTCAGCTCCCCCGCGCGGGGCGATCGAACCTCGCGTCGAGGCTGGTCGAACCTTCTGTGTCGTTGGAGCTTCCCGACTCGGCCTCTCCCGAGACTGCGAACTCTTGATGGTAAGTCCGCAGACCACGGTTGGAGCGATCCCAAGCAAGGGATCAGCTCCGATGTTAAGTCCACGCCCCGCGGTGGTGCTCACGGACAGCTCCATCGATGGAAGGCCGCAGAGTGCCCGGAGAATGTGATCCGAAAATTAATCACATCTCCAGCAAGGTAAGAAGCTGAAATAAAAGTTTCCCCCAATCCCCTCCCCCTCCCCCCACATAAGACAAACCGGAGAACATTAAAACAAACTTTTAACAAACACTAAAAATAAAAAAAAGATGAAAAAACGACCAGACTGCCGGCGGAGCTGCCATTGTACGGCGCCCCTGGTAGAACTGGTTTGTTCTATATCTGGTTCTACAACAAGGTAGAGAGAGTTGATCGTTATCACTCTACATCATCGTATATATCTCTCATTTTCCTATCCCGTGACTTTCAGTCAGAAGAAGGGTCTCGACCCGAAACGTCAATCATTCTTTCTCTCCAAAGATGCTGCCTGTTCTGTTGAGTTACACCAGAATTATGTGTCTATCTTCAGTAACTCAGAAATTCAGGCAACATCTCTGGATGAGGATTTCCATACTAGATTATCGGAGATGTCCTCATTCTTTAGGAAATGGGGGTTCCCCTCTTCCATTATAGATGAGGCTCTCACTAGAGTCTCCTCAATATCCCACAGCACCGCTCTTGCTCCCCCTCCCCTATTCACAACAAGGACAGGGTCCCCCTTGTTCTCACCTTCCACCCCATCATCCATCGCATACAGCATATAGTCCTCCAACACTTTCGCCACCTCCAACGGGATCCCACTACTGGCCACATCTTCCCATCTCCACCCCTTTCTGCTTTCCACTCCCTCCGCAACTCCATGATCAATTTGTACCTTCCCACCCAAACCACCCCCTCCCCGGGTACTTCCCCCTGCAATTGCAGCAGATACAACACCTGTCCCTTTACCGCCCCCTCTACTCCATCCAAGGTCTCCAACAGTCTTTCCAGGTGAGGCAGAGATTCACTTGCACCTCCTCCAATCCCATCTACTGTATCCGCCATTTCAAATGTCAACTTCTGTACATCGGCAAGACCAAGCGCATGCTCATCGATCGTTTAGCTGAACACCTCCGCTCAGTCCGCCTTAATCTAACTGATCTCCCGGTTGCTCAGCACTTGAACTCCCCCTCCCGTTGCCAATCTGAACTTTCTGTCCTGGGTCTCCTCCATTGTCAGAGTGAAGCCCAGTGCAAAATTGAGGAACAGCACCTCATATTTCGTTTGGGTAGCTTACACCCCATCAGTATGAACATTGACTTCTCTACCTTCAAAGAGCCCTTGCTTTCCCTCTCTCTCCATCCCCTCCCCCTTCCCATGTCTCCCACCAGTCTGACTGTCTCCGACTACATTCTTTCTCTGTCTCGCCCACTCCCCTGACATTCGTCTGAAGAAGGGTGACCCGAAACGTCACCCATTCCTTCTCTCCAGAGATGCTGCCTGTCCCGCTGAGTTACTCCAGCATTTTGTGTCTATCTCTGGAAGACATAGATAGGTGATGATTCTGGTCAGGACTCTTCTTCAGCCTGTTGTAGTAGGGGAAGAGAACTCTGAGAAAAGATGTAGGGGTGGGAGAAGGCCTGGGAGTGATAGGTGGATACATGTGAAGGGGGGAGGAGGGGTTGTTGACATATGTGTGGACTGAGACCAGAGAGAACTGGCTGTAAGATAAAGAGAGAGGAGTAAATTTTGGAACAGAGGAATGGATATACAGGGAAGATTACAAGATGGAGGATGAGATGTAGGTGGGATAGTGAGATAAATGGGTGCACTAACAGGTGGGGCACAGGGAAGAGGGGGGGGGGGGTAGGAAGGGGTGTTTTCTTACTTAAAGTCAAAGAATTCAATACCACTGTGTTGTAAACTACACAAATGGGATATCCACCTTTTCACTTGCCAGGCCAACCTCTTTTCTCAGCTTTCTCCCCCCTACTACAATTAGTTTGAAAAAGGCCCTGATCTGAATCATCGCCAATCCATGTCTTGTAGAAATGCTGCCTGAAATGCTGCCTGACCTGCTGAGTTACTCCAGCACTTTGTGTCTTTTTTTTGTAAACTAGTGTCTGCAATTGCCAGGTCTAAGGGGTCTGAGCTACAGGGAGAGGTTGATTAGGCTGGGTCTCTATCCTTGGAGCGCAGGAGGATGAGGGGTGATCTTATAGAGGTGTATAAAATCATGAGAGGAATAGATCGGCTAGATGCACAGAATCTCTTGCCCAGAGTAGGGGAATCGAGGACCAGAGGACATAGGTTCAAGGTGAAGGGGAAAAGATTTAATAGGAATCTGAGGGGCAATGTTTACACACAAAGGGGGTGGGTGTATGGAATAAGCTGCCAGAGGAGGAGGTTGAAGCTGCACTCTCCCAACGTTTAAGAAACAATTAGACAGGTACATGGACAGGACAAGTTTGGAGGGATATGGACCAAGCACAGGCAAGTGGGACTAGTGTAGCCGGGACATGTTGGCCAGTGTTGGCAATTTGGGCCAAAGGGCCTGTTTCTGCAGTGTATCTCTCTATGACTCTATGACTCGTTGCAGTTCCTCGTGTTTATCTTCCAGCATTCCTCGAAACACTGCCTTCCACTGGAAATCTGTCTCCCAGCACTTCAGTGAGGTTTCTGGCAGCCTGCACACGTTAGTGGCTGAACCTATTGAAGAGCTTCAACACTCAATCCCAGGCTTACTGGCTGTCAAGCTGTCACCATTACTCAATATTTGTAAACTGCCTTTAACGCTCACAAATATCCATAACAAATGGGAATAATCAAAAACAAAAGTACTGTCAAAAAAGTCCAAATTATTTAATTTTTTGAGCAGTGAACATGCTAAAGCAGACACACAGACCCACATTCTCACACTCACACATAAAAGTAATTTAAATAATTTAAACTACCTCAATAACCTTTTTAAAGTATTCATCACTCTCCCAGTAGTCAATTTCTTCCAGTTTTAGTTTAGTTTAGTTTATTTATTGTCACGTGTACCAAGGTACAGTGCAAAACTTTTGTTGCGTGCTAACCAGTCAGCGGAAAGACAATACATTGATTACAATTCAGTTCATTGTATTAGGACTACAGTATAAGCATCGGCTGAATGGGGCATAGGTACAGCAAGCAGGTTTCCTGGCCACAGGAGATGAGAGGCATACTGAAGTGAGGATCCACCAGTGCTGTGCAGGGGCAATCTATACCTTAGGTGGCAGAACTGAAAATGCCTCTGCCATATTAAGCCCTTGTTAGTGCGAGACGCTGAGACTACCATTGCGTAGCATGGGTGTGTGCCAGGATCAGTGCTCGCGTGTGGGCAGAAGATTATGCCCATTATTTCACTGAATTCAGCCTCAAATCTCTTGGCACAATTAGGCATCCTTTAGTGAGGCTTACACCTTTGGTGCAGCTGCTACTCTGTGCTTAGCCATTAGAAAGTACACTTCCCAAAGGCACAATATACTGTCCCATTTTCTGTTACACAATGCAGCCTCAAATTATCTCTTTGCAAGTTTTTTGATGAGATTGAGAAGCTCTTATTGACTCTTCACAAATAGTTGAAGATTGCAGCTATACACAGACGTGCAGATATTTCAGTTCTAGTTTGCTTCTGAAATTCGAGGGTCATTCACTGTTTGTATTCACTGCCATTCTGCTTAGTTTCACTGTTTGTTTCCATTTATTATCACCTTTTCCACAGCCAACAATGGACCATTGTGGGCTCCACATTTCCATGACCATCGTTGCTGGCTCTGATTTGTTCTTTTCATATCTTCCATTCGTTTGTTCTTTGTACCTTTTAATACCTCTAGTTTCTCTCTCCCCTGACGCTCAATCTGAAGAAGGGTCTCGACCTGAAATGTCACCTATCCCTTTTCTCCAGAGATGCTGCCTGTCCCACTGAGTTACTCCAGCATTTTAACTTCGGTGTAAACCGGCATCTGCAGTATCTTCCTACACATTGGGCATTTTACCGATTGGGTAACAATAAAATGACATTGCAAATAAATACTCCTCAAATCAATCTCACTCCACTGATGAATAACATTGTTTATAGGAATGACCAATCTACAATGCCAATGTTACCACCAGACAGGACATTGAAAACTTATTTCCTCAAGGGGAATTAATTAAAATAGTTAAAAATAGCTACAGATATGTAGGTTGTGTATTATATGTGCAATAAAGATATGTTGGATAATTCCAATTCTTCCTTTCTCGGTAACTTTGTCATTCTGAGGGGCCAAAACGCGATGGATAGCAGAGGACTGTTGGAACTTTTCCGAATGAGCCTCACCTTTACTTGCTCTGCCTCTGTCACACTATTAAAGGACTCCTGGAAATCTATTGACATTATCTGCGAATAATTAATCCCGGTGAAACTCTGAGAAGCCAACATGCTCTGTTGGAGTTGGATTGGCAGATTTTCAGGACTCATGGATGCTACTTCTATTAATACCCCAGTGCCTTTTTAAAATTCACTTTCATTTAGTCGTTACAGTGTGATAATAAAATTACCAGGTCATTTAAAAAGAGAGCATGGGAACTGGGGTATGGGTGAGTTGAAAGGGAGCACGGCGGGTGCAGTGGTAGAGTTGCTGCCTTACAGCGCCAAGGTCCCAGGTTCAATCCTGACCTCGGATGCTGTCTGTATGGAGTTTGTATATTCTCCCTATGGGTTTTGTCCGGGAACCCCAGTTTCCTCCCGCATTCCAAAGACGTACAGGTTTGTAGGCTAATTGGCTTGGTAAAAACGTAAAATGTCCCTAGTGTGTGTGGGATAGCATTAGCGGCCCTCGCTGGTTGACACGGCCAAAGGGCCAGTTTCCGGTCTGTATTTCTAAACTAAACTAAACCACGACATAGAAACATAGTAACATACAAAATAGGTGCAGGAGGATGCCATTCGGCCCTTTGAGCCAGCACCGCCATTCATTGTGATCATGGCTGATCGTCCCCTATCAATAACCCATGCCTGCCTTCTCCCCATATCCCTTGACTCCACTAGCCGCTAGAGCTCTATCTAACTCTCTTTTAAATCCATCCAGTGATTTGGCCTCCACTGCCCTCTGTGGCAGGGAATTCCATAAATTCACAACTCTCTGGGTGAAAACGTTTTTTCTCACCTCAGTCTTAAATGACCTCCCCTTTATTCTAAGACGGTGGCCCCTGGTTCTGGTCTCGCCCAACAGTGGGAACATTTTTCCTGCATCTAGCTTGTCCAGTCCTTTTATAATTTTATATGTTTCTATAAGATACCCCCTCATCCTTCTCAACTCCAGTGAATACAAGCCTAGTCTTTTCAATCTTTCCTTATATGACAGTCCCGCCATCCCAGGGATAAATCTTGTGAACCTACGCTGCACTGCCTCAATCACAAGGATGTCCTTCCTCAAATTAGGAGACCAAAACTGTACACAATACTCCAGATGTGGTCTCACCAGAGCCCTATACAACTGCAGAAGAACCTCTTTGCTCCTATACTGAAATCCTCTTGTTATGAAGGCCAACATTCCATTAGCTTTCTTCACTGCCTGCTGTACCTGCACGCCAACTTTCAGTGACCGGTGTACAAGGACACCCAGGTCTCGCTGTACCTCCCCCTTACCTAACCTAACCCCATTGAGATAATAATCTGCCCCCTTGTTTTTGCCACCAAAGTGGATAACCTCACATTTATCTATATTATACTGCATCTGCCACGCATCTGCCCACTCACTCAACCTGTCCAGGTCACCCTGCAACCTCCTAACATCCTCATCACAGTTCACACTGCCTCCCAGCTTTGTGTCATCTGCAAACTTGCTAGTGTTGCTCCAAATTCCCTGTTCCAAATCTTTAATATATATGGTAAACAATTGCGGCCCCAACACCGAGCCTTGTGGCACTCCACTCGCCTCTGCCTGCTACTCTGAAAAGAACCCGTTCACTCCTACTCTTTGCTTCCTGTCTGTCAACCAATTTTCTATCCATGTCAATCAACACCCTACCCCCAATACCATGTGCTCTAATTTTAGTCACCAGTCTCCCATGCGGGACATTATCAAAGGCTTTCTGAAAGTCTAGATATACTACATCCACTGGCACCCCTTCATCCATTTTACTTGTCACATCCTCAAAAAATTCCAGAAGATTAGTCAAGCATCCAGAAGATTAGTCAAGCAAGGGTGAATGAGTGCACAGAAGCTGTGGGCAAGGTGTTTTTTGAAATAATGCGGTAACGATGAGTGGAAAATAAGTGTGGGAACCAAGGATTTGAGGGAGAATGGGACCTGGGGGCCCCGTGAATAGAATAGACAAGCAGGCACTGTTCACAATGAAGATTAGTGAAATGGATTACTGCGTACAATGTATCCAAGATGTTATGACACAAAGCTAAATGAGGGGTGAGGACGAAACAACGGATCTGCATAGAGACAGGGATAAGCGAATGGACCATTGATTGGGAATTTCCTAATAATTAGTGAGAGGAAATTTCAGCTCATTCACCACTAAAATGTCAAACACTTTAGAGACAGTACGTGCACAAGAAGTGGTGGTTGATTTACTTTGTTATGTTTTGATTCTCAACAAAAAGACGTTCTTATTATCGAAGATAGGCACCAAATGCTGGAGTAACTCAGCGGGACATGGAGCATCTCTGGATAGAAGGAATGGGTGATGTTTGAAGTTGAGACCCTTCTCCATCCGAAACGTCACCCATTCCACCTCTCCAGCAATGCTGCCTGTCCCGCTGAGTTACTCCAGCATTTTGTGTCTATGTTCGGTGGAAACCAGCATCTGCAGTTCCTTCCTACACAGTTGTTCTTATTATCTCCATTGGTCCTTGACGTACACCTCTCCCTATCCATTCCCACTATGGCTTTTTCCAAAACCATCCCCAGACCTATGGCTTCTCAAACTCTACATCTATCTGTCTTAAGGGGCTGCCCCACTGCGGCGACCTAATCCATGAGTTCAGAAGAGTTTGCCCTCGACTCATACTCGCAACATGGTTGACACGAGGTCCTAGGAGGTCTTTGTAACTCTCCTTCATGCTCGACAGTAGTCCCTGCATACTCGAGACCTCAGATAGGTCACGGTGTATTTTTCAACATGCTGAAAAATGGCCGCGAGTAAAAAAAGGTTGCCATGGAAAAAATTGATATTTTTTTACTTGTAGGTTTAGTCGAGGTAAGTCGTAGCAGGTCGGCATGTTATTCAAAGGTAATCGAGGGTAGTCGAAGGTAGTCGAAACTAGTCGAAGCTAGTCTTCAACATAGTCAAAGGGAGGTTGAAGAAGATCGAAGGGGGTCGTCTTCATTCTACACTATTCGGTGTCCAATTTTCCCGAAGCTAGTCAAATCTAGTCTTCAACATAGTCGAAGGAGGTCTTCTACATAGTCAAAGGAGGTCTTCAACATGACACCTTTTCAAACTCTTCTGCACTCGCCAATTAGGTCTCCACAGTGGGACAGGCCCTAAAAGTTTCTTGTGCAGCCATTTCTCCTTCCTCCTCACCATGGTTAGTCCACTTTCAATCACCGAGAAAGAATGATCTTAATTTTGCTCCTTAAAATTCTCTACTTCTTCACCTCCTGTGCCTCCCCTTAGATCCTCCTTAGAACTCACATCTTGTAGTAAGCTTGCTACAGCAACTATTGGCTCAGTCTCCATGTTTTTTTCTTTCCCCCTCTGTGAAGTATGAATTAAATATTTATAAAGTCAGTTTGAGACATTTTACTTGATTACATTATTAGTGATATGATCATGTCTTTCTTTATCTAACACGTGTACATGTGTCTTGTGTAGGAAGGAAATGCATTTGCTTGTTAGACACCAAAGATAGACACAAAATGCTGGAGTAACTCAATGGGACAGGCAGCATCTCTGGAGAGAAGGAATGGGTGACATTTCGGGTCGAGACCTTTCTTCCGTCTTCTTCAGGTTCTGAAGTAGGGTCTCGACCTGAAACATCACCCATTCCTTCTCTCCAGAGATGCTGCCTGTCTATCTTCGGTACACATGTATCTTGTTTCTTAATCATTGTAAGTGTTTGCGTTTGAGCAGTAGTGCATTCTTAGTGCACTGCAGCCTGAGCAGCTTTGCAAAAATATTCACAACAGGCTGTTTTACTTTCTCTAATTGCCCTTTAATTCAGAATTAGATGAATAATAATTGACAAATTAAATGCGATTTATATATTATTTCCCACAAAACCAATCAACTTTGCAAGCTTCGTTCTATTTGGATTCTGATTTGGACAGACGATTGAAAAGGAAAATTCCCAGCTTGGCTCCTCGATAGCTTGACAGTTAGAACAATTTTACATTAACTATCTTAGAGCTGTGAGGTTTTTTTTTTAATCCTACAATTGACTTTTAATTATTAAGTTAATTCAGAAAAGAACTACAATCTACTAAAGTAATGCATCAAGAAAGAATTAGCCGAACCCAGCTCTGGGTATTTTGCTGCATATCGTTTTCTGCTGTCCTTGATATCTTGTTATTGCCTGGAGGGGTGTGCTGAGGTTTGGGGTAGGGGTTGGACTGAGGGTCATATCATCCCTAAGTTCTGTTTAATTTATAAATAGAGGATGCACTTTGGGACCAGCATTTTATGCAAAATAAACTACTAAGTGACGCGAGTCGTATAACTCATAAGCGCTACAAGTGCAAATGAGTTATTGTGGTGGGAACCAGGTGGGTTATTGTACATAAATTATCCTCTCCCAATGTGCTTTACATTCATTCAACATGTTTGATATTTAAAGAAAATTCCTCCAGAACATTTAATTCCTTTGCTTCACTATTTATGGAGGACTGATCTGTCAAATTCAAAACAATCTTACCTTTCCAAACATGCTTAGCCACCTCCACAAATGTCTTTCTTCTCGATCCAAAATTGTTACCAAGGGAATACCACAAGGATATATTTTTGAGTCGCTCCTCTTCTTTAATTACATGCTGCACTTCAGTGACCAGGCACTGTACATGTTTGGAATAGATAGGATGAAAGCGCAGAGTCTTTTACCCATGGTAGAAGAATCAAGAACCAGAGGACATGGGTTTAACATGAGATTTATTAGGAACCTGAGGGAGGGCTTTTTCGCTGAGAGGGTGGTGGGTCCACGTTACAAGCTGCCCGAGGAGTTAGTTGAGGGAGGTGCAACAACAGCATTTAAACGAGACGTGAACAGGTACATGGATAGGATAGGTTTAGAGGGATAAGGGCCAAATGTGAACAAATGGGGCTAGCTTAGATGGGACATCTTGGTTGGTATGGACACGTTGGGCCAAAGGGCCAGTTTACTTACTCTATCACTCTATGTTACAAGCTCCCATGTATCTATTGAAGAAAAATTGAAAAAGACTAACTTACATTTACAAAACTCCTATCACATCCCCTTCGGGATTCCTTAAAGCAACTTTAGTCAATTACCTGTTTTTTGAGAAAATCCCCACTTATTACAATGGTGTAAAATTGGGGATGTTGCCATTTGAGGCAATAGCAGGACAGTAATCTAACGTGGGATAAATAGAGAACAGATTTCCATGTGTAGAACAGTGACAATAACAGGCGGGGATTGTGTTGGATACACCATGGAGCTTTAAATACAGCTTTAGGTAGACTCAACCATTTGATGTATCTAGGAAATGTATGGATATGTCCTTAAAGGTAAATGAGGCCCTAAGTGTGGGCATACACCAAAGAAACATAGCTGCTTTCCAGAAGAGGAAGTAGTGTAGTTACTAGTCAGAGAGTCAGAAACACTTGGGATGTTGGTGAGCTACTGAAGAGCTTTCATATAGTACAGAATGAGAACCTCACGGGACATTTTAATTTTTAATTGGAGATCAAGGAAAGAGCGTTCACGTCGCGGTCCTGTTTCAACCAATCTTTCCACCACCACGCACAAGATGCGCAAGACAGACACCATTGTATGCAGATGCCGAGAAGTGTGTTCAGCTCTGGCTGAACAAGTTCTAATCTTGTGTGTGGACTCAATAAAAAGAAGATTGATGCCATCACTGATTTAGGAAAGGCACAGGATTGGTATGTGTAACCAGGTACCACTGGAGCATTTGTTGTTGAGAGCATTAAGTCATAATTGAGTACAAGAGCAGGGAGGTTCTACTGCAGTTGTACAGGGTCTTGGTGAGGCCACACCTGGAGTATTGCGTACAGTTTTGGTCTCCTAATCTGAGGAAAGACATTCTTGCCATAGAGGGAGTACAGAGAAGGTTCACCAGACTGATTCCTGGGATGGCAGGACTTCCATATGAAGAAAGACTGGATAGACTCGGCTTGTACTCGTTGGAATTTAGGAGATTGAGGGGGGATCTTATAGAGGCTTACAAAATTCTTAAGGAGTTGGACAGGCTAGATGCAGAAAGATTATTTCCGATGTTGGGGAAATCCAGAACAAGGGGTCACAGTTTAAGGATAAGGGGGAAGTCTTTTAGGACCGAGATGAGAAGATCTTTTTTCACACAGAGAGTGGTGAGTCTGTGGAATTCTCTGCCACAGAAGGTAGTTGGGGCCAGTTCATTGGCTATATTTAAGAGGGAGCTAGATGTGGCCCTTGTGGCTAAAGGAATCAGGGGGTATGGATAGAAGGCAGGTACAGGATACTGAGTTGGATGATCAGCCATGATCATATTGAATGGCGGTGCAGGCTCGAAGGGCCGAATGGCCTACCCCTGCACCTATTTTCTATGATTCTATGATTCTATAATTGTAAATGGTTGAGGCAGTGTGTAAAATGGTGGTTCATATGGAAATGGATTTAAAAGGCCGAGAACGTTTCTCTTGGTGTACGCTTCCACTGTGCGATTATCAACAAGCAGAACGCACAGTAATGGTGTCCACAATAATTGGACATGTGGTCCCTAGAAGTGATTTTAACGGGAAATCCACAGGTCAGACAGTTCAGAAAGGTGCGAAAGAGCAAAATGGTGAAAAGTGATATTGGAGGACCTCTCCACAGACCAGGGTGGTGCGTCCATACAGATTAGCCCCAATGGTTTATAGATGATTCACTGCCATCGACACAGGTCTACACCATTTTGGTCATTATAAGCCAGTAATATGAATAAACAAACATCCACGTGAAGATAGCAACCAACACAGATGCAGATCACTCATTATAGTTTGAGACATGTAAGAGTGGTTGTTCAATACAAATCCATTGCTAAGCTACATCACATTCCGCAGGAGAGCTTAGATCCTTGTGGAAATCACAAATGTTTCAGTACAAGATTAAGAAGAAAAAGATGCCAAAGATCATGGCTAAGCGCAGGTGATGAACACCAGTTCTGATTGGGAAGGACTGGCCACAGACTCTACCTTTCAAATGGACAACTGGGAGCATGCTGTTGCTTTTGGCTTAATGGTTGAGGAGAAAATGCACTTTCAGGAGCTCAGTCCCTTTATCGTTGCCAAAGACTGGTGGTTGATGTCCTTAAGTTGCAGTTTGAGGAGGAGCTGGATACATTGGAATAGAATGGCGTGTTGGTACTGGTCAAACACAAAATGGGTACTTCTATTTTTAATGGTCACCAGGACAGTTAAGTCTGTTATTTTGTGTGTTAAGACTGTTATTTTAAGCCAAAAATAACCTGGGACAGAAGCAATGATGATGAGACATATCCACCAGCCACCTCATAAGATTTATTTGTGGAATTGCTTGGATCTCCAGAAGCTTTACCTTTGCCAATAAACAATTGAATGTGGAGTACATGCTACCTGATAATTAATACATCCAAGGGGTTGTGTGCCTCCTCCAAGCTACCATTTGCGATAAGTCGGCTCCAAAAATCTTGGGGCAGTGATGGATAAAATGTTAGAAGGGGTCCTAGCATGTGTATTTAATCAAGGTAGTATCCTCAGCCACTCACAGATAGAACAGGAATGCTTGAAAGTGCTCGAGAATCATTCAGCAGGTCACAGAAGCATAATGCATGGTTTAGAGCGAACAACATTCATTTGTGACACCTAAACTTGTCAATCTTGAGTTCAGCGTCGACAATCCGCTTGATTGAAGATTGAACTGGGAAAAGGTGGTGGCTGTTTTGAATGCATGAGAGAGTGAACAAATGTTATGGAGCTTCACCTCTTCCACGGGATGGATCAATATTACTTGAGGTTTCTACTGAGTTTTGCATCACCTTGAGCTCCGTACACAAGTTATAACAGATAGAATCCCAATGCCACCAGCTCTTGATGCACAGCTGGTCTCCCACTCGCCTTACAGCTCATCATCTACTTCGACAAGTAAAGCCACCTAATGTATTAAATATTTACTCGTGTATATATGGTGCTATATTCAACCAAATAAAAATTCAACTGATCTACTGTATGGATCTTCTTAGCTGCTCTCGCTATCCCTGCAGAGTCCATTTGGGAAGCCTTCAGAATGGTGGATCCTCACATCTTGTGGGCTGTGAGTCATTCATCTTGTCAGTCCTCAATCCTGAGCATGGATAACCGCTCCACAGAAATTATCCCGTAATTTAAATCCACCTGAACATCATCTGGTGACCAGGTCATATTTAACAACCCTCCCGACCCACCCCAGTTACTTTATCAGATGTATGTGTGGAGTTTAGAAGTGGGCGGCAGGGTGGTGCAGTGGTAGAGCTGCTGCCTTACAGCGCCGGAGACCCGGGTTCGATCCTGACCACAGATGCTGTCTGTACAGGATTTGTATGTTCTCCCCGTAACTTGTGTGGATTTTCTCCGAGATTTTCAGTTTCCTCCCACACTCCAATGACACACAGGATTGTAGGTTAATTGGCTTGGTATAAATGTAACAATTGTCCCTAGTGTGTGTAGAATAGTGTTAATGTGCGGGGATCGCTGGTCGGCGCGGACTCGCTGGGCCAAAGGGCCTGTTTCCACGCAGTATCTCTAAACTATATATCCAATAGTTGCATTTAAAAATTGAAGCAAGGAATCAAGTATTTAACTATGAATTGCTGGCAGGAGACATTAGTCTCATAACTTGAATATCAATCAATCTCTTCATTAGTTAACTCCAGAAAGTCGTTTTCTGCACGTTACAAATCAAATGAAAGATAGTGTGCCAGAAGAATCAAGATTTTCCGTGAGGATTTTGTTTTTAGAGTTATAACGTGAAAACAGATCCTTCGGTCCACTGAGTCCTCGCCCACCATCGATCACCCATACACTCGTTCCATGTTAGACCATCCTACACACTGGGGGAATTCACAGAAGCCAATTAGCCTATAATGTGGGAGGAAACCAGAAACCCAGAGGAAACCCACATGGTCACAGGGAGAACATACAAACTCCATACAGACAGCACCTGTAGTCAAGATCAAACAGTGGCCTCTGGCACTGTGAGGCAGCAGTTCAGCGCCACTATGCCATCTCGTTCATTGCATTAATATTCATTAAATTCATATTCATGCTCTCCTTGAAGAGTAACATCAACCCACATACAGTTAATTGATTAGTAACCGCTGCTCGATTTGGTGAATAACTGGACTAGTAACGCAGTCATCAGGTGATTGCTTCAAGCTTTGCCATCCCACTTTGGGGCTTTTCCATAAATTACTGCCAAACCAAATACAAAACTAAATTGTGCCTTTTTTTAAAGTATATAATTTACATCTATTTTGTTTTAGCATTTCCAATCCCACATCAGATATTAGCAAACGCAGATTAATATTTATAAAAAATTCAAATATGAAATCTGAGTTTATTTTGACTGATTTTCTTTGAAAAGCTCAATTTTGTTACAGCAATCAGTATATTAATGGCCCTGCGTCTAAATCTATGCAGGTAGGTTGCCCTGTGAGTGATTTAAATGCATGAGTTTGACTAAAAGAAGGATATTGCAGTGTGAAACGAGCATAACAACATAGAAAGTGAGACAAGCAATTAGGGCATCAGAACAGGCTATTTCAAATCAATAAAACCAATGTTTGCAATATTCCTTTGAGAGTTTTAGACCACCTTGTAAAATATAAAATGTAAAGCACTTTTTCTGGCAACTAACAATGAATTTTTGATATGGCTTCATTGTGAAAAAAAAATTAAGAGTCTGATATGATGCTTAACTTGTCTATTAAACTAACCATTCAAGAAATGTGAATAAAATATTATGTTGCTTCAAATGAAGATTAAATGGAATGATATTCCCTCTGTAAGTTTCATTAATACAAATATTATTCTTCAGACATTGAAAGCAGAAAAGTTTTGCTTAATTTAAAAAGGTGGTCTCAAGTGCACATCATTGCCAAGAGGGCTTGGGGCAATCTGGTCACTCTCAAACCTCCTGGGGTTATTTTCTATTACTTTTGCCCTAAAAAACAGTCACACCACCATTAGTAAAAAGAAAAATCCACTGGTGCTTATTAAAGCAGATCAATACCAAAGAACGCTTGAAATACTGGCACTGTATCTGAGATTTATCAGGGTCTGTACTTGTATAAATACATAAATGAAAAATATGGTGTAGATCATTGAAGTTGTGTTGATGGTACTATACAGCCAGGAAAGCTACTTGCTGCCCTCATATGGTCACACCAGATTGTGCAGAAACACTTTTTACTGAATCAATTTCAATGAAAATTGTTAAATATAGGAAAATTAGCAACTTACTGCAATTTACAGAGTTTTCAATTTTTCTTTCTGGGTTCTCCATGCATCTAATGCATTGATACGTGTGCAGTGTTCGGACATAGCTGCTGGGACTTTGGTCCCTTGGCATCTCCACAGTGCAAGTTCGGTGTTCTCCACTGTGATTTAAAGGGGACAGGTCCAGCACATTTCTGTTAGTGTAGGCTGGAATCAAGATCGGGCCAATCCCATTTAAGCGATGTCCTCCCTACCCGCACCTCCTCCCACCCCCACCACTCCCAACACGCACACCTTGCCCTAAACGTTTGATCCTTGTCCGATCTGTAGCTTGCCTGCCCAACACCTGGCACTCCCCTCTCGACAAACAATCTGCTGACCCAATGACCTCCCCCAATTTCCCACACCTCTATCACCAACATCCCAACCATTACTACCAATACTCGGCAACTCTCCCTTACTCCCTCAGATGCATTTGCTGATACTTCAATTACTTGATGGTCAATACTTCTCTTCTTCCAATACTAGCACAATGGTCACCGACTGATCCCAAATGTTTCCATGCCAGCTTCCACCTGACTCCACAGTGTGCCAACCCCAGGACTTAATTGGTTTCTTCTGCGTAGTCGGCAACTGCAAAGTTCACAATAGAAGGACCTCTCTTCATATAGGCCAGCGCCGACATGGAAGAGATGTCTTAGAGCCTCCTGTGTGCTGAAGATTCCAGCAGCAGATGAACAAGATGATCATTGGCTCACCGAGCACCCCGTTAACATGCCAACATAGGAACCTTATGATTTCTAGATTTATTGATGTACTTCTGGCACACAATGTTAAAATACCAGGAGGTTTCTACTGAAATATTGATCATTATTTAAAAAAATGCATTTGCAATTCTGAACTGCTGTTAAATAACTAAAAATTGTTTGGAAAATTTTGGGAAATTCTACTGTGCCTTATAAATATTAAATTTCTGCTGATATTCGTGACCATTAAGTTTCAGCTTTGTGCAAAAATTATTTTTTAATTTAAGCATTTGTCAGTTCTTGATACTGCACAGCTACTGCCATCATTGTGTTTTTATATAGAAAGTGCAAGACTGTAATATCAAATCTTGCTATTTTAATCTATCACGACCATGATTTTTCAATATTAACCTTTTTAAATACATGACAAAAATATCAGCCACTTTAACACGCACTCCAAAAATTGTTTCAGGCTCCTTAGATTTTTTTATTTTTCCGTTTACTGCGCTGAATCCATTCCCACTGATCTTATTTGGAGGTTTACACTAGTCTGATTTATAATTATCCTGGGTATCATGTGAAGGGTTCAGTATTAATGAAGAATCACTCAAACCTTTCCTCGCGACAATTTTTTTGTTCTCTGCCTTGGCTAAAATATAAAATAAGCAGCTCTGTATTCAGGTGCTCTGCAGCTACCGTTCCTGAGGATGAGAAGCACAGAAAATGGCGATGTATTATCATTCCTCATTACGCCGGGGCTGTGGCATGTGCAGCTGAACTTGCAGGCACAGTCCCAGGCATGCACCTGGGACCAATGTTTAGCAATTGCAAGCTGTGCTGGAGTTACTGGCTTTCAATACCACTAAATAATGTATCTAATAGTAACATTTATGGATATGAATGGTCAGCTATAACTCTTTCCTTAAATCAGTTGCAAATAAATACAAATTTTGTCTCAAATAATTTTAAATAACTTTATATTATCGCTGTGAACTTGTACCTCTGCTGTTATCTCTGTGGAAACTTTGTGATATTTTCTGGATCTTACATTATTCATCTGTTTAGTTTTTTAAACTATGCGCTGTTCCGGTACACTGATTTTAAGATACGTTGATGATTTTGTCCTTGGGTGATACTGGTTTTGAAATTTCGGCTCTTAAGTCAGCTTTATTTATCACTTGCTATTTCAAACTATTCTTCCAATGCATAAAACTGGTATTCCATGAGAAATTACTTATATTTCGTTTGAATTGTGAATAGTTATATTGAAAGGATTTTCAATGGTGTTCAAGTTTCATGTGTCCGCACAGTGCTGCTTGATAAGGCTGAGAGCAGGCGACTCTTTCTGAAAACCTTTTCCCTCTCACTTCATAGCCAACCATCATGGATGTGTTAAATCGGTGCTAGGTGACTTTGCACCCGAATTTCGCCAAATCTGGGAAGAAAGTTTCTCACATCCCCTTTGAATGAAGTGAGTGAGACTGGAAGCTTACCAGGTAGAGTGTTTTAGGTTACACAGCGGTTGGCCCATGTTCTTCTGATTTTTAATTGCCACATGTTTGTCTCACTGACAGCTGCTTAAAATTTATGTGGGATTTGGGAAAAATTTAAATCTCATTCCACGGCAAACGGTATTAATAAAGAATTTTGCCGTGAGTTTCTCAAGGGTAAAATGTGCATAAATTAACTTCTGCTCTGGGAGGCATCCAGATATGGGGTGCAGACCTGATCCAGTAGATGTGCATCTGACGTGGAACAAAATGTTAAAATCCAGCGTGGATGGGTAGATGGTGCCAAATTCCCCATGTCAAAGGGAATTCCCAAGGCCCGGATGTGCATCCCTTGGAGGGAAGGTCTTGGATTACTTTTCTGAAGCAATGTTTTCGAATGGGACTGGAAAGAGCTTCAATCTGAAGAAGGGTCTTGACCTGAAACGTCACCCATTCCTTCACTCCAGAGATGCTGCCTGTCCCGCTGAGTTACTCCAGCATTTTGTGTCTATCTTCGGTTTTCCAATAGGAGCTGGCCTGCGTTTTATTCAGTGGCTCGGCTGAACTTCAGTGGGGTTGACGAGTGATGATGGCGACGATAGGGGAAGTAAATCTGGCCAAGCGGCTAGGTGCCTCCCTGTGAGGGATGGAACTGCAGATGCTGGTTTACACTGAAGATATAGACACAAAATGCTGGATAGTTACTCAGCGGGACAGGCAGCAGCTCTGGAGAAAAGGAATGGGTGGCGTTTCAGGCCAACCTCTCTGCCATGCAACAGCAGGTCAAGTCAGAGTGGGCCATTTGCTATTCATAAACCCCCACAATTCTGGTGACTTTCTCAGTCTGTATAAATGACCTTCCCACCAGCATAGGGTAGGAGTCGCTGCCTGGGCCTGCAGTGGGGAGAGGGTTGGCTGGTTGAGCAGGCATCCAGCAATTTTGGAGTCTTACATCCCGCATTACAATTATTATTATTTTTTCTTAAATCTATTTACACTATTGCAGCCTACTTATTATGAGAACGGTTTTGCCTTTTTTTTGAAACACTTCCCTTTTGTAGAGGTAGAATTTCACAGCTCATTCAGTGCAACCATATAATTACAGCTGCATCAATTAAAGTTATTTCTTTCCAAAGCCTACTTGATGTGCCCTCAAAATTTAACTAATCTCTGCTAATAAGAAAAATCATGGGACTGTTAAATGAAATTGTTGTATTACGAAACCATACCATTGCAGCTGTAAAACCTCTCTTCCTCAAGTATAATTTCTTGTAAAGATTTTAGTACGTGAAATCCATCATGGTAAGAAAAAAATCATTCTCTGTCTGTCAAAAAATGTTATAATTATTTTTAAATTGAGGCAGGGAAGAAACCAGAAAGAAAAAATTCTGACCTGGTCTGGCAGGAGTTTGTTGCTTGAAGGTAAGTCCTTGCTATAATATTGAAGCAAAGTTCTCAAATAAGCAAGAAACAGATTTATTGATTTAGTAAAGTCTGGGTGAGGGAAAAAAAAGAAAAAAAGAACTGCTCTTTGCCCGTAATGTCCAAATGACATCCCATGTGGCTAGCTTAATGGTGGGGGAGGGGTGGTGGGCAGGTGCCTACCCCATCTCATGGCTAGAACTGCCCTAAGGCTAGGGCTAATGGTATTGGCTCAGTCTGCTGTAAGTCGGTCTATCCTAATAGCAAACTTTCTATGTGCCAGCAGACAGACAGATATTGATTGGTCCAAATGCCCTTGAGTTGACAACATCTGAAATTAAAATCCACAAGCATAGCTCAACTTTTTTTCAAGTTGTATGTGTTTTTTTCTTGAAGTTGATTATGAAACTTGGCTCGGAAAGAAAAGCTGGGGACAGGCGTTAATTGGAAATGTGCTATTTTTGTTCTGCATTCGTACTCATCCTTTTTTTTGTTGCATATGCTGCATTTGTGGTTACATTTGTTGTAGCAGGAGCTCAAATGTGTAAAGCATGTGGTGTTTTGAATATAATGTGGAGTACAATGTGCTAACTTGCATGTGAATTCACTTGCGTCAATAAGAGTTTTATTTTGTTTCCATGTGCTATCTGTTTATGTACCCATCCAGTTTACAGTGTAGTCATAAAAATGCAGCAATCAACACCGATTAATAGTTGTTCCAATGTTTCTTTTTTATAATCTCCCTTGCAGAGATTAATACTGTTGTCACATTCAAACATGATTATAAAAATCTTCAGTAATACTTACATTGCTTGGTCCTTGATAAAATTATATCTAATTGAAAGCCATTTCTTTTTGAAGCCTCATTAAGTTTGAGTTTACTGTTTCAAGGAAAGTATGGTCTTGACATATTAACTTTGATCTGAAAATCTGACAATGAAATGTACGAGGATGTGTACTGTGATGATACATCCTTGTGTTGTGGAAACAATGCAAGCAGAAAATGAACATTAACTGAAGTTGTTCACAGTGGAATGACATATTTGTGTCCCGCTCCACTTAAATATATATATTTTACTGCTTTGTGACAGTATTTTTCATATTCTTAATAATGTAAGAAAGAAAAAATAATAATTTTGTCAAATGTTGTATGACAAATAGACAATAGGTGCAGGAGTAGGCCATTCAGCCCCTCGAGCTAGCACCACAATTTGGAATTGGCATTGCAATTGGAATTTTCATGGTCTCATTGAGGTATTACAACAGCCAGACTGTATATTCATGGTACCGAAGATGTACTGTACCTGAAGTGAGAATGACAGCATCAAATCTCACTTTGAGTGAGAAAGTCTGCCTTTCAAACACCAAAAAGTGTGTTTGAGTGATTACATGAATACTGGATCACAATATTCCTTGCAGAAATCAGTCCAAAGAAGGGTCCAAACCCAAATCGTGGTCTGTGCATTTCCCTCCACAGACGCCGCCTGATCCACCAAGTACATCCAGGACTTTGAATTTTGATCAGGATTCCAGCCTCTGTCTCCAGTCACTTCGGACTCCATTCTTTGCAGACATGTCCTTGTTGTGATTTGAAGTAGAATATCTGTCGAGAAGTTCAACTCTGATTGCGTGTGCGATACATATTCACATCTATGCATTGTTTGCAAAACTCCCTCCATCTAAGCCAACAGGGAAAAGTTTGAAGGTGGCGAGCGAGATACCGATATGACCATACAGGATATTTATCTTGGTAAATGAGGAGAAATGTCCAGGTAATGAGGAAAATAAAGTGTTAAAGAAGGAACTGCAGATGCTGGAGAATCGAGGGTTACACAAAAAGCTGGAGAAACTCAGCGTGTGCAGCAGCATCTAAGGAGCGAAGGAGATAGGCGACGTTTCGGGTCGAAACGTCACCTATCTCCTTCACTCCTTAAATGCTGCTGCACCAGCTGAGGAAAATAAAGTGTTTGATGCCTTAAAATAGTTGCCTCAAAATTCATCTCCAAAATTCATTCTCTCAAATTCAAATCAATGAATAAATTTCCAAGGCAGGGTACAATCTACTGATGGTGCAGTGTAAGTATTTAGCTGGGATGAATTCCAAGACAATTTGCTTCCTTTTTCATTGATTTTGATGCTGACATGGGCCAACTTTCCACTAAAAACCATAATGAAGTTGCACCCTATTCATATGGGTTGGGGAGATGGCGGTATAATGGGAACGCCTGATTATTCAGTTTAAGATTTGTGAATTGTGACTGCAGGTTGCTGCTTTGAGAGTTACAGTATTTACTCCCTCTTCTACACTGGCTTTGCCAGAAAGGGTCATACTGTTTTTGTATGAATTTTCGTATGACCCATCCATAAGTAAAAACTTTTTTTACTTATTGGCGAGGAACTTTTGATCACTTGCCAGAGGCATTTTTGTGCAACCAAGTACTTTCTTCTCTCGCTTTCTAGTTTTGGTATCAGACTGTATCGTGAAATATGTAGTACTTCAAAGAAAAAAAAAAATCTACAGAAGGGAAAATGATAAAGGGGGGAGAGCGAAAATAAGTTGACGTTGGTATGTAACAGCTAAGTGTTTTATTTTACAGTACAATGTGAATTGCTCATTTCCAAATCCTTTTATTTAACTACTAATCTCACCTATGGTAATACGATAACTCACACCACGCTGTATTCACTTATGCCATCTAAAATGGATATATTTAACCAATAGTTGTGTTCTCAAGGAAATCAAAAATACCAAGTACAAACACAGAGCTTATTCTATTGGGAGTAGTGGAAGAAGGGGCAGGAAAAGGAAATGGTCTTAAATAATTAGTTTGAAATAATCGATGCTTGTTCCTGCACATACCTCACCTTCACGTTTTATAAGGTTTTAAATGTTTACAAGATACCAAACCATATGTACCTGGCACTTATATATAACATGTAGGAAAGAACTGCAGATGTTGGTTTAAATCGAAGGTAGACACAAAATGCTGGAGTAACTCAGCAGGACAGGCAGCATCTGTGGAAAGAAGATATGGGTGACATTTCGGGTCAAAACCCTTCTTCAGACAAATATATAATGGCCGGCTTTACTGTTCCCTCTGCCCCCCCCCCCCCCCCCCCCCCCATCACCCCCACCCCGAAGAAGAGCAGGACATGTTAGGGGTTAAACTTGAGGAAGTATCCTGATCTTATGCCAGCTGATCTTTAAACTCTTAGCTTTCAGAAGCTGTGTGAAGACCTTTCTAAACGGGTGCCTCACTGAAATACAAAGGTTCAATTTAATGACGGATTTCAGCCCCGTAATAACATCACCTGCAGATTCGGTGCCTGTGCCTGGGTTAGCAGGGACCGGGCTCCTCAGAGCAGCAGGGCCAGTAGGGGGTCAATAAGGCAAGTCAGTTTTCATTTTTAACAGTCTCCTTGTGGGTTGGGGAGAGCAGGATCGTTCCTCTGGGTCCCACAAGGAAACCTTGAACCTCTCCTGCCCAAGGCATCCCCCGT
Source organism: Raja brachyura (assembly GCA_963514005.1). The sequence continues at coordinate 42,593,547 of OY740795.1, read as the reverse complement.
CTCCTGACCACAGCCATGACCTGCCTCCTCCAAGCACTGACCTGACAGCCATGGGACTGTTCCCATAGGTCCCTGGCAATGGTTTGCTGCAGGGCTCACCACTCCCATCCTTCCTACCAGCCTGCACATCATTCCCGTCAGTCGGCTAGAAACCACTCCTTCGGTGCAAGAAGGGCTCTGGTGTTAAATAGGCCTTGGGCTTCAGGCCAGTGAGCCGCCTTCTCACCCCCACTAACCTTGTCCACTACCCCCCTAGACACTCTCCTGCCCCAGGTTGCAAAGCATATCATGTTTTGTAATGTACCAAGACAGTTTTTGGCATTTTTTTAATTATTTATTGGCCAGAATACTATTTTTGGTCATGCAATTTCCAGATGTAGTTTGTGAAAACAGTGCAGTTTATTGTATTAGAGGATCTGTGTTCTTTTACAATGCTTTATTGTAATAAAAACCCTTGCCAGATTTGATTTCTGCCACGCAGCATACATGATGGGGAGGCAAAATAACTCCAAGATATTTTACAATAACTACAACTGACACCGTTTATGTGGAGAATGCTCGAAAAGTTTTATGGGAATTTTAGTTAAAAGTCTCTTAAGCAGGGCTGTCAGCTTTAAATTTTCTTTTACCTTTCTCGTTTTATCGTACTCCTCTGTCGAACCTGTTCCAGCATGTTAAAACAATATCACATCTTTAATCTTGAGAACTGGAGTTTCTAAAGGTCATAATTAACACATCAGTGAATTTCAAAAGCCTATGCCCATCCTTAATGTTGAATTTAAAAAAAATTAAAGAGGCTATAAAATTAAACCCAAGATAATAAAAGAGAATATCTAAATGGTGTAAAGATGGTTAAATGCAGCACAATGTGCTACAATGATGATATGTTGCATCAAACCCTACTATCTTTATTACTGACAATACAGTAATGGGCACATATGATGTCAATTGCTAATAAAGATTCATTTTTATTCTTATGCCTCTTGCCTGTTTATCAACACAGTAATAAATATGTAAAAAGGTACATGTATCAGTATATCATTATGTAGATGATGATCTTTACACAGTATTTCATCTCGTGGATAAAGTAGTGCCTTGAATTCATAAACAACAAACCTGAAGCAACAATATTACCGGAATGCACTGGTTTTAACTATGAAAACACAAACTGAAAATATTTCAGGTTTGCCCCCTCTGCCAAACAAAGGCTTTGTAGCAAAAAAATACCGTCAAAATACAGTGTTCGCAGTATGCAAACTTCTCCCACTGTTCGTTCACCTCTATGCTCAGCTGATTTGAAAATGAATGGGAAACTAATTTCCCTGTGCTGTGGGAAGTTGCGACCAAGAAAAACAACATTTATTCCACAGAACGCATCTTTAAAACATGGCACTGGAAGCATGCTGTTCATCGGCAAGTTGTGCACTTCAGATTAGGAAGGGGAAAAGGAATCATGCAACTTTTAAATGCAAGTTAGTGGAGATCACTTATTTCAACCTGATTTGCTTTGCACTAAGATGTCACAGTAGTTTGTACAGATACCTTAGGGGAATTAATCCTTTCTGCTCCAAATCATTGTACAATAGTTAGCATTTAAACATAACGTGGATTATATTGCATCCTGAACACATTGGACATCCTCCTTTATGATGAGGCAGAAATATGCATTTGCAAAGCCTTAAATGTATATTTTCATGCCTCTAATAGACACACAAAGGACCTGTGCAAGATATCTTAAGAGTAGTCAACTCTATTTGGTCTAATCAACTTGGAGTATGTACCAGAGCACCGAGGGATTGGCAAGAGAGTCGGGAACAGCGTTTAGCACTTTACTGACCTTGAGTCCACCTTTTATAAACTCCTTATGGAACAAAGATTTTTTTCCAGCTATTTTCAAGTGATTTTTTTCCCCCTCATTTTCTCTGGAGGATGTAGCACTTGATTGACCAAAGATGTGAGGCCAAATTTACTCAGAGGAAAAGGGATTGTATAAAATTTGCTAGCGGCCACAGCCATGAGAAAAGATGTACTGTTTGGGATCTCAGATTTGGTCAAATGCAAATTTCGTTGAATTAGTAATGCTTCAAGTTTGGCTGGGATGTGTACTTTAAATCAAATATATCTCATCGCAATACATGTTGAAAGGAAAAATTAAAATAATTATATTTCATTGACAATATTATTAAAAATCATTCTTGACTATTATTCTATTCTATTAATATTCCACTTTTCATCATTATTTTTGAAAGGCTTTTCCTTCTTTAGTGTTATCTTGTTTTCATTCTTTATGTCTGCAGTTCTTACCCACCACCAAAGAATTATTGTCTGAGGAATTATTTCTACCAAATCATCCAATGAAAATTGCAAAATATTCCAGAATCTGGAAAGTAAACATAAATAATGTGGAGGACATTATTAGAGTCAGTTCCTATTATCTACCATGACTCGGCAGCTAAAATTATTTGAATGCAACATAACATTCATATAGTTATATGCAATTTTAATTTATAGAGAGCATCATTAAAAAGTTTGGACTGTCATTTGATTTTTATATATATATAGTGGTAGGTGCCATTTTAATTGTCATAGAATATAGAAGAGTACAGCACAAGAACTGGCCCTTTGGCCAACATTGTCTGTGCCGAATGTAATGCCAGGTCCATTAATTATCTACTTGCGCAAAACCCACATCTCTCCATATCCATGCGCCTGTCCAAAAATCTTTTAAATGCCACTAATGTATCTGCTTCAACCACCACCCCGGATAGCATGTTGCAGGCCTCACCACCCTCTGTGAAAAAACTTGCCCAGTATATCTCCTTTAATCTTTACTCCTCTCACCTTAAAAGTATGTCCTCTAGTATTTGATTTTTCTATCCTGGGAAAAAGACTCTGACTATCTACCCTATCAATACCTCTTAAATGTCATATACCTCTACAAGTCCCCACACAACCTCCAGTGTTCCAGAGAAAACAATCCTAGTCTGTCCAATCGTTCCCTGTAGCTAATACCCCCATATCCAGGGATCATTCTGTTAAACCTCCTCTGCACCCTTTCCAAAGCCTCCACAATTTTCCCGTAAAGAGGCGACCAGAACTGCACACAATACTCCTAATGTGGCCTAACCAAAGTCCTATAAAGCTCCATGACAAATTGGGAATTATTTTGATCTAAACAATCTTGGCTAAATTTCCCAATAGTTACGGAATGTTATACCAAAATAAGGGCAACACTGTGGTGCAGCGCTAGAGTTACTGCCAGAGACCCGGATTCGATTCTGGCTACGGGTGCTGTCTAAACGGAGTTTGTACCTTCTCGCCGTGACCTGCGTGGGTTTTCTCCGGGTGCTCCGGTTTCCAACCACATTCCAAAGACATACAGGTTTGTAGGTTATTAGACTTGGTAAAATTGTAAATTGTCCCTGGGTACAATTGTAGGGTAGTGTTAGTGTGTGGGGATCGCTGGTCGGCCCAGACTCGGCGGGCCAAAAAGCCTGTCTCCGCGCTGTATGTCTAATTCAAGACACGTTTTATCAATACATTACACTGCAAATCAATGAGGAAAGAAATCCTAGTTTGAATAATGCATGGTTTTAATCAATTAGTTTCATGTCCAATGGAAAACTATTACAAGCGGAGGAAGGATTTTTTTAATAGGTAAAAGGAATTAGGAACTTATTTATGTTTTTCACACAGTCGGTTTTACATTGGACTGTTTATAAATTCAAAGCCAAATTGACTTTAGCAAGCGTAGCTAAACATAATGCTCTCAGTGGCAAAGCGCAATAGACAATGACATATTGCACTATGGAGAAATGGCACTGAGGTTTGATCCATTCTTGTGCTGTCTTAGTCAAACATTACGGCGGGGCCTGGCATTACAATAAAGGCAAACAGTGAGGCAAAGTCAACAGGAGAGTTGATGGGACTGGTCTCACACAGAACATATAGACTAGCTCAAAGAAGTACTGAATGAAACCTATTGAATGGTCCAGGTAGAATGGGGGATGTAGTGGAAATTTAAAAGTATGTCTTCACCAAATAAATATTTACTCAAAAGGACACAAAGTGCTGGGGTAACTCAGTGGATCAGGCAGCATCTCGGGAGGACATGGATAGGTGACATTTTGGGTCGAGACTTTCTTCAAACTGATTATGGTAAGGGTGGGGAGAAGGAAGGTGGGAGGGGAGAGGCAGGGCAAAGAGTGGAGGGTAACAGGTGATCACAGACGAGGGAGGTTGATAGGCAGGTGGCTGGAACAAAGCCCAGAGACAAAAGCAGAAGGTGTGAGATAGGAATGAGGAGTTTGCGAACAATGAGGACAGAGGGAGGAAAGGTAAGGAGGGGTAAAGGGAGGAAATAGGTGTGATTGCAGGTGGGGCATCTGGGAGTGGAAAGGGGGAAAGGGGAGAGTATGGGGGCAAAAAGGAGGGGGGACTTGTGGGAAGGTTAGTGACCTAAACTCGGTGAATTCAGTGGTCATACCGTGGGGTTGTAAACTACCCAACATTTACTCAAAAGTTTTTTCTTTTATTATAGTGATGCAGCATGGAAACAGGCCCTTCGGCCCACCTAGTCCACACAACCTTTCATACTAGTTATCCCACTATATATTAGGGGGAATTTACAGAGGCCAATTAGAAACATATAAAATACTTAAAGGATTGGACAGGCTAGATGCAGGAAAAATGTTTCTGATGTTGGGGGAGTCCAGAACCTGGGATCACAGTTTAAGAATAAGGGGTAGGCTATTTAGGACTGAAATGAGGAAAAAAATTCTTCACCCAGTGAGTTGTGAATCAGTGGAATTCTCTGCCACAGAAGGCAATGGAGGCCAATTCACTGGATGTTTTGAAGAGAGAGTTAGATTTAGCTCTTTGGGCTAAAGGAATCAAGGGATATAGGGGAAAAAGCAGGAACGGGGCACTGATTTTAGATGGTCAGCCATGATCATATTGAATGGCGGTGCAAACTCGAAGGGCCGAATGGCCTACTCCTGCACCTATTTTTCTATGTTTCTAATTAATCTACAAACCTGGCCATCTTTGGGATGCGTGAGGAAACCAGTGCACCCGAAGGAAATCCACGTGGTCACAGGGAGAACGAGCAAACTCCACACAGACAGTATTGTACCCAGGTCTCTGGTGCTGTGATGCAGCAACTTTACCACACCTCTCGTGTCACCATTCGTTAATGTGGTTCTCCGTCCTGAACAGCTATGCTTAAATAGTGTACATGGCAGATTAAAGAGGTCAATGATTATCATGCACGACTATGGAGTCAGAAACAATCGGTATGTACTATGTCCAATGTTAAGTTGACAGCTTATTAACATTTTCACTTACACTTACTCCAATTACAGACTGAATAGTTTGTGTGACTTTCATTAAAGTAGAATTGCGAAGAAATAAAACATTTTAAAGGCTCTGATTGAGACCAAAAATACCTGGCATGTTTCTCAAAGAAGTGAACCTCGATGAGTCAAAGAAAAAAATGGCACTGCTGTTACAATTTCTTCACACAGCTAAGAACTTCATTAGTAAAGTATCAGATTGGAAGGAATTCAATGAGATTGGACTTTGTTCTCAGCTGTGATTTACACCTGCTGATTCCAACAATTTTTAATTTCAAAATTAAGGATGTAAATGTTGCAGGAATGTTTAAATACTATTGGTGTGCTGGATCCTGCATGTAAAATCCACCCAGCCTGTTCAGAGATAAAACAGATGATAATTAGTGACAAAATGTAACGTTTCATCAGGAATATTTTTGAATAATCCAATTTATCTTTGTCACATATGCAGCACATTTCTTTTCTTTGGAGACTCTTTGTTCTTTAATATAATATTCAAATCTAATTAAACCAGCAGTCAATTGGTTTGCCTTAGATGTCATGTAGCAGTTCACAGGTTGAGTTTAAAGCACAAAGGTAAGAAATCTATCCTATACAGGTGCCAGTGCTAGTTACTGTGGTGCTGCTGCCTGCAGTTCAACTCTCAGTCGTATACAATGGTTTGATATCAACTAGATCAAAGGCAGGCAACCAGCATGGCGAGAATGGACTTCACTCTGCTGGCTTCTGTGAGTGTTCATGACCAGGCAGGAGCAGAGAGGACCACAGTTTCACAGCACACTCAAAGCAGAAGGTGGCTTGCCAGTGTGAGCCCCACTACCTTCAGGTTTCTAATTAACTGATAAAAACACTGTGTCCCTCCTGCTGTCAGAATCAAGACAGAGTGGTACTGCAAGCAGGCTGGATGTCCCCATGTTCCACCTCCAAATCCCAAAATGAACAAATGCTCGAGCCTTTGATGTTTTTGATTGTAAGGAGCTAATTCCCTTGAGCGAAGACTCGGGGGTGAGGGCTGCAAGTTTCAACTGGAGGGGATTTGAAGAGGAGATCACCTCTTTGAATGACAAAGGACTGGCTGTAAATGTATCTAATAGGGTTGGCTGGTGCCACCTCCATAGGGTCCCTGCTGATGCTTAACAATTAGACACTCACATCGTCTCTCTCTGTCTCATTGAGTCTTTTGCATTTGTGAATGAGTGTGTGCTGAAAATGTGAATTGAACTAATAACTGGTTATTTAACAGAAGTTAGATGGAAACTAATATCTCTATTTATGCTTTTCACAGATGCGCACAGATTCTTAATAATGTACAGTCCTCAAATTGTCACTTTGTGTGTGTGTGAATGTAAAACACCTTCAGATGGTTTCTTGTAATGCACTAATGCTAATGTACATCGCTTTTTGTAGCTTGAGTTTTTAACTAGGCTCCCAAATCATTTTTCCAACATGCATTTTCTCCACTTAACATGACCATTCCATTAAGCACACAGGGCAGCTTTTAACTTTAATAAAATAAAAATCAGGAGATGCATCACCTGCATTACACTCTCCCACAGAGTCAAAAATCGACCTCACGGAGTGTAACACCAGGATAACTTTCTGTAGCTCCATAAATAATTGCTGAACTTGAAATATTTTCATGCTTCATGTTTTCTTTTTTTTTAATCTAAGTTTTATTGCAGTGGCACATACCCAAGAAAAAAACTAATGAACAAACCAGATTTCAAAAATCGTTGTCGATCTGAATGTGGGCTCCTCTGTTGAATGTTCTGAAAAATAAATAACACCGGAGTTATAGGAAATAAAAATAGTCTCCCACAAAGTTCAGTAACTTTAAAATTGCCAGGGGAATTTGTCACAACCTTCTCACTGTTACACAACTGCTGAAAGGTGCCCAAAATCATTTCTTGGAGTGCGACTGTGTGCTTTCATTAGAAAGCTGAAGACTGCCATCTACTGGAAAACAATAGATAATGCTACAATCAGACTTCCCTGATCCCTAAACTTACAAAGCAATTTTAATTGAAATATCCATCACGTATCTATGGAAAAATCTATTTACAGAGTTCATGAATGATTTCTAGTTAAAAAAAACGATAGTTTTTAGTGAAAGTGGAGGAATTGCATTTTTAAACATATTCTTTCTCAGCAAAACACTCAGATGCCTTTTTTAAGCATGTGGTTCATTAAAACCATAATTTAAGGTCAGACACAAAGTGCTGGAGTAATTCAGCAGGTTAAGCAACATCTCTGGAGAATATGGATGCGTGATGTCTCAGGTTGGGCCCCTTCTTCATACTGGATCCAAAGAAGGGTCACAACCTGAAACATCACCTATCCATGTTCTGCAGAGATGCTGCCTGACCCGCTAAGTTACTCCAGCACTTTGTGTCCATTTTTGTAAACCAGCATCTGCAGTTCCTTGTTTCTAAATAATTAAAAGTAAGTTATTGTGATTTAGGCTACATTATGTTACAACTGAAAGATCCATGTTTGGCTAAACCACTTTGCCCTTATGTTATAGTTATCATTATGAGTTAGTTACTGTTTGGATGAGAAATAGTTTGGGCAGTCCAGATAAAGGGTCCTGACTTGACCCAAAATGCTATATGTTTGTTTCCCTCCTCAGATTCCTGACCGTTGCGTTCCTTCATCAGTGTCCTTTGTTGTAATAATATTTTGTCAGTCGTATATTCCTGACTCAATTTTTCATTAAGCAAAATTCTTACTATTTTGTTTATCGGTGAGTTAGACTAGACTCTGTGTGACATATTGAGTTTTTTCCCTTTATCATGGGGATAATGGGAATAGCATATATCTCTTGCACCATTGTAAATATACTGCAATAATTCCACAACTATTTGAAAATATTTTTATGTTCATCATAGATGTGAGTGTACATTGAAATAATGCATACCTTGCTAAGATATTTACAAGCTGAAGTAAAGGGCTCTATATGGTTAAAGTCACATTATTGCAGATGAGGTAACATATATTATAAATATTAGCTTGTCACAATGCAAATTCAAACCACTTTCTTAGACATCCGAGCCTTTCAAACTTCTACATATGTGCTATAGAAATGATTGAGCCAGGCCTAGCAACAACTCTGCTCTTCATTGCCTGGAGCTGCTGAGAGTGGTGAACATGGTCCAATGGTGGACACAGCCCAGTCCATTAGAAACTTGTCACTTCCTTCCATCCAGTCCATCTCTATGGTGCAATGATTCTTCCAGCCATCTTCATGAAGGTTGGAAATATCATCAAGGATGGCTGCCACCTCGGCCATTCCTTTTTCTCTCTTCTATCTGCTGAAAGATAATACAGAAGCTTGGAAGTTTGGACATCAGCCTTTAGGACAGCTTCTTCTCCACTGTTATCAGATTCCTGAACTCAATCACCTCTTTCCACCCCACTCTCAGATGCGCTGCCACATACTCTTACTTTACCTTAATCGATTATTAATTTATTGTACTTTAATATACTTTTACTCTACATGGAACCTGCATTCCAATCTTGCACCATTCTGTTGGTGTACTCTCACCATTGCATTCATTGTTGTATTTATCATTGCCGTGTATACACTGTTTAATGTTTACGCTTCATGTGAACAAGGATTTTCATTGCATCCTAGTCTATATGACAGTAAAATCATCGACCTGAATCAGACCTGAAAGAATGATGAAAGATGTTACTCTGAGATTTAAGAGTGAACAGCTTTAGGAAAATGGGGATAACTTCAAATATGTTCATAAGTAATGCTCCAAGTAAGTAGAGATTAATGTGGAAAAATGATGTACTAGAACAGTGTCGGTGCAGGACCCCAATAACCTCCACCTCATGAGCCCTTGGCTGCAAGCTCTGGGTGTAATGAAGATCCAAGGCCTTGGTCATCATATGTAAGTGGGTGCTGCATATTTTTTAATTCAAAACCATGCCATCTGGCAATAATGTGCAGGAAGGAACAGCAGGTGTTGGTTTATACCGAAGATAGACATAAAATGCTGGAGAGTCTGAAGAACGGTCTTGACCCGAAATGTGACACATTCCCCCATTCCTTCTCTCCAGAGATGCTGCCTGGCCCACTGAGTTACTCCAGCTTTTTGTGTTTATCTTCCGTCTGGCAAAGTGTCTGGATATGGCAGGAAAATGGGGATGGATGGCCAGTGAATATTGACATGATCAGGGGTAACACAAAATGCTGGAGAAACTCAGCGGGTGCAGCAGCATCTATGGAGCGAAGGAGATAGGCAACGTTTTGGGCCAAAACCCTTCTTCAGACTGGGTGAAGGAGATAGGCAAAGTTTCGGGTCGAAACCCTTCTTCAGACTGGAGAAGGAGATAGGCAACGTTTCGGGCAGAAACCCTTCTTCAGACATGATCAGAACCTGTGAGGTAGTGTGGTGTTGTACGGATCAAAGGGAGTCCAATACAACCCAAGCCAGAAATATGGGATTTCTGGGGAGGCAATTTAAATTGGGGTCTGAGGTCAGCAATAATCGGACATGGTCCTTAATAGTGTTAAGGATAAAGTCCAAAAATGGAAGGGTTATGCTGAGGTGCAGAGGCAGCAATGAATTAATAAGCTGGTAAAGGGTGATTAAACATCAAGGTACTCTCCTGACATATCGGTTCATTTCTGGTTTGATGGTGGGATCAGAATGCTCGAGTTAAATCAGGCAGTGGAGGGGCATTTGCTGCCGTGTAGGAAGAGGACCAGTGAGATAAAAAGTTACTGTGAAAACCTTTCCTTAGTGATGGCACAATGCAGTAATACAAGGTGAAGAAGTAGTTGTCCCAGATGATGGCTGCTCATGGGAAAACGTTGTCCCGATCTCAAACGTCACCTGTCCATTCCCTCCGGAGATGCCGCCAGACCCACTGAGTTACTCCAATACTTTGTGTTTTACTTGAGATTCTACCGTCTGCACTTCCTTATGTCTCTAAGTTTTTCTGCATGCTCCGCAAGAAATACTACACCCACGATGGTGTCATCCTGTGCGTGACCGTACCGGAAATCACTTCAAAGACATAAGGATCATAAGATCATGTGGTAGGAGCAGAATTGGGCCATTTGGCCCATCAGGCCTACTCTGCCATTCAATCATGGCTGATCTATCTCTCCCCCCTAACCCCTAAGAATGGCATATCCAGATAACACTAAATTAACTAGGGAGGGCTATAATTGTGTTTAACCTGGAATATAATGATTTTCAATTGTCTAACTCTGAAAACACAATATAAGTGATTAAATTTCCAGATACACGATTCTTACAGGGAGTATATTTACCATTCAAAAATGAATTAGATGAAACAGCCCTTACCGTTCAACACTTTCATTATGTTCATAATCTCAAGGAGAAAGAATGAAGTTACCTGAAACTTGTATGCATTCACCCCACCTGACGCAATTGGGCTATATTAATAAATGAGTACAGAATTACCAATTAGCAGAAGGATCTGAAGAAGAAAAGCTGGAGTTCAAGAAATAGTTTATCCCCCCCGCTCGTTTTGCTTCCTTGAGTGGAAACAACGAACTGCAGATGCTGGTTAATGCACAAAAGTACACAAAGTGCTGGAGTAACTCAGCAGGTCAAGTAGCATCTCTGGAGAACATGGATAGGTGACGTTTCAGGTTGAAACCCTTCTTCCGTCCATTGCAGTCTGAAGAAGGATCTCAACCCGAAACGTCACCTACCCATGTTCTCCAGAAATGCTGTCTGACCTGTTGAATTACTCCAGCACTTTTTGTCCTTTTGCTTCTTTGACCATAACCATCCAGTCCTCTGTAATGTGCCATACCAGTGCCTATCTTTCACCATCAGAGGCCATTTGAACAGCAGTTACCTTCAAAATATAAAACATCCAAGCAAATGTTCTTTTTTTGCTGCATTTTGCTGAGCTTGTTCATAATTGCATGTGTGTCCATCCACTGGTCAATCACAAACCAAAGGCATCTTAATCCTGTTAGATGCAACCAGTTATTTTTTTAAATACAATACCCAATAGCAGCAGATATTCTGTGTGAACCAAGAAAATTAGAGCACACATCATACAAGCAGGCCTATATGTCTAAAGAACGTGGTAGAATAAGAAGGAAATCTTTGTCTCTCCTGAATCGCAGCACGGACACAATTAAAGTCCAAGATACAGGCAAGGCTTATTTAATACACATGACATACCAACATCTGTTCTTTGGCATCGTTTAGCCGGTAATAATATAACCTGTTAGTTTAGTTTAGTTTATTGTCACGTGTACCGAGGTACAGTGAAAAGCTTTGGTTGCGTGCTAACCAGCCAACAGAAAGACAATACATAATTACAATCGAGCGATTCACCGTGTACAGATGCATGATAAGGGAATAACGTTTAGTGCAAGGTAAAGCCAGTAAAGTCCCATCAAAGATAGTAGTTCAGGACTGCTCTCTGGTTGCTGTAGGATGGTTCAGCTGCCTGATAACAGCTGGGATGCAACTGTCCCTGATAGTTAGGATTGCTACATTTTCTGTCATAGTGTGATGAGCGAGTGCACCTGTCTTGTAGGAAACTGGAATGGTTCAAGCTAAACTGACCTTTAATAGTACTCATTTTCTCAATTAAGAAAATTAGTGTGTTATCTTTGTCAGTGCTATCTTACTGACAGAAGAAGTCAAAGCAACAGCCAGTACTGTCCATGTCAAATGCTGATCCAATGATTAAAAAGCTACCACAGATTTCCCCAAAGCGATTGATGGCTGACTGAAATAAATTTAGAGTGATCCCACTAAAGTGTATTGTATACGATACGATACGATAGAACTTTATTTATCCCAGGAGAGAAAATTGATCTGGCAACAGTCATAAAAACACAAAAACACAAAATACCTGAAATTAAAGTGCTGAAAGGATTGGGGATGTGCAAAGATTGGGAAGGGGTGAGGGGGGGGGGGGGGGGGGGTGTCACTCTCAGTCTCAGTCTACCTCACAACAGAAAGGGGAGAAGTTGTACAGTTTGATACCTACTGGGAAAAAATATCTCCTGTGGGGCTTTGTCCTGCATCTTGGTTCTACTTGGATAGGACAGGTTTGGAGGGAATATGGACCAAATGCTGGCAAGTGGGACTAGTGTAGCTGGGACATGTTGGCCAGTGTGGGCTAGTTGGGCCAAAGGGCCTGTTTCCACACTGTACACTCTATGACTCAATTTTATTCTTATTTTAAAGTAAATTAATTGTTACCAGGCCAAGAAATATGTTCAGCATTTGGAGCTTGATTTCTTTTCTCCTATATTAGCAAATCTGCCTACAGCTTTATTTTTTATTTGGATTATTAATGTGACTCAGAACTATCACAGCTAATCCCTTGTATACTTTTTCAAACAAGGCTGATTTAAAATCAAAACTAGGACTAATAAAATTGAACACAATAATGCAGAATGCACTTCAATATTATTCATGGACCTGTGACCCCAGCAAAACTGTAAGTCCTGTTCTATTAAACAACCTTAGGAAACATATGGTAATTAAACCTTTTCCTCCTCATTAAGCTTCCATCAACACTAATCTAAAATAAGCATAAAGCTCAGGTGGTGTATGGCACCATGACCTCTGGAAAGCCTGTGATGAGTTGTTACTTTAAACCGCTCAGATTAGATTTTAGTAAAATGAGTAAGCCCAGGCCCAAGTATTAAGCAAACAGAACTGGAAACTTTTACAGTTGTGCAGCCCCACAAAAGCAATTCACTCTAAGTGCAGATGTGGGGATGGAGGGGGGCTGGGTATTGATTTGAAAACAGTACGTCCATGTGGAATATTAAAAGTAAAATAGATTCACTGCTCTTTGACCAGGATAAGGAGACCATTTAAAGATCACCTGCCTGCGTTTCCCCAGCAAAAGTCCAGAATGAAAGCCATTCCAGACATGTTTAAATTAGCCACCTCCCTGGTGGGTCCAAATCAAATAAAACTGAATGGTTACAGTCTAAACAAGTTAAAAGAGTGTCCTTGTGGATTTTATCCACTAAAGCAGTAGTAACCAGAACAACCTTCTGAAAGACTAAAATGTCCCAGTGGTTTACCACTCAATAAAGATTTGGCTACTTAAGGCCCAGAACAGCAAACCATTAGGACTTGACACTAAATCCTAACATTCAGTACTTGCATTGTTGCTTTTGTCATTAGCCTTATATAAAGTTGATAAAATTTGCATGTAGACTATAATGCATGTGTTAGAATTTACCTGGGGTAATGAAGGACACAGATGGCAGATGCTGCATATGCATCTTCATCACCTAAACATGTGTCTGAATCTAACTTCCCAGGAGAGTTTGAATCACCTTCCTTCTTTAACTTCTCTCTTGTCTCCCATTCTTTCATTATACAACAGATGACCTATCAGATATTCCACTTCTTCTCAAAATGATTTACTGTTGCCATCCTTCAGTGAGAATAAAGCGTGCAGTGCTTTTTATCATCATTCTGCTGCTGTTTCTGTCCTTTTCTAAAGATCGTTTGCCAACGTTGCTTTCCCTGCTTTACCCAACGGAACTAGCAATGTCTTCAGAACTGACAATTCTGATTTTTTACCGCATGTGATTTTTCTAAAGCATGACAACTTCTACCATAAAGATGTTCAAAACCTTTTCAGACAAGGTCTGCTAAAATAGGACTCTCAAATGTAATTGAAGCATTTACCGCAGGGGGTTTTACGTAAGCAGTCTCTAACGTATTATTTTAATTTGGTCATAATTTCCTGCTGCTGGAATAATTAGCCCAGTGCTGGTGCTTAAAATGTTAGCAGAAACATTCTCCACAATTATTCTTGCATTGTGTTATATAAAACAAACATATTGTAGCTTTAATTCACACAATTAATTAAATTTATATTCTTACAGGCTATGAGGGTCATTTCTCCAACTGATAAATTATTAAGTCAGTATAAAGCAAACATTCTGCATATTTTTGTCCAATAACCTTGTAAAGCTATTCATTTCTATCACGGCTGCAAAGGAGCTATATGTTATACTTCCAGTTTTTTTTTTTCAAACACTTGCATTTATCCTAAGTTGTTTCTAATTTTAATAAAATATTTTAGCAGGGCTAGAGAAGCAGACTCATTGTTGATCACAAGAAGAATGAATGCCCAAATGAGTACAGTACGACAGAGTAATGGTTTTATTTTTTTTATTTTTCAGGGAAAGTATGTTGAAATTCTGCAAACTGAAGCTGAGCGAAAACCTCAAACTGTGATTAGCATAATGAATAAACTTTCCGTCAAACGGCTTGGTAACAATGCAGTACTCATCTAATTATTAATACCTAGCTGATATTTGTCTAACTAAAAGCAAGCAAGCAAGAATGAAGACTATATATTTTACACATTTTTCTCCCATGCAAACAAAAAAAAAGTGATTTATTTCACAAAACTGCTGTGGAACATATAAATGCAGTGATTTTTACTTTTTTATGGTTGGGTCAATTTTAAATATCCCAGCTAAATAGCACCAACATTTTATTTTGAATGTCAAATAAACAAATTGTTTGTTAATAAAACCAGTTATTTTAGTTTCCGCATATATATTCTTCAGATGATGTTTAATACAGGTTCTATTGTTTGTTTTGTCAAAGGATCTTATCTTTCAGGGAGAAATGTGTTCGTAGCTATTATTGCATTAAATAAAAGCTTTATAGTCTTTTTTCACTTGTTCAGTCACACCAGTGTCAGAGTAAATTTAATCGAAGAGCACAGCTCTGAGCAATGCCTTCTGAGACTCTTCTTTCTCATAATGCTGTTATCTCACCTTCCTTGTGTCTGCGATGCATAAATATCACAAAAAAGTCATTTTGAGTACATTCTTACTGATAATTATTGTCAGAGGCAGAGATAAGTGCTCTACGTGATGTAATGTGTGTTAGAACTGTCTTTCTGAATGCAAATCTGGCAATGGCTGTGGTCCCAAACAATGGTTGCTCGAGACGCTGTGCTCTGGCGCATTGCCACAGACAAGAGAGAGCTTTGATTTTTTTTGTGTTATGATAAGGTGCAATCTGGAAGCCTTTATCTGGGCTGTTATATTTAAAGATGACATTCTAGCCCTGCTGCTGGATCTATTGTTTTGACCCTGATTATCACCCAGTGTTGTTGTTTATTGTGGGTCATAGATTAATGGAAGATCTGCTCCTAATTTAGGGAATTTATTTAAATGCAGAACATCCTATACACCATGGCTTTCACAAACTAGGTGGTTAATCAAAAGTTAATTGTATAATTCTCATGCAGATGAGGGCCACTTGCACATGAATGCTGGGCTGTGATATGAAAAGGGAACTGCTATAGAAATACATACGAGGCCCGGAGTCTGCAAACAATCAGCTGAACTTTAATTTGTAATAAACAAAGTGATGATTCACAAGGGGCTCCAAAGGAGAAAAAGGTTGAAATAAATCAAAAAAAAACCAAACAAACACCATATTCATGTATTTTAGTCACAACAGCCATTGAAGAGAAATTTAGCATGACTTCTGCTATATAAAACATTTACAGCTGCGTTAACAAAATCTTAACTTTGACAAAGTAGCAGTATATTGCAATCTATCAATATATCTAATAGGGGATCTTCACATGAAATATTTTGATGCATTGCCTACTTAATGTATTAATCTTTGAATACGTTAGTACATCATTCTTTGGTATCTACAATTATCAGATAGAAGAGGGTTCATTTGAAAATTATTTTTTTGTTTGCATCTTTCCTTTTTATATACTGTACATTGAAATAAACCATCAGATACCAACAAGTATGTTGGGACAAATATTATGTCGTATATACCTCTGCATGTAACACATTGTGTTAGATATTGATGAAATAGTCAAATCCCATTCCCAAACCTTGTCGAGCAACATTGTGCGAGTTCTGGCTGTCATGGAAATGTTCATTTTAGAAAAGAGAATGAAAGAAAAAGTTCTTAATGTCCAGGCTCTTTAGTGAAATGAGCTTAAGGACACACCTATTCAATTAAAAATCCAAGATCTAACATAATAAAGAATGAAATAAAAGTAGTTAGATTTTTTTAATCTTGAATAAGAGTCTGGAAGCAAAAGGAATTTCATTGATCACATTTTATTACATTAACATTTTTTTGACAATCTAGCTCCATCTCAAGTTCAATAAAATAAAATTGAGTTGTCGACAGGTTTTTTTAATGACTTTGATTTAAATTAAGATTGGTATCTAGTTCATGCACAAGGTTATAAATCACATATGGATGAAAGTGATCTCTGAGTCCTCAGTAGTTTATGCTTTCACAGCGAGCCCAGATTCCATAGATGTCATAATTGGACCTTAAACTCTAGTTATTTCGCCCATTCAGAAGTCTCGTCCACTGGTCAATCAGTTTATATTTGCAAACATACTTAATGCAATATTATACCAAATCCAAGTTTGTCTGTGGTAATTTGAGTATGTAGTCTTGTTTTAATTCCAAGTTCAACTTATTTTTGATATTTATCAACTTCATGATTAAAACTATAACAACATTCCAAAGACATTTTGATGGGTACATACTGTAGACACGAATGGTTTAGAGGTATATTAGCCAAACATGGGCAAGTGGGACTAGTGTAGATGGGCAAGGGCAAGTTGGGCCAAAGGGCCTGTTCCATGCAGTACGACTCTATGACTATATAGAGACCCAAGAGAGTGCTGATGCTGGAATCTTGTGCAAAAAAAAAACTTGAGGAACTGAGCAGGTTAGGCAGTATCTGTGGAGGGAAATGGACAGAGGTTTTAGTCTATCTAGCCCTTCTTTAGCCTGTCATCTGTCCATTTCCCTCCATAGATGTTGCCTGAGCCACTGAGTACCTCCAGCGATTGATTTGTGTGTGCAACATCACTGTGTTTTGTTGTCAACGAGCTACATTTCAAAATCTGCAGATCACAAACCAAGGGATTTTAGAGAATAAATCCTATTTATTGTTTAAGAAATTGATAAAATATTGAAGATTATTAAAGAGACAACAAAGAGGCCCAAAACAATGACAGCAAAAGACAATGGGACAGGACTTACCGTAAAACATAAGCAGTTCCAGAAAGAACTGTTGGCATTTTGTAGCACCAACCATTAACAGGAACAGTATTGCAACATAAGCATGCGCGTACTGAAGTTGGTCACCACTCCTCCCCATCACTTTCCCCACTCTGCTCCACTATTTCACCAATCATAGAATCCAATGGCAAAGCTGAAGTTTAAACGTAATAAAAATGAACTGATTTAAAAATGCTGATTTATAGCAAAGATAGACACAAAGTGCTGGAGTAACTTAGCACGTCAGGCAGCATCTCTGGAGAAAATGGATAGATGACTTTTTGGATCGGGTCTGAAGAAGGGTCAGAGCAGACGCTTGTTGCATTTCAAAACGTGTGCATCTGCTTGTTAAACCCGCTGTTAGACCAGGTCTATTAGTGAGTGAAGTCAATGGAAAGGAATGATTGAATGGGGCCTGGGTACTTGGGCAAATTATATCTTTTGAATTAATTTAAACTAAACTCATGTGTTATTTTTGATTTAACTGATTTTAAATGTTTTAACCTTTTTTTTTAATAATCAGTGTATTTTTATCTCACAAATGAGTGTAATCATTTGTATTTTTACATTAAATTGACTTTAATGGATTTTGATGTTTGAAACTTGTCAGGAACATTTTGAAACATTCTGAATACCTGACAGGTTTGACAGCAAGTCAAGCAAGGAGGCATGGCTTCACTGCGCAAGAGATTGCAGATCCTGGAACCTTGATCAAAAAGCAAAGTGCTGGAGGAATTTAACAGGCCAGGTAGCATCTCTGAAGGGAAAAGGACAGACAACGTTTTGGATTGGGACCATTCTTCACGCTAATGGAGCACAGGAAGAGAAAGCCAGGAGAGGGAGGTGACAGGAAATGGCGGGGCAAGAACTGGCAATTGATAGGTGGATTCCAGCATGGAGGGATGATGGCAGATGGATGGAGAGGCTGGAGGCAAAATATGGAGACATGGAATCTGATAAGGAAGACAGGGAGTGAAAGGTGGACCTGAGGGATGGCAGGGTGGGAACGGGGGAATACGTGCAAATGGGGGAGGTGGGAGATGAGTGGATGGAAGGGGGGAAAGGGACTGGGGGATGGGCAGATGAGAAGAGGGAGGATGGTTGTCTGGACGTCTTGGTTAGTTGTCAAATAATTTATCAATTGTTTCATGAGCAGAGCTAGTTACGGTAAACCTCTACATGATGATCCCTTGAATAAGAATGAGCAAATTGACACTGATAGATCAGCAAAATGTAAGTAGTGACTTCCCATGCAGGTCAGTTCCAAATGCAGGCTGAGTGTGAAGGTTAATTGTTGCCCCTTGTATCTATGCCTGGCAAGTGACTGCGATGCATTTATGTGTTTTCATCAATTTTTCATTTAATATACTTTCCTGTGATTTTCTATACGTTAAAAATAGTATTTCTATCTGAAGATAAAAAAATATTCTAATTAAAACATTTTTACTCACAACCTGTTGACACCCAAACATCACAAGATACCAATATCATTCAAACTCATATACGCTGCCTAACTAAACAAGATTTTTGTTACTTGTCTTTTTCTTGAGTTGATATATATTTCATTGATAAAAATCAAGAAATGAAATTCCGAGGTTGAGTAGTATTGAAATAAACTAAACATGCAAATGAAGGGTCCCGACCTAAAACATTACCGATCCATTTTCTCCAGAGATGCTGCCTGGGTTACTCCAGCATTTTGAGCCTATCATTCAAACAAATGTGAAGTCAGGTACACATGTCAGGTACACACAATGGAATGGTAAAACAGAGGGCAATTGCAGACTGAGATGCAAGCTGAGGAACTGTACAATATTTTGGGTGAAAACAGATTCAGTGCGAGTGGATTGAGTGTTCACAGAAAAGGCTAAGATTTCCAAGCCTGAGATAGGCCTGAGATGTTTTGGATATATCACCAATAATAACAATATCGCTATTTGAGTCTGAGTCTGAGTCTGAAATTAAAACTATGGCAGTCCTATTCCTATTACTAGTGTAATGGAAGGACATGCACAAAGAGAAATATAAATAAATATCAACCACGTCATGGTCTACTGAAACAATTATTTCAAGTGCCAAGATCTTAAAACAGGATGATATAGACTTGTGCTTACCTCAAAACTCTTTGCATTACATGCGTGGGGTAGAGGGATAGATGGTAGTTACCAAGGCTCCAGGGACAAGGTGAACCTTTGATCTCTATAACCTCAACAACCACAGATACATATGTTAGTACGATTGGCCACTTGCAAATCCATTAGACTATCTATAATCAGACTTTACTGGACTCTATCTTGCTCTAAACGTTATTCCCTTTATCACTGATTTACAGAATCGAATGCTACAGTAATGAGATGTTCTAAATGATGAAAAGTGAAAGGCTCAAATTTCCTGCCAGCCGTGGCCCTCCCATACGCAACACTAGAACCAAAGCATTTGCTGATGCATTGGTCAACTTTTTAGTAGGTGCAATGCCGTTATTCTGCACCATCTTACATCCACACAACAAGATGACTGAATGATCTTTGACAGCCAACTACACTGCGTGCTAAGCTTTTCCAGCAGCCAAAGCTAGCAAAGATATTGAATGCCTCCAAATTTTGACCACCAAAATCTGTTTAAAAATCAAAAAAAATATTAGAATTTTTTTAAATATTAAATCTCTTTTACAACTATGAAAATATTAAAATGAATTAAATAAACGTTAACTTACACATGAATACTATGATTGCAAGAGCAGACCAGAGACTGGGTATCCTGCAATAAGTGGCTCACCATTGACAACTCGTGGCCTTTGCATCAAATACAGTGCACAGAAGGAGCGTGGTGAGATATCTTCCATTTCCATGGATGAATGTAATGCCAACAACTCTTAAGAAGTCCAGCATCTTCCTGGACCCAGCAGGCTCTACCATCACCACACAGTGGCTATAATGTGTGCCATCTACTAAATACATTGCAGTTGCTCACCTCGGTGACTATAGCAATACGACCAAAATCCACTAACTTTCCATCAAGGACAAGTGCAGAAGGTGCATGGGAACGCCATCAACAACAGTTCCTCTCCCAGATCCTTTTAGTCGGAAATAGATTACTATTCCTTCATTGTCATTAAGTCTTAACCTTGGAATATAACAGCTACACACAGCTTTATGGGAGCTTATTCACCAGAAGGTGCAGTGGTTCAAGAACCCAGCTCACCATCAAGGCAATTTGGGATTAGCAATAAATTCTAGGCTTTCAGAAGCAAGCAGATTCTGTAAGATTAATTCTTATGAAACAAAATGTCCTTTCTGCCATACAATCTGCTCTTCCTATCTAAGATCTCATCTGGTAGATGAGGAGGCAGATTCCCAAAGGTATCTGCCAGGGAACTGCATCAGATAACTGCTCTGCCACCAGAGGTCCCAAACTATAGAACAAAGTACCTTTGCCCTGTATTTCCAGCCATGGGAGAGTCTGGGACCAGAGGGTACAGCCTCAGAATAAATGGACGTACTTTTAGAATGGAGATGAGGAGCAATTTCTTTAGTCAGAGGGTGGTGAATCTGTGGCATTCATTGCCACGGATGGTGGTGGAGGCCAGTCATTGTGTATTTTTAAAGCAAAGACTGATAGGTGCTTGATTAGTGAGGGCGTCAAAGGTTACGGTGAGAAGACAGGAGAATGGGGTTGCGAGGGGAAAACAGATCAGTCATGATCGCATGGTAGAGCAGAGCCGATGGGCAGAATGGCCTAATTCTGCTCCTATGTCTTAAAGTCTTATAGTCTTATAGTCATAATGTAGTAAAAGCACACTGGCACAAATATGGAGGGGTAAATATTGGACAGAATATATCATGAATAACTCACCCGCCCTTCTTAGTCATTTAGTGGTAGAGGCCTCCAACTGTTCAGTGCTGCATTGTACTGCCTCACTTCAGCACTAAAGTGCCAGCTTGGAATCTCTTGCTCAATTCTCAAGGGTGGGACCTCAACCCACAACTTGCTCAGACGCACACGGCAAGAGGTACTTTGCAATGATGTAAGTGTAACTGCGCTAATAAAATGTGAGCTGTAACAATTTACAACTGACTCCAGTGGCAACAGATTCAGTGATTTATCAACAAGTTGACTGCAGACCAGCAGTCAATATCTACTGGAAAAAAGGTTGATACTCAATGCGAATGAGTCACCAGTGAATAGTTTACCTGCCTTCCTCACTCTGGGTCTCAATAAACCATCACTAATTTGTGACATTTAACACAAATAGATCAAAGAGTCATGTAGTAAGTTGGTATGTGTATGGTGACTTAAGAAACAGATCCACAGACATCTTTGGAATCTTTCAACCAAACTCGAATATGAGCCACATATTTGTTTGCAACAAAGGAAGTACATTGTTGAGGATTTCCACTGAGAACACCTAAAAGCACAGCTATGCTTGTGTTTGAATGTCTGATTAGTCTGGAACACAAGGTTACAGATAGGAAAGATAAATTGCAGGATGCTGAGGATTGGAGTCAGTCTCTTTAAATGAGGTTGGGTGGGGTGGGGTGGGGGGGGGGGGGATGTCCATGTGGGGTTACGGGCAACAAGCCAGAGCTCATACAAGTAGGTATGATGGAGGGAGATGGTCAGCCAAGGTTCATTGGCCTGTTGAAGAAACTGCTCTCCCTCGATCTACAAGGAGCGCTGTAAAAGCATCCACAACGTTATTCTTAAGTTGAGGATGACATTTGCAAGGCCACATTTTATTGTCGAACTCGAATGTTCTGCTGAACTTAGTGTTTCCTCATCCATTTCAGAGAATGCTTATCAGTCAACTACATTAGTGTTTCTGGTATCCATAAACAGACGGAACCGAGTAAGAATGACAGACTTCCATCCCTGAAGAACATCAGTTAACTCGATGGGGATACAAGAAAATACAGAAGCTGTATCTTGAACAAAAAACAATACGCTGGAGAAACTCGTTGAAGCCAGGCAACATCTGTGGAGGGAATGGACAGATGACGTTTTTGATCCTGATCCTTCCTCAGACAAGAAGAAGTCTGAAGACGGGTCATGACCCGAAACATCGTCAGTCCATTCCCTCCAGAGAAAGACACAACATGTAGGAGTAGCTCTGCAGGACAGGCAGTATCTCTGGAGAGGAGGAACGGGTGACGTTTCAGGTCGAGACCCTTCTTCAGAGATGCTGCCTGACCCAGTGTGTTCCTTCAGCCTTTTGTCTTATGCTCGAGTCATGGTTACTGACAGTATCTGTTCTCTACCACTGACTCTCCCTCAGATTTATTTAATTAATTGGATTTTATTTCCCCAGCTGCATTGGTGAGATGTGAACTCCTGAATGCAGATCAATAGTTGGGTCCTCTATATGCTGGTCCGGCGAGTAAACTGTAATGCAACCTCCTGGTCTTGCATGTCTCTGTGCATTTGGTAATTTCCCAGATGAAATACATTATAAATACATTTCTATTAAAAAGAAATACATAATCTTCTTAAATTGTTTTACTCACTAACTTACCTCACAACTATGGTCATTTAGACGACAAACCTGCTGTGCTAAACCTGGGAAAGATTGATAGTAGCAGGTAGGACTAACCTTATGATTTTAAAAGGTTTTCCTGGTCAACGATTCTTATCTGCCTTCAGATTTAAAATTCCACCTATACGACCTCAGATAAGAATGTATTCATGATTTTTACAGGGTACAAAAAAGGCAAAAATCTTTACTAACTAGTCTAGTGATTTAGAGTAAGAAAGTCTTGCTTCGTCACTGAGCAATTAATCAAACATTAGTAGGAACCGATCTACAGTGAAAGTTAAAATTAGTAAGTGTTTAGAAACACACGGGTAATTTAAAGGCACGAAGCAATGATTTTCAAAAGGTTATGTTTGATAAGTAGAGTTTTCTGCATTATAGAATTATAGAAAGCTAACCATTAACATGTGGAATTTCAAAGGTTATTTGATGTCTTTGTTGTTTGCTTGGAACATATTATAAAAATGCAGCTGTATGGTGCAAGAGGAAATTTGGCCGAGTGGTCAGAAAGCTGATTTATAGATGGGAAATGGTTAGAGTTCATACTGCTGACATCAGTAAAGAATCGGAGATGTTGCAGCATTAAGGGTTAATACTGAGCCACATTTCTATTCAGTACCATTAAAAAATGGGGATTTAGGGAGAACAATGTTGAAATTTGAGTTCAATACAGAAAGGTTATGTTAGACAATCAATGAGGGTAATAGGAATTGAAAATAAAAGCGTCAAATATACAGAATGGATCATTAAAAGGTAAAAATTAATAAGTATGAATTTCAGGGGAAAAGCAAATGTGAATATGTATTTAATAAAAAGACACTAAGGAGTGTGAGGAAACAAGCAATCTAACATCAAATGCGTAATCCACCGAAGGCATGCTTAAAAAAACAGTCCACCATAACTTAGGTTTTATATATAAAGTGTTGGAGGGCAAGAGGAAAGCTATACGAGGCAATGATTTCAGTAAAGCTATACGAGGTAATAGTATGATTTCACTTTATCATACTGTAAGTGTCGAGTTTAAAGCATAATCTGAAGTGTTCAGGTTGAAGAGTAATCAGAAGTTTTCAAGACATTAAAAATGGGACTGCCGAAAGTTGCTGAAATCTTCATAATTGAAAGAAACATAATGGGAACAAAAAGGAACATTGTTACAGGCTTGTAAATACTTAACACTGACCTAATTTGAAGAAAAGTTGCTTTCAGAGTATCTACTATGAATTTAATGCAAGGCATGTGTAAATGCTCTCATCTGAGCACAACACTGCAGTGTTGTTCTGTGACTGGCAGCCAACCGCTGACCAGTATAAGTTCTCATTGTTACCTGTCATGATAATCAATGCATTTGGACCAATTTAAATTAAGACTGATCTCACTCATTTTTGGTATTGTCTGACAGATGCTGTGTATTTCACGCTAGCGTTTACCTCTTTCACCTCCCCCACTAGTGGCCATTGCCTCCATTTACGATTGTCTGGGCTTAGTTGTAGGCTCATTGACTAGTCAGTCATTCTTAATATAAGGAGTTGGAATTTATATATAAGCGTTAATCTCAACAACATTGGGAAGAAATGAAGGCAATCAATGAATGCCTCACGCACAGAAATGAACTGGCTGGCAAGTCGGCCATAACTTCATTCTCTTCCAGTGCATGAACTGTCATCAGGGCTCAGCTGAATGCTGTCATCGGGACTCCATGGAGGATTGTGATGGGCTGATAGTGGACTTGACCTGAAGGTGGGTAACAGGGTTTACGAGAAATCTGCAGACACTTACATGAAGGAGAATGTATGTGTCCCGAGCAGTCAACCGTGACATACATAAAATTTCCTACAACCTCTAGCATCCTTTCCATTTTGCTGCATGCACCACTGTCTTACAGATACTTATCACTTCCCCATTACCAAGCTATCATTCAATTGTTTAAGAAGTGTGAAAGCATAATGTGAAAGTTGAGTCTCTGATTTCTGCTGGATGGACTTAAAACATTTGCTGTGCCATGTGTCCAACAGAAGGAAAGGCGAAGAAGAAAGATTCCTATTTTGAGACAATCTACATATTTTGACTGAATATTCTTCAAAGTGCACTATATATTTGCCTCTGATGCTTCTTTCAGAAACTCACAAGCTTTCAGTAGTACTGAGATGGAAAGTTTGCTGTTCCCTCGGAAAGGATAGCTTTGCGCCCAGCAGAACGTGGCAAAAGAAGAAGTTAGGTCTAACTTGCGGCAGATTCAGAAATAAGCGCACAAATCCCTCCAGATCAGCTGAAAGGTTTCCGGTTGAATGATCAAGATCTAGACGATGATTTCTGATCATCGCATTTCGTAAGTCAATTAAGCCATTTCAGCAATTCAGTTTTCTATTAGACGTTTGAAGTAAACCTTCAAACCAATAAGAAATTTTAGATCTTGGTGTTCAATTTGTCCATCACACTGAGGGAAATATCCAGGGGAAAAAAAAAAGAAAATAGTATCAAAGTGACACAGTTCCCTGTTGCTTTTATGCCATTTTATTGAATTCAGCTTCCCTTTCCCGGCTAGTTTGCAGATCTGTTCTGCTTGTCGGCTGTGGTTCCAACAAAATGCAGTTCCATTGTGGCAGTCCTGCAGACATCAGATTAATGAAAAACAACGTGTGTACGCAGCAACTTCTTTGCTGTCTGAAGCACTTCACCATTCTGAAATTTGTAGCACAATCCACCTTGAGAAACCAGTATTGCAAAGATCAGCAGCATTCAAGACCACAACTGACGATCCAGTCAGGCTCAGGAACAGAATCCAGAGGGTTTATTTCGCTCTTTTCATTAGTTCCCTGATAACCTGATCCAAAGTCCAAATATGGCCATTATAGGTTATGGTTGATCTCCTCTTGAAGACACTTTAAGCTCCCAGGTTCCAGCAATACCTCGTCAACTCTTAGGCCATTCTGAACCATTCACTTCTAACCTACTCTGGATTGCGAGAAATGAAAGGTGTTTCAACAGGGAAAAGGTCTAGGCTCCATAAAGAGTAACTTGTAGGTATAAATTTCAGAATACTTTGATATGGAGAGAGTAAAATGGTGGTGGCTTTCCTTGTGCACCAATCAATCATGCAGGAAAAATAATGCATGCAAAATCTTTCAGAATAGGGTTTGAAAAGCTGAAGATACATGCCTACCAGAGTGGGCACAGTGACCACGCTATGGCTGTTAAAATCAGATTTTGTTTTAAATTCAGCACTGCATTTTCTCACAGTTTTCATTTCTCTCTATCTTTGTTACTACGCAGATACAGTAGCTTGAGGCTTGAGATTCAGTGCCAGGCTCAGCAACATGTAGCAAGGTTATATGTCTGCAGTAATACTGTGATCCCTCTGGGCTGCAGTTATAAAGTGGAGCCCAGTTACATTGAGGTTCAAATAGCAGACAAGAGAAACAAAAATGAATATGATACAAATAGAATATGTTGATTCACACAAACAATGAATTGATTCCTTTGCTGACTAGCCGACAACTCTCACAAAATACAAAGCGACTGCACAGTTGGTTTCGTGCTAAGCCAGCAGTGCTATATTTATATCAGGAAATAACCAGAACGTCAGAGAACAAGGGATAGCTTACAAATCAACTAGTCATACCTTTGTGTTTTTGCCACTAACATTTCGTTACTTCTCCCCTTGGAAATGGCATTGTATGCACTCAGCCAAATGCTCAGACCTGTTCTTCCCTCCTCCATTAGGCTCATGCTCTGAGATTACTGTTGTGCCCCTGGCGGGTTTGTCGTGCATGGAGTCTTTTCTTAAGATGCTCTTGATGGGAGGTCAACTGACTTTAATAGTCAGAATGCTCTAAAATAAAAATACACATATTTTGCTTAGGCCTCTTGTGATATATTCTCTGAATCCGTTTATTTCTCCTCTTGGCTGGCTAAGTTTTTTTTTCCCCTCAAGAATAATGACCACAGTTATTATTTGAGATCTCTTTCCGTCTCACTAAAAGCCTGTTCAATCCTCTGGGTAGCCCTTTTCAACATTTTATCCCCCAATTTAACATTACTTTCGCAAGCCCCTGCGAAACACAGGGCAGAAAGGTAGAAAGTATTGGGAAAGCAACAGATGTATGGAGCCAAAGATAGATACTAAATGCTGGAGTAGCTCAGCATCTCTGGAGAGAAGGAATGGGTGACTTTTCGGGCTGAGACCCTTCTTCAGTCTGAATTTTACTTCGGAGTCACGTGAGTGACTACGTGAAGAAGACCCCGCCTGGCGCTGGAACGGCATTACGTCGACGCTATCGGCAGAGGAAGAGCTGCAGAGCGCAGCTCCAGCACAGCGGTAAGGAAACGGCCCGCAGGTAAGTAGAATTATTTTACTTCCAGGGTGTTTTTCTTAAAACTCCGTAGGCTGGTAGGAAACCAGCAGGAGTTTAAATAAAAATAAAAAATAAAATGTTTTAAAAAGAAAATCGCGGGTAAAACGTGCGTCCCGGGGTGTAAAAAGTTGGGACAGCAGACTATTGCGGAGCAGGTTCCGATACCGGTGGCCGATTGAAATACCCGTTAGGGAGCCTTTAGTTGCTCCACAAACAACACTTGAAAACCCAGTGCCTAAAAGTAAAAGAGGCTTGAAAGGCCTGAGGTTTCTAAAAGATCCTGTAAAGTAAGCCTAAAATTGGCTAAGTATGGATCTAATGGAGGAAATACTCCAAATTATATCAACCAAGGGTCTAAGTACCCAGAATATTCCCAGGCAGCCCCTGAGGGGGTTCCATATCGTGAATATGGTGCCAATTCGAATTGGGAATTTGAAACCCCAGTGCCTGGGTATGGACTGGAGGAAGTCTCCTTGAACGAGTTTCAGGAGTACCAGGGCTGTATGTGACAGACCCTGAAAGTGGTGTTTGTGGTCAGAAGTACCCACCACAATGCAAATCCAGGTGTGTCTGAGGGGCACAAAGTTACTATACCTGGTGGAGGCGGTGAGGCCATGGAAGGAACCTGGCGGCCAATGTTAATTATATGGTCTCTCACCTGCCTCAAGAAGCTGTTATGGTTGAAACAGCAGATTTGCATTTAAACATGTGCTCGCTTCGGCAGCACATATACTAAAATTGGAATAATACAGAATATAATGCATGAAGCATTCTAAAACACCTTTAAGTAGGTACCTGGTAAATCCGGGTTTTAGGCGCCAATGTCAGCAATTATGCGGGCGCAGGAATTACGATTAAAAGAATCCTCAAACTAATTGGCATCACTGTCTTTTAAGACAAGCTGGGAAGTTGTGGAATGACTAAAGTTCAGAATGAAACAAAATATGTTAGGTTTATTCTGCAAACTTATTTGAGTTAAATTATATAAATAGAAGATTGCCATTCGGCCTCTTTTACATCCAAAGATTTACAGGACAAGCAATGTTCAAACTCCTGGTTATTGATTCGGAGAAATTCTGTTTAAGCAAATTAAGTATGGATGAAGGGGAAGAAACTGTTGGTCTTATGAAACCCTTCAGTTGGCCAGTAGGCTGGTCATATGGAAAAGGGATTTGATTTGAGCCGAGGCAGGAGTATGATAAGGAAGAATTTCCAGCCAGCAAATCGTTTCTCGGCTTTTTGGCTAAGATTAAGCATGGTATCTGTTCTTATCAGTTTAAATCTGATACGTCCCTTATCTAGGGACCATATATTAAATAAAATAACGAATGTACACCCACATTTTTGGGTAAGGAAGTAATTTCGTCAAACAGTTGGGGAGGTACAAAACTTAATCCTATTTAAGAAGGATGTTTGGATGAACCTCAGATTGGTGGTAGACTCCAAATGTTGATAATGAAGAGGTATGGATCCATTGGGACACAATAACCTGATCATTCTTCATGTTATAGTCTTGGAATAATTCAAATTGACAAAGACGTGAGAATTTGTGTGAGGAAGGAGGTATTGAGAAACAGGAAAGGATCCACAACAATTGTATCAAATATTTTCCCCAGACCGTAGAAGATGGGGTTGTACAATCATGTTAGATCTCACACAATTAAATATATTGTCCAGTAAAAAATTTTAAAATGGACACATTCAACACTGCAATACAGCAGGTATCAACAGGTGGTTATGGCTGCAATAAATTGAAGAGATGCATATTTCGGTCCCAATTCACCATAATTTCATAGGTAATTAAGTTATGGATGAGACAGTTTGTGGTACTACAAGCTTTGCCTTTAAGGATTAAGCCAGCATTTGCACTGCCTTAGGCACAAAAGTACATCGTTATGGCTTATCTAGATGACATTTAATTGTCAATGCTAATCAGGAGCCAGGTGGAAAATTAGTCAGTAACTACAAGTTGTTTGAGAAGTTGGGTTCCTGATCCATCCAACAAATCTAAGTTACAGCAATCCCAAACCATTGAATATCTGGGGTTTGAGATTAACTCAGTTACCATGTTGGTAACTTTACCAATGGATAAGTGTTGGATTTGACAAATGTGTGTCAAGACCTGATTTACAAACCTTATCCCTCCATCCGAGAGGTTGCCAAGATTATTGGTAAATTGGCAGCAGCATTTCCAGACAGTAGAGTTTGGTCGTCTACATTACCAAAATCTTCAAAGGGCAAAAACTCAAGCGCTTATTCAGCGAGCAAGCCATTTGATAGGCCAATGCAATTGCCTAAGGAAGTTTTATCAGAATTACATTGATGGATTGAGAATGTTCCATAAGCTGCTTAGAACTTTTAGTTCATCAGCCAGTAGTGTTTTTGCAAAATGACGAAGTTCTCTCGGATGGGGGAGGGGGGGTACGGATAATGAGACCAGCTGTAGAGGCAGATGGGCTGTCCAAGAGGATTTATTGTTCCAAACATATGGTATTAATTATTTGGAGCTCTTGGTAGCATTTTATGTATTAAAAGCTTATTGCCCTTCATTAAAGGATTTGCATGTCCAAGTACAAATAGATTATACCACAGCTGTGGCATATATTAATCACATGGGTGGTGTTAGATCAATATCATGTGATCATCTGGTAAACCAGATGTGCCAATGGTGTATGGCAAAAAATATTTGGCTTTCAGCTATTTATCTCTCGGGGAGAGACAATGTTGTGACAGATAAAGATCACAAATATTTGAAGACAATACAGAATGGATGTTTAATCCACACAATTTCAAAATATTGTCAGTCGGTATGGAGTGCCGGACATTGATCTGTTTGCATCTAGATTGAATCACCAATTGCTCAAATACGTGTCTTGGGGAACACGATCCAGCGGCAGTAGCGGTGGATGTTTTCTCGCTACACTGGGGAATTTGTTATTTTATGATTTCCCCCATTCTGTCTCATTGGGCAATGTCTCAATAAAAAGCGCAAGACGCTGTCGAATGCAATTTTGGTGGTGTCAGATTGGCCCACGCAGTCATGATTCCCATTGATGCTAATATGATTATTGAACCATGTATGACAATTCCCAGTTGCGATAATCTGTTGACACAACCAGTAACAAAAGGAATTCATCCATTGCATGATCATATGTATTTGTTAATCTGCAGGTTCTGACCAGACCATTGCAAGAGTTTGTACTGTCGGACAGGACCATGGATGTTATAGTTGCAGCTTGGAGGAATAGCACTAAAACAATATAAGTCGCATATAAGGAAATGGGAAGTGTACACAGTCAAAGATATCTTATCATACTGCAAACATTTCAAATGTATTACAGTTCCTTGCTGGGTTACACTTGATGAGCATTTGAGTATAGTGCCATTAATTGTGCTCGTAGTGCATTGTCATCCTATTTAGGACAAATTTCAGATCGAGATTCATTGGGTCTCACCCATTAGTATCCCGACTCATGAAAGGAATTTCAATAAAATCATCCCAAGCCCATATATACAGGAATTTGGGATGTTAGCATTGTTCTCACTTTGTTTAAACAATGGACTCCAATTAATTCAATGTCTTTGCAGAAATTAACATTCAAGGTGGTAAAGTTAATGGCATTGGTATCAGCTCAAAAAGAGTACAAGCTTTGCAGTTGTACGGTTGGATTGCATGCATGTGACTGCAGATAACATTATGTTTTATGTTTATGACTTGATCAAACAAAGCAGACCAGGAAGAACTGGAATGAAGGTAATGTTTAAAGCATATCCTATTGATGAAACATTGTGTGTGGTTAAGCATTTAACTCAGTACATTGAGGTAACCAAAATCTCAGAGGTTCTGAGAAAGCGTTATTAATAACACACAAAAAGCCACATACAAAAGGTTCAGTTCAAACCATTTCTGGATGGTTTGTGTCTAGCAAGAATAGACACTGATGTGTTTAAATCTCACTCCACTAGGGCGGCAGCTACGTCCGTGGCAAAGGTACAGGACGTGCCACTCGATAAAATTTTAGAGGCCGCAGGGTGGTCTAGAGAAGAGATTTTCAAAGTTCTAGAATAAACCTGTTGTCACAGTGCCAGGATTTAGACACACAGTAATGGGTTCTCTTTAATGCTTGCTTTGTTTTATATTATCAATTTATATTATCGATTTATGTTACCATTGACAACATTTATCAATTTATTTTGTAATTTTCCCCTAAGATAGAGGGGTTATTATTAAAAAGTTGTTCTTTTTATGATTAAAGGACTTATTACATAAATTGTAACAATGTCCTAAAATACTATTTACTCACTACTGTTTTGACTAAACAGAGAGTCGTATGAAATGAATTTACGACATGAAAAACACAGAGCTTCAAAATCTTCACGTAGTCACTCACGTGACTCCGAAGTAAAATAGTGAGATTAAACGAGAACTTACCAGTTTGAAGTTTGATCTTTATTTTATGAGGAGTTACGATGAGGGATTACGTGCCCTCCACTCCCAACCCTCATAATGTAAATGATCATCTGGTAGTTCTAGTCTATTTTGAGCCTTACTATTTTACTTCGGCTATTGGTTTCTGTGTTTTTCATGCCGCTGCTTTGAAGTATGCCGTTCCAGCGCCAGGCGGGGTCTTCTTCACGTAATCCCTCATCGTAACTCCTCATAAAATAAAGATCAAACTTCGAACTGGTAAGTTCTCGTTTAATCTCACTATTATAAGTCTTTAATCATTCAGTCTTCAGTCATATTCACAAAGGTATTCCCATTTTATTTCAGATTTCTAGCATCTGCAGGTTTTTTGATTATCCTTTCCCATTTTATCGCTTTGTTCAACAAACAATATCCTGGAAACGATAATGTAGGCAAATAGAGTCAGAATCATACAGCATGGAAGGAAGCCCTTCCTCCCAACTCATCCACATTGATCAAGTTGTCTCATCTAAGATAGTCCCATTTGCCTGAATTTGGCCCATATCTCTCTAAACCTTTCCAATCCATGTACATGCGCAAGCATCTTTTAAGTTCTGTTATAGTACCTGCCTCAACTACCTTCTCTGGCAGCTTGTTCCATGTACCTATCCCCCCCCTGAAAGTTAAAGATGCCCCTCAGGATCCTGTTAAATCTTGCCCCTCTCATCTTAAAGCGACGTCCTCTGGTTTTTAATTGCCCTACCGACCCTGGTTAAAAAACTGTGCATTCACCCTATGATTTTCTACACCTTCATACATCTCTAAAAGATCACCCCTCCTACGCTCCAAGGAATAAAGTCCTAGTCTGCCCAAGCACTCCCTGTAGCTCAGTCCCTCTAGTCCTGGCAACATCCATGTAAAATATCAACTCAAAAGGTTTTTAGAGTGGTTAAGGTGATCCTAATAAAATTCAGCAGGATCGAGCGCGACTGTCACCCAGAGATCATTTATTGACCAGCAAATATGGAATGGTACAATGGTCAACCTCAGAAGGTGACTATTCCGATTATCGTGCTCATGTCAAGCTCTTTGCTATTAATCCTGTTCTCCTGCTCAGTCTTTCTAATCATATCATTTTTTCACTCCTTCGAAAGATTTATCCAGTTCAATGTTGTGCATTGATATTCAATCTGCTTGAGGAATTCTTTCAGGTAACCAGCCCTAGGTCACCACAATCTGCAAATATCCACTTATTTTGCCAATTACTTTTAATCTGTGCCCTATGGTTACTGAGCCATTTGACACAAGGACATGGACAAGTGATCAAAGGGGACAGATTTAAGGCAATTGGCAAGGGAACCAAAGGTTTACAAATTGTTGTGATCTGGAATTCGCTGCCTGAAAGTGTCTTCTTTTTCACTCTTATCAAAAAGATTCCTGGATTAGAACTCTAGCATATTCCCTCTTAATCTCCCCTGCTCGCCATATACAGCAAATACGTGGGATGCCAGCAGAAGCCTCCACGTGGCGCATCCCGGGCAATGCTGACGACAGGAACTGTACCACAGTGACTGACTCAAGTAGCCAATTCTGCAACCACCGACTGTCAACCGTCACTGACCGATTGGAAAGACGTGACATAGAAGATGGCCGGACACGAGGAAGAAGACAGCATATACGTCAAATAACTAACGTTATTATAATTACTGCCCTTCCACAACATTTCTTCTGCACGTTCTCTGACATGTTGAATCCCAAAATTGTGGCCTCAGAATGGAATGTCATATTCCAGCTGAGTTCCCATTCATGCTTCAGGTTTAACAGAAAGCTTCTTCAGTGGTGCGATTCCTGCCTCATTTACACTTGCCAAGTGAATGGTTGAGCGTCAAATAGGATTCCCACAGTAGTTCACCTTATTCGGCAAAGGGGAACAGACTGTGCACATCACCCGCAAGATTAATTGCTGGGGTTAGGGAGCAGGGTTGGGTGGAAAGGGATTGCAATTATAGAGGGTTAGCACACCGGGGACACCAAAATCAATTAAGATTTATCTTTGCTCGCCCTCTATTTTTTTCCATTGCTCATGGAACCCGTGTGACCTGTGCTGCATTGTCCTACAAAATGGTGCCAGCCTCAACATTAGTGCTTCTAGAGCTGCTAGCATACCATATTTATTTTTGAGGCCATTTCTGCACTGTGAACATTAGCCAAGAGGAATGAAAAAGCAGCCCGTCATATGCTATTATCCTGATAGTTTGGCCATTGCTACAAGGAAGCTAGTTTCAGTTGATGTGTGATTTATGGTACAGAGACAAATGCATTAGCTTGTCAGGAATATTAGCATGACTAAAACTGTTAATACAGAAGTAGGTATCATTTTCTCTATCCCTGGGAGGCACATGAATTATCAGATGTACATGAAGAAGAAAGGTTTAACAAAGCATACCTGACCATTTGATCAGAAGGGTGTCCAATTGATCAGAACTTGCCTCTGACAGCTCCCTGTCAGGAGTCAAGGTATTCACCCATAACAAGAGGATTGATGTCACTGCCTTGGACATGCCTGACAGAAACATGTTCAGCATTGCAAACGGAGCTGAAGTGATCTTTTAAAGGTGAACCACATACTTGGCTACTGATTACTGCCAAGCATTTATCACTGACCCTTAGCAGTACCTCATCATCTGTGAGGTGTCTTTGGCATGACTGGAGACCAGTGAAGGTGCATGCATTTTCCTCTTGGTATACGTGGAATTGGATATCAAAAGTAATTTATGTCTTTCTGCTAAACATCATGTATATCGCCGGTAATGTAATCACTGTGATATTATAGACCTGTAGGTAGCTCAGTGAAATGTTACTTGACAGGCAATCGAGAGATCTGGGCTAATGAACCAGAGGTGATATTCAAATCCCACCACAGTAGCTGGAATATTTTAACTCAATTAATTAAATAAATCCAGAAAAAATATGGCATTGGTAACAATGACTATGAAACTACTGGATAGTCACAAAAGCCTGTCTGGATTCTAGTATCTTTAAGCAAAGGGAATCTATCATTGTTACCCAGTGCGGTCTGTCTGTGTCTCCAGACCTATGAAAACGAAAACTGTGAAATGGTTGAACTGTTCAAGGGGGAGGCAACTCGGGTAGAACAATATATCATCAGTGTTACCCTCACATGCAAAGCTTTGAATCTTTTCTTTATATCATGTATGTAGTTTGCATTCCAAAAGCAAATTTTTAGTCTGATTTCACCAATTTTCACCCGAAGCCTTTTACAGCAATTTACAGACGGATGGACATAAAATGTACCTTTTAAAGTGAAAGGTCTATAAAAGTAATCTTTATTATGACGATAAACCTGAGGATCTTGGATTTGGATAATTGTTGATGAGAAATTCTTCAACAAGTTTGATTCTAATTTTTTGAAGCAGTTATTTCTTCAAATTTTAAAAAATGGCAGTAATGAGCCCTTTACTTATTTCACTGTCTCTCACCATTTTGAGTTCCATAAACCATGAAGCATAGGTGCTGAAATCTCTCCTCTATCTCGCTTCACCTCTCTCTCTCAGCCAGTAGCATTTGACATTAAAAATTAAACATCTGATATTATTTTTCCTGTGAAACCTCATCTTAAAATCATTCCAAAATTCAACTCGTTTTCAAAACATTTGAAAAAGAACAATATTCTTATAGCCTGAAGAAATACAGGCAACAAGTTTACTCGGAGAAAAATTAATTACATAGTACGATATAGGAATTACAATATAGAAACAGACTACCCAGACCAATACGTTTGTGTTAGTGTTTATTGTACATATAAACCTGCTGTTTTAATCCCATGTGTCTGCAGTGTATCTTTTAATCCTTCACTCATTTATTCTTTTACACCTTTTTGTTCAAACCTGCTTAAATGTTGTGATGGCCTCAATCAATTATTAACTCTGGTGGTGCTTCTCACAGCTTTGGAATCTCTGAATTAAGAAACAGTTTCTCCCACACTTAACCCTGAGTTTCATACCATAGAACCTGGCACATTGGGGGCAGCACTGTGGGGCCACAGACCTGCCTTCGATCCTGACTACGGGCGCTGTCTGTATGGAGTTTGTACGTTCTCCCCGTGACCCCGTGGGATTTCCTCGGGTGCGCCGGTTTCCTCCCACACTCCAAAGATACACAGGTTTGTTGGTTAATTGGCTTTGGTAAACATTTGGCCCTTGCGTGTAGGACGGTGCTAGTTTACGGGGATCAGTGCACTGATCAGTCTCGGTGGGCCGAAGGGCCCGTTTCCGCTCTATATCTCTAAACTAAACTAAACATCGATTGTCTAGCCTTATTTTTGTTGGCTGTCATAAAGTGAAGAGTGATTTATGATTTAAGAATGACTTGACTTTTCATTTTTTTTAGTTGAGAAATATAGAGTGGAAACAAGCCCTTCGGCCCACTGACTCCACACCGACCAGCGATCCCCGCACATTAACACTATCCTACACTAGGGACAATTATTACATTTATACCAAGCCAATTAACCTACAAACCTCTACGTCTTTGGAGTGTGGGAGGAAACCAATGTTCTCGGAGGAAACCAATGCGGTCACAGGGAGTGCGTACAAACTCCGTACTGACAGCACCCATGGTCAATATCGAACTCGGGTCTCTGGCACTGTAGGGCAGCGACTCTACCACTGCGCCACCGTGCCATACACCAGTGTCCATTCATTATGAAGCCCTATTAAACTATGGAGCAGGCAATCATCTCTGGCGATATTCACTGACCACATTGTCTTGTATATCAGGCCTTCACTGCTGTGTTGTCCCATCTCACATATTAGTGAGTATCAGATTCAGTACATTATGCATTGTATGGGTGTCGGGGGTCATGGGGAGAAAGCAGGAGAATGGGGTTAGGATGGGGAGATTGAATGGGAGAGTAGACCTGATGGGCCAAATGGCCTAATTCTGCTCTTATCACACCATTCCCCACTCCATTCTTTCTGCCTATCCAGTCCTTCCACTCCTGCTAACAGACTGATCATTTGATAAGGGCAGCAAAGAAAAGCCAGGAAACTACAAGTTGGTAAGCTTGACGTCATGGAAGGGAAAGGTGTTGGGGGGGGGGGGGGGATTCTTAGTGATATGATCTACCAGCATTTGGAAAGGCACAGAATAATTAGGAATAGTCAACATGGCACCGTGCTTGGGAGATCACGACTCAAGTAGACTGGTGAGGACAGGGAAATAGACGTCCAGCGTGGACTTTATTATGACCATTGACAAGTTCCAACATGGTAGGCTAGACTGGAAGGTTAGGTCACATGAAATCCAAGGTGAGTTGTCCAATTTAATTCAAAATTGGCTTGGAGGAAGGAGTCAAAGGATGGTTGTGGAAAATGTTTTTCTGATTGGAGGCCTGTGACCAGTGGAGTGTCACAGGGGTTGGCACTGGGCCCACCGATGTTTGTTATCTACATTAATGATGCATTCTTCCCCAGACTGTCCAAGTACTCCATGTACAATTGCTAATTTCACACTTTGGTTTACAAGCTTTTCAAACCTTGTCATCTGGATTGTGTATTGTTCACAATGTTTGTGAAAAGATAATTGGAACATCTCAAGAAATATAATTTCCTAAAATTAAAGACATTTTTGAGAAGTAGTGAACTGAAGGAATATAGACGAAAGTATCTTTTGAATCTTTTGCCTATCTGTGTGTTTTCAGCTCTGAATACTAATCAATGTAAGAAAACTGTAATTTTAAATACATGTCTCTGTTAAAAAAAGTCCACCTTCCTATATTTGTGCTTCCTTAGACTTCATACATTCTGGTGGATTTGCATCTAACCTTTGCCCTCATCATAATCCTTCCAGGATGTGCGACCTAAAACTACATGCAATATTCCACCTGCAGACTTGCTACATTTTTATATTGATCCTTTATTAGATCATGACTTTTCATATTATGGAATTATATAATACCATCACAGGTACTGACCTCCCCACCATCAAAGGGACTACAGCAGTTGCTGCCTCAAAAAAGGTAGCCTGCATTATCAGGGACCCACACCACCCTGGCATTACTCTCATTTAACTCCTGCAAAGGGAAACAGGTACAGGAGCCTGAAAACTGTAGCGTCCAGGTTCAGGAGCAGCTTCTTCCCAACAACCAACAACCTAGTAAACACTGCAACCTCCAACTGAGTTTCAAACTACATAGACTTGGGGGGTGGGTTAATTATTTTTATATTTGCACTATTATTTCTTGTTTGTTTTTATATACTGAACTTCTTTTTTGTTTAATATCGTGTTTACAGGGTGTTATATTCTCATATCTGTTGTGCTGCAGCAAATATGAATTTCATTGTTCTGTTTCAGTGCATATGACTCTCTCTCTCTCTCCCCCTCTCTCTCTCCCCCTCTCTCTCTCCCCCTCTCTCTCTCCCCCTCTCTCTCTCCCCCTCTCTCTCTCCCCCTCTCTCTCTCCCCCTCTCTCTCTCCCCCTCTCTCTCTCCCCCTCTCTCTCTCCCCCTCTCTCTCTCCCCCTCTCTCTCTCCCCCTCTCTCTCCCCCTCTCTCCCTATTAAAGATAAATAACTCTCTTTAATCGCACTATTGGACTTTATCTTGCACTAATTTAAACTTTATCCTGTATCTGTACACTGTGGACGACTTGATTATAATCATACATAGTCTTTTTGCTGACTGGATAACACACAACCAAAAAGCTTTTCACTGTACCTCGGTATACGTGACAAATATAGACAGGGACTGACATGCTATAACAGGATTAGAACTGGGATGAAGAACAAACCTTTGTCACAAAAGCAGACAGCATAGTTGACAGCCAACTTGATCATACTAAGTTATGCACAACTGACAAAGATTGAGTCTTTCAGAATGTTTCAGACATTCAAAAGTATTCATTCAACAAAAATTAAAAGTGAATTAAAATTATCTGTAACGTTTGGAATGTTAGGAATAAATTAAATTCTAAAAAGCTAAAATCTGTTAGACCTATACATTTTTTTTAACTTAAAATAAATAATTTAAAACATATTAACAAACACTTGCCTCAGTTCCTTGCAGCCAATCTTCTCCTGTGCAAAGTGTTCAAACTGGATGCAGGATCATTGTGCAGATTCGCTACTGTAATTTCCAGCTTCCACATTGAAATTCATGGATAGTCCAACGTCAGACCTAAGCTGGCCAAAATGCAGCAAACTCCAAGAGCACTTATCATGCATCCATATACTGTAAATTGAACAATTGTAATTATGTAGTGGCTTTCTGCTGAATGGCTAGCACGCAACAAACGGTAAAAGCGACAATAAACCTAACTAAACTGCAGCACGAGTTTGTGTCTATATTTACATTTATATACTCATAAGTAAAAATGTGGAAGTTGCTTCCAGTTATAAAAGCCCCTTCCCTCCCCTATATCGCCTGTGTTTTCGAAAGAAATGTCTCGAATGTCGATCTACAGTTCCAGGTGGACACTGGTGCGGCTGTGTAACTAGTGGGTCAGGACATCTGGGAGAGGATCGGATCGCCGAAACTAAAACCGGACAACATCCGCCTTTTCAGATACAGACGACAGCCCATTCCCACTAAAGGCAAATGGACTGTCGCCGTTTCCTGTAATGGTATGAAACAGACGTTGCTGCTGATCGTCGTTGGTAAAGAAGGTACATCCCTGTGAATCAGCAACTGGATCCATGCTTTCAAGCTTGACATGAACACCTTGATCTACGATGGATCAACTACGACATTATCATCGACCACAGATTGCAACGTGGTCAGCAAGTGCGAGAACAACCTGCAGAAGGTTCTTGACCAGTTTCCGGACGGTTTTCGCGCCTGGACTCAGGCATTGCACATAGATGATGCCGTCCCTAAGTTCTTCAAACCAAGACCAGTTCCGTTCAGTCGGATGGACGCCGTCAACAAGGAACTCTGCCGTCTTGAAGAAATGGGAATTATCACCCATGTGGACCATTCAGAATGGGCCACATCCATAGTTGTCGTTCTGAAGCGTTGCGGCAATGTGCACATCTGTGGCGACTGTAACGTGACTGTTGCACATTCCCTCAATTGCACATTGATTTGCACCCCATACGAAGAGTGGACGAGCTGTTCGTCAAGCTACAAGGAGGACAGTACTTCTCGAAATCGGACATGTCCGATGCGTATCTCCAAGTGGAACTGGATGATGAGACAAAACCTGCTCATGGTCAACACGCACAAGGGAATGTTCAGATACAACCGATTGTCGTTTGGACCAGCACCGGCGCCGGCCATCTTCCAGAAACTGGTCGACAATCTGGTTGCCAGGATTCCGTACGTAGCCACCTACCTGGATGATATAATTATCACCGGCCGGTTAGAGGAAGAACACCTGCAGAACCTAAAACAGATTCTCACGGTACTGAACAACTACGGCATGAAGTTGCGCATGGACAAGTGCGTGGTCCTCCGACAACAGGTCACATATCTCGGACATGTGATCTCGGCAAGTGGTCTGAAGCCATCGGAAGAAAGAGCGGAAGCTATTGTGAAATTGCCAATGCTCGAGAATGTGAAGCAGCTTGAAAGCTTCATCGACAAGGTGAGCTACTGTGGCAAGTTCATACCAGCACTTGCGACTTAGTGCACACCATTGAACAACCTGCAAAAACAGGACTTCGAATGGCACTGGTCCGAAGAGTGTGACCATGCATTCACCAGGTTGAAGGAGATGCTCGCCCAGAAGGCGCGTTTGGTCCACTATGACCCATCGAAGCCGATCTCGCTGGCTGCCGATGCATCGTCGTATGGTCCTGGAGATGTAATCTCACAAACGGCGCCGAACGGCAAGGCAGAACCAATCGTGTTCGCATCCAAAACGCTGATGACCGTCGAGAAAAAGTACAGTCAAGTGGAGAAAGAACAGCATACAGATAAAGCAGCAACTGATATCTCTTCAAAAGAGAACACTGAGGAAAACTCTGTTGATTCTGAGCCTTTAGCAAGAGTTGTGAAACACAAAAAAGGCTGGAAAAAAAGAGTGAAGCGAGGTCCAGCCTAATGGAGATGTTCAAACTGGAAAGGGGGAATGTGATGTATGGTGGACTGTGTGGGGTGGGAGGACCCGTTGCTCCTCCCATGCAGCAAGTGGCCCTGCACAGGACAAAGGGAGATGTTTTGTATATAGGTTTTCCTGTCTGTCGACAGTGAGTGTGCAGCCATTTTGAGTTGTCTTTCTGCCAGCATTGAATAATATATTAAAGACTCTCAGGTTTCATGCAGACCTAGAAAAAGAACACGAAAAAGACCTGTCAAAGGGTGGATGAGCTTCTAGCGAGCCAACGGCCATCCACATTTCAGTAGAAGTTGCGATCACTGTCGTACATAGCATTGTAAGGAATGATGATAAAGCACACACCAAAACCCTAAACTTCCAGCGGCGGAAGTTCGCAGGAACTGGAGGACAGAGATGTGTGGTGCATCCATCACTGTTTATTGTTCTGTTCATAACTGTTCATAACACATTTAATGCCACATGCACCAATGAAGGTACAGTGGAATTTGGCTTACCAGGCAGCCATACCAACAAAAGAGCGCAATACACAATAGAATACAACATGAACATCCACCACAGTGGAATCAACATTCTTCACTGTGGTGGAAGGCAATACCCTTGTCAGTCCTCCTCCTTTGTTCATCCATGGTCGGGGCCATGAACCCTCCGCAGTCGCCGCTACGGATGGCCCGATGTACAGGCCCTCTCGTCAGGATGCTCGAAACTCCGATGTCGGGACGGATGGACACTCCGCGGTTTGCAGGTCCCGAATCGGCTACTCCCTAACGGAGACCGAGGCTTCACGATGTTATAGGCCGCAGGCCGACAGTCGGCGCTCTTAAAGTCCACACCCCACCCGCGGCTAGAAGCTCCGCAGATCACGGCTTCAGGATGTCGTAGTCCGCGGGCCAGTGATCGGAGCACTTCTTCAAGCGACCCCCGGCAAGGGATCGCCCGGCTCCGCGATTGAAAGTCCGCGCTGCGCCCGCTGCTGAAGCTCTGGCCCGACTCCGGGAAAGGCCGCACCAATCCAAACTGTTAGGCCGCGAGGGAGGGCGAAAAGCAACTAGGAGAAAAGTCACATTCCACCAAGGTAAGTGACTAAAAAACAGTTTCCCCCAATTCCCACCCACACTGAAACACACTTCAACGATGATGAATGAAAAATGTAAATAATTGCATCAGAATTGTCAGCGTACAGATAAGATTTTATAATCTATCTTTTCCTATCAACCGATTTGTGAGGTGAAATGCAGGCACTTTAGTTCAATTGCGTTGTCTAAAATTAATTAAATAGTTTGCTTTCCTAAAACTTTTAAAAGCAGATTTAGCAAAGTGCCACCATCTGAGGAAAGCCATTGCCGCACAAGAGAATTGTCCACAGTTGACAAGACCTTCAACATGCTGCATTTTCTTTGGCTGCATCACCCTAGCAGCAGTAGTAGGAACACGTACAGTATAACATTCGGCTATTCATGAGTGGTAAATTTCAATTCCAATTTAAGCTTCTATGTGACTGAGCCTTTGAATGAGGCCATTAGTGTAAACATAATGGGGAAGTTAACAGGTAAGCTTAACATGCACCATTGTGAAAATAGTCTTATGAATAAGGACGCAAGATTATCAGCTCTCACTCAAATTTTCATATTTGCTCAGCTGCTAATCTTCAATTTGAATCACCATTTTATCATAATTTACAAGAATTTTCAGGTCAATGAAATTTCAATCTAGTCACTGAATAATACATATATAGGTGTTTAAAGAGCTATCACATCTAAAGTGCGGCTCGAAAATGTGATACTGAATTATGAGGAATGGAAAGTTTACAAAATGATGTACTGTATTGTGTGTCCATTATGATGACAAACTTATCACTGATCAGCATCATTACATCTTGAAAGTTACAGGAACTTCTAAGAACTGCACATTTAGATTTAAATGCAAAAATGCAGAACCTCCTTTCAGTGTTTATGTGCTCCTTCACAAGCTATAATACTTTGTAGGCTTCTCCTGCATAATCAAATGAAAACGGTGACCTGGTAGTGACTGGTTGAGATATTTAAAAACTATGTGTGCTCTGAAATAACCTGAAAATGTTATGTCTTCTTGCATAAGTGAGGTTTAAGTGAGGTTTAAAGTGAGCATTAATTGTTTGGAAAATTCTCTGCACCCCCAAAAAATTCCAACGTGTGTGTAGATTATAATTCCCTCACATATATACCGTCATTTCAAAATAGTGGATTTAAAATAGTAAAATTAGACTTGTTTAAAAAAATGTCAGCTTTCATGTTTATTTTGCACAATATAAAATGTTTAAATATTAAAGTTTGGGTTTTTATAACTACCTTTTGTAGTTGTCTTTTCAATTAGCACATGCTAGATCTGTTGCTGACCTGTTGCGGCGGCATGATGGATCAGCGGTAGAGTTGCTGCCTGGTGGGCTGTCCCACTTAGCCGATTTTTCAGGCGACTGTCAAGTTGCCGGCAGTCGCCTGAAAAACCGGCAAACTGGAACGGCGACTGTCAGAGTGGAACACACATACACACGCCGCTTCCTTCACCAGCCCATTATGCGGGCAGGGGACAGGGCAAGCGGGGGGAAGCGCTGTCTGAGTGAAATTCACACGGTCCAAAGCCAAGGTGATACAGACTCACACCACGATGAACAGGAAGGTTGGCGCTGTAATTACGATGACTAAAGCACAGTGTACGGTAAGTCCTTTAAAAGAGGGGGAGAGGGGGGAAAAGGGGGGAGAAGGTGGGAGAAGGAGGGAGAAAGAGTGGAGACAACTTTTAAGAAGCCAGAGATACACGGCTGTGAAGCTCAGCAAACATTTAACATTACCGGTTGGTTATCCTTGGTTCTGAAAATGGCTGCTTATATTTTTTTACCAATGAGCCAGTGAAATTCACCGGTCAGCACCGGCTGCAACCTACAAGAACCTTCGATGTCCTGGCAACCCACTAGGACCTCCTGGCGACCCACCTACGGCACGAGAATTCTCGCTACTCTCCATGGCAGCTTCATTCTGGTCACCGCAAATTTTTCAACATGTGACCATAATGAGGCCACGACTGGTTCCCAGAATGCAGGAACTCCTCACGATCATGAAGGCAACTACCCGGCAACCACCCGCGAACATGTGACGACCATGTGGCAACCGCAGAGTCTCCTGCAGTCGCCTAAAAAGCTGCCTAAGTGGGACAGGCCCATAATGTTAAATGTCCGCCGAGCTTCACAGCTGTGTATCTCTGACTTCTTAAATGTTGTCTCCACTCCTTCTCCCCCTCCTTTAAAGGATTCACCGTACACTGTGCTTGAGCCGTCTTAATTCCAGCGCCAACCTTCCTGTTCATCGTGGTGTATGACTGTATCATCGTGGCTTTGCACCGTGTTAATTTCACTCACACAGTGCTCCCCCCGCTTGCCTTGTCCCCCAACTGCATAATGGGCTGGTGAAGGAAACGATGTGTGTATCATGTGTGGGTGTGTGTTCCACTCAGACAGTCACCTTTCCAGTTGCCAGTCTGCAGAAAAATCGCCTAAGTGGAACAGGCCCAGTTCAGTACTTACAACGCCAAAGACCCGAGTTTGATCCCAACTACGGGTGCTGTCTGTACGGAGTTTGTACGTTCCCCCCCATGACTGCGTGGGTTTTCTCCGAGATCTACGGTTTCCTCACACACTCCAAAGATGTGCAGGTTTGTAGGATAATTGGCTGGTATATTGGCTAGTGTGGGTATAGAATCGTGTTAATGTGGGGGGGATCGGAGTGGACTCGGTGGGCCGATGGGCTTGTTTCTGCGCTGTATCTATAAAATTAAAACAAAAAAATCTAGGGACGCACTTGACAGCAAACAAAATTGATAAATGGAAAC
The DNA here is from genome assembly GCA_963514005.1 of Raja brachyura. Next base: position 42,548,908 of record OY740795.1, on the reverse strand, counting down.
TCCACCACCACAAAGATCAATAGCGGGGAGCTTTCTTTAGACAGCCAACTCCAGTGAAGGCTATTCATTCTGTATTGACTGCTAACTCCAGGCTTTTATTGCTTTTATAATAAAGAGATGGATTTTGAAATTTATGATAATCTACTTCTAAAACAGAATGCACATTCTTGATTGATTGGGAAAGCCACAGATAAACTTTGACTGTCTTAAGCATGTAGGATAATGCGCCCTAATTTATCGCCACGAAGGATGACCAACATGGGGTGCTAATGTCCCCACTCCCTTAAAGAAGTAAGACAGTGTATAATTCATATCAGCCCAATATATAATGAAACAACTATGCTGTGGTTTCTGAGGTCTGGCTTAAATTACTTGGGGAAATTGAAACACCAGAAATGCCACTGACTAAGAAACAAAACTCAGTATCTACAACTCAGTGGCACAAATAACGGGTAACAGGGCCAGCACTTCACAAATCCAGTGACCCAGCTTCAATCATGTCCTCTGCTGTCTGTGTGGAGTATACATATTCTTTGTGCGACCATGTGGCTTTCCCAAGAATACTCTGGCTTCATCCCATACCTTCAAGGCTTACACTCTGCAGATCAATAGACTCAATGTGCAGTCAAATATGGGGGGGGTGATGATATTGTGATAATATAGATGCTGTGGCATTAGTGAAAATGGGTGTTTGATGCCAACATGACCTCAGTGAGCCAATGAGCCTCTTTTCATGCTAACAAAAATCATTATATGGTAAGCATCAATGTGAAGAGTCTGGCACCAGAAGGACATATTTACAATGTGTATAAAGGTTTTTTTCATCACAACAAAAATTATCAATGAACAGAAAGATAGGCTTGTCAACGTTAAGATCATGGGAAAAGGGAAACGAATGTTTATAAGATGTGGGAAAATGCTCCCATGGTAAGTTATGCGGAAGGTTTGGCGAGCAATAGTGTGGAAGAAAATGATCAGATCAGTCGGTCGACCACAACATCACAGATAGGCAGGACACTGAAAAGGCTACAGATACTGAAAATCTGAGCAAAAAAACCAACTGCTACAGGTACTCACCAAGTCAGGCAGCATCTGCGGAGGGAAATGGACAGACAACGGTTCAGGTGGGACCTTTCTTCAAGATTGGAGCAGTCAACTGGTAGAAAAAAGTGGGGAGAATGTTGGGCAGGAGTTGCCTATTGATAGACGGATCCAGTTAAGATGGAGTTGATTGGCAGATAAGTCTGTTGTGAAGAGGCGGATGGAGATAGTCACAATGACAACATGTGGCCTCACTCTGGCAATAGAGACTGTGGACAGACAGGTCACCTTCGGAAAGGAAAGGGGAATTGAAGTGACCAGAATCTGGGTGCTACAGCTCGCCCTTCCAATTATTTGGGTGAAGCAGATGCTTGGTCGGTGCTTGGTCTCACCGATATAGAGGAGACTACATCGAGAGCACCAGATGCAATAGACGAGGTTGGAGGAGGTACAATGTCATTGGAATTAACAGGTTTTGCATGGGCGCAGAAGGCAGCTCCAATGCAGTTGTCGGCATGGCTGAGAAAGTATTGGGGGGCGGTGACGATGTATGTTATTCCATGCTTAACGCATCTCTCTTCACCCATTCTTCCCCTTCCTTGAGTACTTCCCCTGCAACTGCAGAAGGTGCAACACCCATTGTGCTGAGTATTTCCAACATTATTTTTAATTTCCCCTTTTTGCTTCATTTTCAAGGATAAAAAACGACCGACAAATGAAATAGATGATATTCCCTAAATATCCAACATTTCCTGAGGGAGCAGATGTTCAATTTGGAACAGAAGACTCCAGAATGGAACAGAATGAGAGGAGATGCTATCTGCAGGTTTGATATGAATCTTTGGTTCCATTGTAATTGCGGCTTCTGAAGGTTCCTAGCCTATATGATTTTTAGCTCAGAATCAGAAGGTCGTGCGTTAAAATCTTATTCTGTAGATCTGAGCGCAAATCAAGGCTGACATTTGAATGCAGCACCTTCTTTTTTCATAGGCCCCCCTTCGTCATGGCTGACCATGGGTGTCTCCAGCGTGTTATTCCCTATATGGAGGACGCCTGTGCGTGACTTTGTTTAACGTGGGGAGACTGGTGCACAGACAGCCACCCCACGGATCTTGACAGATCTGGGTCAGGATCCAGTGGCATGGAGTTCAAGACGACCGGAGACCTTTTTCTGCTGCAGCCTTCATCCGCCTTCCCAGCCGTTGTGACGCTCAACTAAGGTCAGCCATCGTCCTCTGCCTGTTCCACCATTGAGGTCTTGGTTGGATTGCTCTTTGTCAGAGACCTCCCCTCGACATTACCGCCATGGGTGGCCCTACCAGGAGCATAGCTCCAGACCGCATCGATCTCAGGTCCACACAAGCTTCTCCACCACGACAAGGTGACAATCCACGGAGAGCACCAAAGTCATGCGATAATGTCAGAAGTGCCATTTTAGAAATGTTCCTTCAGATACATAGAAAAGCAGTTGAAGTCAGTGTACTGACCAATAAGTAATCTCAACAATAAAAGCAGATTATCCATTCATATATAGACACAAGCAGCTGGAGTAGCTCAGCGGGTCAGACAGCATCTCTGGAGAAAAGGAGGAGGTGAAGTTTTGGGTCAAGACCCTTCTTCAGACCCATTCATATTATAGCACTTAAATCATTTCCGTGTACCTCAACTGCATCCTATCCCCCCTGGTCCAATCTCTCCCGACCTATCTCCAAGATACCTCACACGCTCTTTGTAATATAATCATTCCCCAGCCCTGCACGGCCCGGTTTTACCTTCTCCCCAAAATCCATAAACACAACTGCTCTGGCAAACCCATTGTTTCTGCCTGCTCCTGTCCCACTGAAATAATTTTCACATACCTTGATTCCATCCTATCCCACCTGGTCCAATCTCTCCCGACCTAGGTCCTAGATACCTCACACGCCCTTCGTATTATAAGCGTCTGAAGATGGTTCTCGACCCTAAACGTCACATATTCCTTTTCTCCAGAGAGGTAATCTGACCCATTGAGTTAATCCAGCTTTTTGTGTATATGTTTGGTTTAAACCAGCATCTGCAGTTCCTTTCTACACATTATCCATTCATATTGGAGTTTGTGGGTGCTTGGTCAATAGAGATTGGCTGCCTTGTTTACTATATTACAAATATGAGTCCACTTCTAAAGTACATTGGTGGCTGTGATGTGTTTTAGAGCAAAAGCATGAAAATTATTATACAAACGAAAGTTTTGCTCTCTTTCCTATTTATTGTAAGACCAAGTCCGTTGCACCAAACGCAGCAGTATCTCAAGCTGCACACCTACAAGACAAGGTTATATTGCCTCCTGTCTGAAGAGCCTGACAATACAGAACTCGTGGTTAGAAGATGGATACATGCACAACATCACAAATATGCAAGGCCTATAAACCATGCCTGACATTGTGCTGCAAATTTTAAACTGAATAGAGGAACGCATTACTCTGCAGTACTGCAACATGTTGGATGCCTTTGGACCACCATGGAGTTTGTGGTAACAAATAGATTATCTGCCATTGAAGCCTTCATAATAGAGCCTGCATTCATCTTTGGATAACGACATGGCTTTCAGACTTTCGGGATGAGACCCCTTCGTAAGAAAGTGGGACTAGTGTAGCTGGGACATGTTGGTCGATGTGGGCAAGTTGGGGCGGAGGGCCTGTTTCCACACTGTATCACTGACTCGAGGATTTTAGCTTGATTTTTTTTAATTGATGTGCATTTTTAATTTAGTTGTCACCAGAATAGAAGTGAAGGAGAGTGAATTTATTTTGTTCCCTTTCAATTGTGCAGGTGTTGCAGTAATGTAGCAACATTTTAGAATTTGGACTTGTTCATACTGAACTCTCCTGAACATGTCCAAATTCTAAATCTAATTGTGAAGTATATGGCGTTGACGTTCAGATTACATGTGCCTTATTTAACAGTACTGTCCCACGCACTTGCAAAATAGTCAGAGCAGTCCTTATTTTTTTCCTGTACTGTAGCAACAAGAAACTCTAACAGCCAAGTCTGACTGCTTTTGAATTTGATAACTATACATTAAAATCAAAGACTGGAAATGGTATAAATTGAAATTTTAACTACAATGTTTCTATTTTCGCATTTTGAAAATGTGAAAAGGCTAAATGACCAACATAACTCATTTGCCCTTTAGTATTATAATTTTTTTTAAATCATAAAGTGGACAAGAGCACTGGATTGTGTTTTAAAAGATATTGATAATACCATTAACAAGTATTCCCTTGAAAAACCAGAAAGGTCAATATTAAAGAAGAACAAGATACTGCAGCGGATTCATTTACTTTTATTTTACCCAAGAACGGAATAAACTGAATGTCTTTTTCTGATGCTGATGTTGATATATTTAAGAATTAGATAGATACAATCACCAGCTAGCTCATGTAGGGATAAAGTGTAGAACTAACACTATGAGAGAATTGAAATGTAACATTGAAGTGGAATGGATTTGCATTATGGGTAATGCTTGCACATCCTATTTATACATCTTTAAACATAAGCGAGACAAGAAATTTCCCATGATGACTTTTAAAATACTGATTTATTGAGCATCTGAAGCCTTTGACCTTGCCAGAAAGCTTTCATTTAAATAGCACTTTGAACAATAAATAGTATTTTGAATGCATGCTCCCAGTAGCCTAGCTCAATGCGAGACGTTCCCAGAGCTAACGCGACCAAACTAGATCTTCAGTCTGATGGGTGAAGGGTCCAATCCCACATAAGATGAACATGTAGTTAAAAAGCAGAAACCTGGAAGAGCATGTTAAAGTTAATTGAAAAAATAAAATCAACAGGCAACCTTTTCTTGTCAGACTAGAAAATGAATAAAAACTGTCATGCTTTTAAAACAGCCAATAAATATCATGCACATAGTCAAAATGGGGAAAGATCTGAAGTAAAGAGCAACATTTATATATGTTCTAATGGAATGTCCTGTGATTAAACAATATGCACAATTACTGATGCAATGGTGTTGCGCAGGAACATGACCTCTGCTTATCAGGTTCCAAAGGAGCTGCCTAACCTACTGAGCATTGCAACCTTTCTCTTGATTTAATCAGTGAAACATATTTCTGAAACGATTGTTTCCAATGCACAATTAGAAAACATTTAGTGTTTAGAGTCATAGAGTGATACAGTGTGGAAACAGGCCCTTCGGCCCAACTTGCCCAACATGTCCCAGCTACACTCGTCCCACCTGCCTGCGCATGGTCCATAATCCTCCAAACCTATCCTATCTATGTACCTGTCTAACTGTTTCTTAAACACTGGGATAGTCCCAGCCTCAACTATCTCATCTGGCAGCTTGTTACATACACCCACCACCCATTTATGTGAATGTGTTTATGTGTGTTTATGTTTTTAATGTTTTTTTCTAACGATTTGTCACTGATTTCATTCCATATTTCAACATTTATCATCCTCTGCCTGGCAATGCAATGGCCTAAAGACAGGCTGAGAGAGTAACACTAGAGTAACACTATATGGTAATTCAACAGAGATTATTTGATCACACATTTGAACAGAACCTTATTTTAAAGGTATATATTTTATGCTGCTCACAACGGTGCTTTATAATTGACCACAGATATCTGACGTAGTGAGACTCAAAATTATACTTCTTTGCCTTTTCTATTAATGCGATTACACCACATAAAATGAAACTGAGAGTAACATCAATATAATACTGCTAATGTAGAGGGAATTTGGTGAAGTGACATGAGTACGAATATAAACAATGAGATCAAGTCGCAAAGCTCCTGTTTGAATTTACTAAATAAAGCATTATATTTTTATAATAAAACACTGTGACATTTTATTTGTCGCACCTGTTAAACCCTATAATTCAAAATGGAAGCTTTCCTGCATAATTAGGTTAGCAACAGTCTTCTAGAGTCTAGGAATAGGCCTGTCTGTTAAGATAAAATGTGAAAAATGTACATCATTAAGTAATCAGGAAGTAATCATTTTATTTCTGTCCTTCCCTATCCTTTGCTGTTTTATTGATGAGCGAGATGTATATTTCCTGTAATCCACCACAATGTCACATTGTGCTAAATGTAAATGAGAGGCCCATTTGCTCAAAGACATTCACTTGTTCTCTTGGCATCTCTGAAAAAATATCATTCAAAAATCTGTTCTTGCAGAATATTTCAATGTTAAGAATGAATGCTGATGCTACTTGAAATAATATTATTATTTTTGCTGTAATTCCAGCTGAATTTTAAATCAAGCAGAATCATTTCATTTCAGGTTAATGCACTGGAGCAGGAGGAAATCCTGTGGTAAAGAAACTAATAAACATCTTGTGCAATTTTACAGTGATTTGTGATGATATTTTAACAGTTTCATATTTTGTAAAAATCTAATTCTGCTGGACAATAAATCGACTTTTCTCCACATTTTCGACACGGTTTGAAATTCTACAGGAAATTCATATAACTGAACAATAATTCTTATTATCTGCATATTGTGGTAACAATAGTGGAAATAGAATTTATTTTGCAAAAGTTAGCTTAATCACAGAGGGAAATGATAGTAATTCTATTCCATACATGAAAAACTTGAACCTTTTGCTTTTTAGCAATTTATTATCCTTATCACTGCTCCTTATTTATAACATTGACATAAAATCTAATATAATAATGTACAATGGTGTTAATAAAATATATTTTCTGAATATTTTCAGTATTTTAATTTTGATGCTGGTATTATGGGACATAATGGGACAAAGTAGTGGATTTGCAAAATAAAACTAAAATATTTCATAAGCAAGTATGCAGCACTGAATAAACGCACAAGGCCTGTTTTGGATCAGAAACAAGCTTGAAGGAGATATATTCTTTTTCTAGCTGAATTTCTTCCTAAATAATGAGGTTAAACTCCTTATACTGCTCAACTAGTAGTATAAAATTTTAATCAAAAATTATGGAGCTCAATGAAAGAAAAAAAATTAAAGAAAACTTTGTTCTTTTCTCACCAGTGGAAATTGATTTAGTTATGCAAATTACTGCTATGAATATTAAGTCGCTGAAGAAAGGTTTCTAATAAAGAGGCCTTTTGTTTTGAAAATGCAAAAATATATGCTTTAATTTCTTGCTAATTTACTGTTCTTTGATAATGTTCATTTTTTTCCCCACAGTGACTTCACTGATGGTTTTAATACTGTGAATACAACTACAGGCCAACAATACTGGTTTTGACAAGCCTTCCCCTGTGTAACAATAGATCATGATTTGCAGCCCCTTATGCACAATTCTATTAGGGTGAATTTTGTCTTTGGGGCTTTCCCTGAAATGAATTCTCATTTTAATGCTAGCCTCCTGCAGTTTTTAATTTTTAAGCTGTAATATGAAATTGCAAATTTTACAAACATCATTTGAGAAAGCCACTAGGACAGAAATGAATGCCAAAGTGTACATATTGTGTAATTAGGCTTTTATGAAAAACAGCATATCAATGTCAAGCTAAAAATTAACTTAAAGATTCAGTTTCTAATTGGAAAGAAAAGTGCATATGTATATTACACCCAAGGCTGGAAATTATTTTCAGGGTTAAGACTGAGGTTACGTTAGACCATGGATAAGAAGATAAATACTGAAAGTATTTAATTATTTAACTTTGGATATGATGTGGAGATAATATTTTGAAGGCTGCAGCAGCCTTACAGTAACAGATTCCAAATAATTATACAGCCATTTATGAAGAGAGACTGATCATACTTTGATTTCTCATTTATTTTTACAATATTACAAATTAAGGGTAAAATACTTTCTTCATAAATTGAAAAGATATCCTTCACATCTCAGTGGATTAAACTTAATATATAAAGATAACATATGTCAATGGACTTTGCTGTACCAGGGATATATTTTTAACATTTAACCTTTTCTGATAAATGTACATACAGGCATAATTGCTAAGTGGAAAGGGGTTAATTGAAGTGGTACAATTATGATATTCAGATCTGAATATAAAAGCAGCATGAAAAATGGTTTGCCGCTTATGCCAGCAGCACAAAGAGAAGAGGACAGGGTTTGTGATAAAAGAGCTTTATCAACGATCATACCAGATGTCTTGAACCAGACTGGAACTGGGCCATTCACTAAGATTATACGTTAACTATGGAAGCAACATATTAAACAGTTCAGGTGGCATTTTGTGAAGGTAAATCAATAACTATCCTTATCCAAAGAGTTGACCTAGATTCCCCAATGCGGTATAGAGGTTGCAAGAGTGAAGCAGACATGCAAGTCTACCAGTTATTGGCCTCCCTTTCTTGTGCTGGAGGTTAGAAATAATTTTCAGGGTTAAATCATGGATAAGATAATTCTGTAAATATATAACTATTAAACTTTGGATAATTATTTTTATAATTATTCATTGCCTTCCTTGGTGAGCCACCGGTGAGAAATGTACATTTGCCTGAGGATTTAATCTTATCAGATGCCAAAAAGGTGGAGAATACCAGTATTTATCAACACAGAGAATTCCCTTGGAAATGGTGTTCAAATATGTGACACAGCTTCAGGTGAAGTGAGACTCTGGAGTGTGGGTATTGGCCACATGAAAGAGATCAGTAATGGTGACACCACTTTTTTAAATCCACTGTATTACATCAGGTTGTCACAAAAAGTGTATTTGGTAAGAAATCCTTGGGTTACAAGGGTACGGAGGCAGGAGAGCCTGGAAAAACAATGGTGGAAAGTGGCCTTCGAGAGGCGCTACACAGCCTGGGAAGCTGAAAGCTCTCATGGGTGTCTCAAAGAGTAATCATATCTTCCTGGCAATAAATGCAAGTCAGCTGCATGGCAGTGAATAATAAGATAGCTGTTAAAATAAATGGTTTTCCATAGAAAATGGTCATAAACCCATCATTCACCCTCAGGTGTGAGCAGTTGTTTGGTGTAACTCCGCTGGTAACCCACAGCACTCTTGCATAAGTCCTGATTTTTGGTGAGGTATTGTACACTCTACTACACACAGTGCAGTGAATGGAAGGGTGAGGAAGCTGTGAATATGTCACCAAAAACGTATAGGGAAAAACAAATGGATGCAATTGAGACAGATGGGAATCGAAAGTATGGGCACAGAACGTAAGCAAATAAGAAACTGATGCATTAGGACTGTGCTGTCATTCAGTCATGTCAAGGCTGAAAAATTGCCTCAGTGCCACTGTTCTCCATTAACCCCAATTCCCTCCATTTCCAAAAATCTATTTGTTGCTCTCTTGAAAATACTCAGTGTCTGAGTCTCTACCGCTCTCTTGGCACCTTTATTATTCACAGATTCACACACCTCTGGGTTAAGAAAGTTCTTCTCTCCTCGACCTCATCTCAGAAGGTTAGATCACATGGGATCTAAGGGGAGCGGGCCAATTAGATACAATGCACAAAAACAAACTGCTGGAGAAACAAGCGGCAACTATGGGGGGGAATGGACAGATGGTGTTTCGGGTCAGGACCCTTCTTCAAATGGAGAGGTCTAGACTTGAAACATCATCTGACCATTTCCATACACAGATGCTGCCCGACCTATTGAGTTATTTCAACGGTTTGCTTTTTGTTCAAAATTTCAGCATCTTCAGTCTCTTGTGTCTCTGAGTGGATTAAAAAAAACTGGCTTGAAGCTATGAGACAGTGGATGGTGATAGATGGTTGTTTTTCAGATTGGAGGCCTGGAACAAGTCATGTGCCACCAGGGTCAGTGTTGGGTTCACTGTTCTTTCATTATTTATGTCAACGATTTGGATGAGAATAAAAGTGGCATGTTTAATAATTTTGCGAAAAACACTAAAATTGGTGGAATAGTGAACAATGAAGAAGGTCACAATGGGCTAAGATTACAACCTGATGTTGATCAACTGGGCCAATGGTCCAAGGTATGGCAGATAAAGTTTAATTCAGATAAATGCAAGGTGTTACATTTTTGTATGACAACCTAAGGCAAGATATACACAATAAATGGTAGTCCTGGAGAATGTTGTAAAACTTAGTTGAGGTGACTCAGGTAGACATGTTATGAAAAAGATATTTGACAATCTTGCCTTTATCGTTCTGTGTGCTGAGTACAATGGTTGGGACATCATGTGACTTTTGTACAATACTTTAGTAAGGCCACATTTGAGGTACTGTGTTCATTTCTGGTTGGAACAGTTCTGCCATAGGAAGGATGTCATTAAACTGGAAAAGGTGCAAAGAAAAGATACAGGAATTATATCAAAACTGGAGGGTTTGAGTTATAAGGAGAGGCCAGATGAGTAGGACTTCTTTCCCTGGAGCATTTGAGTCTAAGGGGTGACATTATAGAGGTACATACATTTATGAGGGTCACAGATAAGGTGTATGGTCATAAACTTTAGCGGTCCAAAACTTGGGCATAGCTTAATTGTGAGAAGGGTAAGATTTAAAGGGGACACGTGGGGAAATATTTTCACATAGAGGGGTGGTGTGTGTATAGAATGAGCTGCAACAGGAAGTGGGGGAGGCAGGTACAATTAGGACATTTAAAAAATACTTGGACAGGTACATGAATCGGAATGGTCTGGAGGTTTATAGGTTAGGTGAAGGCAAGTGGGATTAACTCTGAAGAAGGGTCTCGACCCGAAACGTCGCCTATCTCCTTCGCTCCTTAGATGCTGCTGCACCCGCTGAGTTTCTCCAGCTTTTTGTGTAACCCTCGATTCTCCAGCATCTGCAGTTCCTTCTTTAAAACTCAGTTTGACAACTTGGTTGCATGGACAAGTTAGGCCAAAGGGACAGTTTCTGAGCTGTATTGTTCTGCAGATTCTTTGACTCTATTCCAAATATCTGAATTGCCTTATTTTAAGATTGTGACCCATAACTCAACACAGCCAGGGTTAAATTAATTCTGCATCTACCATGTCAAATGGCTTAACAATGTTGTAAGTTTCAATCAAATCACCTGTCAGCCTTCCAAACTCAAGAGTATAGTCCCACTCTGCTTAGCCTCTCCTCATATAACAAACCAGTCATTCCAGGAATCAACCTAGTGAAATTTGTTGCACTCCCTCCATCACAAGTATATCCTTCTGTAAATGTAAAGCCAGATCTGTAATCAACATAACAGATGCAGTCTCACCAGGACTCTATATAATTGGAGTCATAAATCTTCACTCTAGCAATAAAGTCCAACATTTCATTTGCCTTCCTAATTGCTTGCTGAACCTGCGTGTTCACTTTAACTAATTTGTGTTCCAAGTTACCCAAGTCGCTGTGCGTACTAACCAGAAGGACTGGGGCCTTTTGGAGAAGTTTGAGCACCTATTTCATAATCCCTTGTTGAGCAACTGTCGATGGACTTTTAATTTGGGGATGGAGGAGGAAAAACAGAAGTTATAAAAGAAAAAGAGGTTGGTGAGGGTCGAACGTAATAATTAGACAACTGCATTGGTGGTGGTTCCCAAAGCAGACAGAATGCTAAAACCTTGTAGTGTCGACCAGATCACTGGGAATGGAAATGATTGTTCATAATGTTGAATTCTATCCACTTATTTGATAACAAAGCAACCATGTGTGCATGCAGCAAGACCAGACTACATTCAGGCATGGTCTGATAGGTGGCAAATAACATTAATGGTACACAAGTGTCATAACTAGCTCCCTCAACTATCTTTAATTGGACTTTATTGGAATTTATCTTGCACTAAACATTGTACCCTTTAACACTGTGTATGGTTTGTAAACATGAATAGTCTTTTTGCTGACTGGATATTTTACAGTGACAAAAAATGCAGTAACCAAACGAAAAAGTAATATTTTCCAATGATAGGTCACTTATCTCAAATATTAATTTGAACTAAAGATGCAGTTGTTTAGTATTTCAAGCAGTTTCTGTTTTTATTATAGGATTTAAAAAATGGCAATATAATACAAAACATACACAGAGCTGATCTGGAGTACTGCAGAAAGAGATAATGGAAATAAATCCAATAGTGTCTGTCAAAAGAGAATTGAATAAGTTATTGAAAAGAAAACATTTCCACAGAAATGGGCCAGAAGCAGGAAGCTGGGACTAATGGGATTGCTATTTCAAAGAGGCACTAGTACAATTGTCTGAATCACCTCTTTCATGCTACACCATAGATTTGTAGAACAATACAGCAAGGAAATAGGCCCTATGGCCCAACCTGTCCATACCGAGCAAGATATCCATTTAAACTAATTATATGATTCCATTGACCAACTCTTCACCAAAGGAACTGCAGTAGATTAACCAGGCCTGTAAAACGCTTTTCAAAAAGGGGGGTGGCATGGCAGGATTACAAAAGCGAAACCCCTCGGGGTTTTAGATGCTCTCTGGTGCATTCTGAGCCTTATTTTGGAGCATTTTTGCACCAAATTTATGATCAATATTTCAGAAATAATTTTGGTTAAGTCAAGAGTAATGAGTGAGTGGAATGGGATGATTGGGGTCGTTGTTGTATACATTTTTTTTAAATCAAGAATTGTTGTCCTTTAATAATCAAGTTGTACTGTTGTAAAATGGTATGAAAAATGTTATAAAGGAGCATGCAAAAACTGCAAATAAAATACTGTAAGTTTTTGCAGTAAAGAAAACCTTTTTTTGGAAAATGTTTTGTGTGTTGATTTGATTGCCTGTTACTGTTAGACTGTGTTAGTGTGCGCAGTGCACCTTTAATGGTCCTCCTGACCTAACAACATCACATCAGATCAATTTCAACATGGAATAGTGATGTGAATACAACATTTAGTTTACTTCGATTTCTATCATGAAAATTGAAGTCAAACTAAATGGTGCATTTACATTACTACGCCTTCAAACTAACTTATTTTACTGTCATACTATTATAACAAATTCTAGTTCCACAATGACCCATAAACAAATCAAAAATCACATTTTGAATTCTCAAACATAATGTGATTACGAATATTTGTGAAATTACCAGAAAATATAAATCTTTATTCAATGCAAATTATATGCCCTTACTTACTAAATTAAATGCCTTGATTACATTTTGGAAAACACTTCCGATGTCTTTAGTAGGCAGAATAAATGCCATAAAAATGATCTTCTCACCACAAATTTTATACGTATTTCAATCAATACCAATATACTTACCTAAAAAGTTTTTCAAAAAATTGGATTCTGATATCACAAATTTTATATGGGTCTATAAATCCCACAGAATTCAAAGAAGACACTTGTGTAAACCTAAAGAATTTGGTTGACTAACACTCCCTAATTTTTTGTATTATTATTGGGCAGTAAATGTCAAAAATGTAATATCTGTTCGATAATTCTGCCCAACGGGTGGATTGGATAGTAATGGAGAGAGAGGATTGTTCCCCTTTTAATATAGGAGTGATCCTTCTCTCACCAATAAAACTGAATAATACAATAAACAAGAAAAATCCAATTATTCATAGTACTATTAGAATTTGGAAACAAGAAATATTAACCCTCAAATTAAGAAACCTATCGCTTCTCTCTCCTATAGTTAATAATCCATCGTTTAAACCATCCATTATTGATAAACCATTTACCTATTGGGAAAGAATAAGAATTAAAATGCTTGGAGATATGTATGAAACGGGAATTTTTTTTCTCATTCCAACAACTACAACTCAAATACAACCTGAGAAGTAATCAATATTTTAAATATCTTCAAATTCGTGATTATTTGAAAAAACATACACAAGAATACCAAACCTTGACTGCTCCCCTCCTCAGAGAGGGAGACATCGTGCAGCCCTGAAAAAGGTGCCGCTGCCGCAGGCCCCCGAGGAGACCCGTGCTGATAACTCCCTCCTTTGGAGTATCATTGTGGAGCAACCTCTCCATCAGATGCTCCACGTGGGTTTAGGCGTCCACAGACTCTACCCATTGAAGGAGGGGAACCCTCCTGGCCCAACTCGCCTGAGTCCCAAGGCCTGACTGGCTTCCTTGTGGTTTGACTCTGTCTCTGGGGCACCATAGCGGTCTGGGAGCCTCTGACCGCACTGTCAGCGACTCGGGTGGCAAGACCTGCTTACTGCCAGTTTTACCCCTTTTCTGGGGGAACCATAGCGGTCTGGGAGCTGCTGACCCCATTGTCAGCGACTGGGGTAGCGAGACCAACTTTCTTTTGGTCTACCCCCTTTCTTGGGGAACCACCACTCGCACTCCCCTCCTGGGTGTCACTGACCTCCTTGTCAGCGACTTGGGAAGCGAACCCGATGGCCGCCGGCTACCCACGGTCTGGACCGGGATCTCCCCACTGTCCATAACCGGTTTCCCCGCGGCCCGTCCGACTTCGCCCCGAATCCAGCAGGCAAACTCTATAAGGAGCTTCCTGCAACACAAAAAACAAAACCTAGAAATAAGTTTTAAACTTACCTTGCAGGTTTAAACTTACCACTGGCAGGCGCAGCGTGGCAGTTGTTGCGCAATGCGCTAGACATAATGATGCGCATGCGGGCTGATGGTCTTCTTCACATAATCACTCAAGTGACTCCGAAGTAAAATCACAGCTGTATGTGGTAGCGTTTTTACTAAAATCAATATAAAGCGCAAACAGGAAGTGGTCAAGATTAGACTTTTAATTATATAGATGGAAAGGCAGCTCTAATTAGGCAAGGCAGCTCTAATTAGGCAAGGCAGCGCGCTTTAGCGTTTCAGAACCAAAGGCAAGGCAGCTCGCTTTAGCACTTTCAAAACCAAAGGCAAGGTAGCTCGCTTTAGCACTTTCAAAACCAAAGGCAAGGCAGCTTGCTTTAGCACTTTCAAAACCAAAGGCAACACTGCTTGCTTTAGCACTTTCAAAACCAAAGGCAACACAGCTTTTACATTTTCAAAACCAAAGGCAACACAGCTTTTACATTTTCAAACTACATTTTCAAACCACATAAAGGGCACTGACAGGTCAGTAAAACCACTCACAGTTTAGTAGACATGTGTTCAGTGTTATTCACAGCTCAGACTGAGAATTGCGACCTCTCGCTCCCCCATCTTGCAGAGAACTGAAGCAACTCCACACTTCTGGGTTTTATAGTCCCTCCGGAAGGGGCATGACCATCAGGAGAGAGAATCTCAACATTTTTTAAACACTAATAACTCTTTCATATTTAATAGATGGGAAAAAACCTCTTGTCCTGCGCAGCGGAGGGGGACTCTGAGTTAGATGGCCAAAAATCACAGCAGTGAATGGCAGCGTTTTTTCTAAAATCAATATACAGAACAACAGGAAGTGGTCAAGATCACACTTTTAGTAATATAGATAACATAAATTTCACAATTCATCATATAGTTTACCAAACAATGAAACATGCTGGCATGATGCTGCAAAATCATTCAGGTGTTCCTGAATGTATATTGCCTTTAACAACTTCTACTAATGCAAAGGCATTAGCCTATATGTTATCCCTGGTTCCACAAATATAGCACCTCGGACCAGTTTACCTAACATGGCAGTCCTCAGTTTGTTAATGCTGTCAAAGCATGTTTCGTTCCGCAGTACACTGATGTAGGTGGCCCTACCTCTTCTTGCAGTGCCCCGTTTGGTCTCCCAAAGAGTGACTTTATCATTAATGGCAGTCCTCATTTTGTTAATGCTGTCCAAGGCCTGTGTCATTCTGCAGCTAGTACACTGATGTAGGTAGCCCGACTTCTACCTCTTCTTGCAGTGCCCTGTTTGGGATCCCAAAGTGTGGGCGGATTAGCAGACAGTTCAGGGTTCCTCTCACAGACTTTGACAACACACTTGGCAGTCCACCATTTAGCCATAAATCACATTTTCCAGTTCCATTTTCCGAGAATGTAATTGTGCAAACCTAGTCACCACTTTGTCCAAATCATGGGCAAAGTCATAGTGAATGTGCATTAAGGCGAGTGCAGACAGCCTGTCATTGCTCATGGAAGTCCAGGTATAGTGATGCAGGCGATGGACACTCGTGGCACGCCTGCATATATTGCCATTTAGCTCTAGCGGCTGGGACAACAAGCAGCAGGGGCTGGCAACGGGAGCAGCAACGTCAGAAGAGGGCGAATTTGCAGAGGGTACAGAGGCAGCAGCACCCCTGGGTGCACAAGTAACCACACCAGCAGCACCCCAGGAAGCACCCAGTCGCCATGCCAGCAGCATCACAGTGTACACAAGTAGCCCCCAGGAGCCGCTCAAACGGCAGGTTGGTGAAGGCGGATTACGGCGCTCGCACTCCGACCTCAGCTGCCGCTTCTCCCGAGCCTGCTCGGGCTTGGTCAATTTCTTCGAGCGCTGCGGACTCGAGCCCGAGGTGATCGAGAACCTGGCCAGGGAGAAGTTTGCCACCGACGCCGCCTTCGAAAGCATTGTCCTGAAGAGTCGCAGCGTGAAAGGCCTATCCCACTTGGGTAACATTTTCGGCGACAGACTGAAAAGAGGTTGTCGTGTCGTGGTCGGGTCATGACATGGCCTGAAGCGTGGTGACTCCCTGGCGCCCCTGGATTTTGGAATGATCAAAATCCAGGGGCGACATTTGGGTGTCTCATCATGTTGTGCGCCCTGTCATACACTGACGTATGCTGTCCTGCGGGTGACGACCGGTTAGGGTTAGGGTTAGGGTTAGGGACCATAGATGGGCTGTAAAATATTCTTCCTGCAATGCATGTATTTTAAATATTAATATATTAAAATTAATACAATAAAATCAATTGTGCAAATGAAAAGATGTCTGTCCAGTTTTATTTATAGATGTATTGGTCCACTTCCAGATCCAATCACCATCTCTAACTTTTCACAGGGATGGATTCAGTGAGTGCAGACTGAACTCCCTGCTCTCCTCCACCCCCCTTCCGTCCTCCCTCCTTCTCCACTCCCCCCCTACCCTTCTCCCCTCCCCTCTCCCCCCCCCCCCCCCTTCTTCCCTTCCCTTCCCTCCTCTCCACTCTGCTCCCCTTCTCCACTCCCCAGGGCTCTCACTTCACTTTTTTTCCCTCTTGCCAGCCGGGCAACCGAGGCAGCTTTTTAGGTTGCCAAATGACAGTTTAGGTGTTCATATAGGACGGCTTGCATGACTCGTGCGATAATGTGCTTGGACGAAGTGTGTAGTTACCAGTTATCTGAATTATGCTGCATGAAGCATTGACATATTATTTCTGCTTCAAATAAAGTCACAAACTAAACATACTCACCTATCAAGACATGATATATACCACAATGACATGCAGCAATATTATAATACAGTATCTCAAATCTTTTTACATGCTGCAATGAATGCAATTTCTATTATTCCTTTCCACTTCCAAACAAAAATGTGGTTGGATTATTCAGCATATGATCAACCTGTGTCAATAAATCCTGGACCACCATAACATATATGCTTAACCATGCACACTACAGATTGATGCAAGCATGTTTTCTCTGAAGGACCAAAAATTACCATGACATGGCCTTACCATGGGTCGTTATTGCTATTGGGACATAAACACTCTCGCTTCCCACATAATTTATCCACAACAAAATATACAGGTTGCAAGGAAATTTCTAAAGGATAATAGCTGTTAAAGCCGACAATACCCATCTGACATGTTAAACATTACAATGACTGATAAGAGATAGCCAAAGGACATAACTGCAGCAAATGTTCTTTTGGCAATATGTTAAAATGCCACATTACCGGACATTCAGGTTGGATGTATGTGTTGTGAACAGCAATGAAGATACCCAGTTTTTTAAAGATTATTGATAAACGCTGTTTCCATCATTCCCACTACAGAATTAACGTTAAAATTTCAACTGAAATATCTCCTGACCAAATTTGTGAAGTATATGTCCGACTGTAGAAGTAAAACCTGTTAAATCCAAAGTATAGTTGTGAATGTTGCTCAATAAATAACTGATACTCCATATTAAGAGCATTGATTTGTCATTAAAATGAATTATGTAATAACGTGACAATCGAACGCAGTGACAATCGAACACTGCGGTTTTAATGTTTCATGTGTTCACAATTTAATTCATCCATCTCTATGGATTAAAACAAATAATAACATTGGAAATTAAAACACATTTGATTGCATTCCGTTATTAAACAGTCAATGTTCGCTCTGAAGACATTTCCAGCGCAGTAGGGTCAGGGGGGGTGAATCAGTGCTGGGTGGATAGAAGGCGGGGGGGGGGGTGGTGGGTTGAGAAGGCAATCGGTGTGGAATGGATGTATTGAGGCAGGGGAATTGCGTGTTGGGTGGCGTAGGTAAAATTGTGAGGGGAGAGCACGGGGGATGTAAGTGGGGGTTGAATGGGGAGTTCAGTACGGGATGGATGGGAGGATTCAGTACAGGATGGAGCGGGAGATCAGTGCAGGATGAATGGGAGGGCTCAGTACAGGATGAATGGGGGGGTCAGTACTGGATGAATGGGGAGAGCAGTGCAGGATGGAAGGGAAGGGGGTTAGTACAGGATGAATCGGGGGACTA
The DNA here is from genome assembly GCA_963514005.1 of Raja brachyura. Next base: position 42,530,416 of record OY740795.1, on the reverse strand, counting down.
CAGTACAGAATGAATAGGATGGATGGGGGATGGCAGGAGAATCAATGCGAGGTGGATAGGGAGATCAGTGCAGGATGAATAGATGGGGGGGGTAGATGGGGAGGGGAGCACAGGGGATGTTATTGAGGACTGAATAAAGGCGGGAATGGGGATCAGTGCGGGGTGGAGAAGAGGGGTCCCAGGATAAGGTGGGTGGAGGGGCGCGTACAAGGGAGAGAAAGAGAGGGGAAGGGGCAGAGGAGGTGGGGAGGAAGGAAGGTCAGCGCTCCTCAGACAACACCGGCATCATCACCCCGCTGCGTTGGCCGTCCCTGTCCACCACCAAGTGCCACCGTTGGGATCTCCTCGCCACCACCTCCCCTCCTCCGCCAGCCAACAGGAAGGTGCTTCAGACGGCGAAAGGGGGCCTCCCTCTTTCTTCCCCCCTCCCTCCCCCCCTCCCTCCTCTCGGTCTGCGGGAGGGTTTGTTTTGAAAGTGATTATCGCCGTTGGCGGAGTGGCACACAGCAGCCGCTATGAGGGTGGGCAGGGTGCAGGAGAAGGTGGAGCCACCGCTGCCGCTGCCGCTGCTGTGCGGAGCCCGTCATTCACTCCGACCCTCCGTCACCCGCGCTACAGCCGTCGCCGCTTCAGACATCAGACAGACGTCACTTATTCCTTTTCTCAAGAGATGCTGCCTGACCTGCTGAGTTACACCAGTTATTTGTTTTAACTTCGGTATAAACCAGTATCTGCAGTGTCATGCCGGGTAAAATGACTCGGCTTTTTGGTTGCCCGGCGGGACTTTAGGAGGCCATTGGCAACCGGGCAACCGTTAATTTTGCGCTCTGCTCCCTCCCTTCCCATCCCCTTCTATCCCTCTCCCTCCCTTCTCCCATTCTCCAACCCCCACTCACTTTCCCCGACGTCCCCCATTTGTGGACCCAGCCTTCAACAGCTAGATCCCACTAATAGTACTGCACAAAGACCTCATAATCTGTTTTAGTAACATTGACTATGGGATAAATGCAGACTTTGTGAACAACACCCCTCACCTCCTAACCCCGCCCCGAAGCCTTGCTTCAAAATGGGTGGTTGGTATTTAGACTCAGTGGCCGGAGCAGGTGGGTGGCACTGATACATTGACAAACTGACTCTGGGGGTTTGGAGAGACCAAATTAACAGAGATCTGCCTCTGGGACAACTCGTGGCCAACAGTTTAGTTCCCATGAGGACATTGTGGGTTCGAGTCCAACCCCTGGGGCGCCTGTGTCACATTTAGTTCAGAGATACAGTATCCCTTCGGCCCACCGAGTTCGCCCAGACCAGCGATCCCCCGCACTCTATCCCCCTCACTCTATCCCACAATTTTGTTATACCAGGCTTTGGGACTTTGGTGAACATTCTTTAATTGCTTGCGCGAGATAGAGAGAATGTGAGGTCTAGAGCTGGGCTTCATCTGAGAATATGGATGGGCATGGGAAGAAGATACTAGTGTGTGGGATAACGCAGAACTCGCGTGAACGATTAGCGTGGATTTGGTGGTCTGTTTCCACTCTGTATCTCTAGACTCAAACTAAAACTCATAGTAACTATAAATTTCTGTTTTTGGATACTACCAAACTGGTCAACACGAATATCTCCGCATTTGCAGCAAATTGTTGCAATGGGAAGGTCATTGAGATTCCACACTGCAGTATGTTTCTCTTCCCGTAGATGTGGTCTGACGTGCTGAGTAATTCCACCATATTTTGTTTTAACTTTAGATTTGCAGCATCTGTAGAACTTTGGATTTTCAAACTTATTCACCTCTTTCACCCTTCAAAAAGATAAGCAGGATTCACCACTACGACAATGCAGGGTTACATAGGACATAGAATGGTGCAGCACAGGAATGTGCCCTTCGGCCCACAATATTTGTGCTGAACATGGTGCCTAGTTAAACTGATCTAATTTACAGACCCATAACCCCTTTCCTTGCACTTCCATGTGATTATCTGAAAGCCTCTTAAAGCTATCGTCTCCGCCACCACCCCAGGCAATGTGTTCCAGGTCCCCAACACACCATGTGTAAAAAAACTTGCACATCTCTATATAACTAAAAGTATTCGGTTGTTTGTGCCCACGATGTGTATCTGTGACAATCGGGTTAATTCCTATCTTCTTCCAAACGCTAGGCCACAGCCTTCCCATTTTCACACATCCTACTCACATTTTATAGGGGTGGTAATAAACATCTTCCTGTCACATTTCCACCTATATTTCTGAAAGAAAAAATATATTTCAACCCGCTTCCAAAAATGACATCACAATGCCACGCAACGGGGGGGGGGGGGGGGGGTCTGGCACCAGCTTCGAGTGACTTCAGGGGGAGGGAGTTGCACGGAACATCATAAGGTCAATGGGCATGATGCACGGAGTCGCTCGCCTTCTTTCTGCAGGGCCACACAGCAACACGTACGTTCTTACCTGGCAAAAGCCACCATCATCACTGCTGCTCACGGACAGAGAGAAGATACAAAAGTTTTTTGTGACTGACTGGCGAAAGAGCAAATCCCGGCCCACGACCGCCCGGGTCTGGTGGGTGACTGAGCGCTCTGAACCCGAGCACCAAGGGACACTCAGACACCCGGTGTAAGCGGCCGAAGGAGCGAATCCCTCGGAACAGTCCTCATTCTCCCCCCAGGGTCAACGCTGTCCGGGTACAGCCACCCTCTACCCCGTCTCCCCGTGCGGCCGCACTGTGATGGGCTGTGGGTCGGCAGCACCCGCACCCAGGGCCAGGTGGAGCAGGGCCGCGGCTCTGGGTAGCGGACACAAAACCTAGGTATGTTGCAAAACTTACCTTTAGCGGCGCTGCAGTTCTGCCGCTCCCCGTGTGCGCGACTTTGCCGCCTTTCAGAGGGGGGCGGGCTTAAAGTCCCGTTTTTCGACAGACTGGGATAATCGATGAATGTCGGGCGATTTCGTTGCGGAAGAAAAATCGCTCCGACATTTCATCAATGAAGGTATTTTTAAATTACTCTAGATTATTTATTAACTAGAGTAATTTAAAAATCACCTTCAAAAGCCGTGAGCACCGACAACCGGAAGGATTTTCCGTAGGGGAGAAAAAAAGGTAAATAGTTTATTTTTATATTAAAAGTTGGTTTTTCGGGAGGCATTAATAATATTTTTATGTTGCGAAATGGGGTCCCAAAAAATGTATGAACAAACAGTATTTTTCATACCGACTTCACCGCTAACCGCAACGTTCCAATCCACCGCATTCCACTAAAACCCACTCGCTAGTTGATTTAAATGGCCATTAATTTACAGGAATCAAACACTAAATTCCTTCCATTTGGCCTAGAAATTCATGAAAATGAGATTTAAAAATTATGTTATATTGTGGATTATTGTGTGAATGTTATTTGGACACTTAGGCAATTTAAAAAAAGTTTATCTTTTCTTAAGAAATGGATAGATGTTTAGATCTACTCATTGAATTTTGTAATTAGCTACAATTAGATAACAAACTAATTATATGCTTTAATTTCAGGTCATCCAAGTAAGATTGTTTAATATTTGTTTCAGAATGCTTCAATCTATAATAACTGAAAATTTCATTGAGTTCTCTTAATTTTTAAGAAAGTTATGGGCTTTTAACTTTTCCAGATCACAGCTTTTGAGTTAAGTCAATTGAAAGGCAATGGGGAGCAAGATGCTAATTTCCGAGTATGATAATGGCCATAACTTTCTTAATACTGAAGATATGAAAGTAAATTAGGTGTCAAATTAAACTTCGTTTTATGCTTTATCTGATGGGATAAATTGCAGACTTGATTTTTTAAATCTCAAAATTTTGTAACATTGCTACAAAACCCGGCAACGTCCCCGTCAGCTGCAGCAGAGTTGGGAACAGTGTGGTCCCTCCGTCCACCCAGAGTCACTGACACCGGACCCCGACCCCCACACCGGGTTGATTCACTCCCCCGACCCCGATGCCCAGGGTGATTCACCTCCCCACCCCGGGACCCCCCGCATCATTTCTTTGTGCCGAGGATCAGAGGGGGAGAGGAGAGGGGGGAGGAGGATAGGGGGCTGGAGTGGAGGGGGGGGGGAGGGGAAGAGGAGAGAGAAATTGGTGGAATATTGCGTTGGAAGACCAGGTGAGTGGTGGAATATTGAGTTGGGGGAGCAGACCCAACAAGTCTGCACTTGGCCTAGTCTCTACTAAACATTCCCCCTCTCACTTTATAGCTATGCCCTCTAGTGTTGGGCATTTCCACCCTGGGAAAAACATTTTGACTGTCTCACCGATCCATGTCTCTCATAATATATATTACTAAAAGTCGGATCTTGACCACTTTCTGTTGTTCTGTATATTGATTTTAGAAAAAAGGCCGCCACTTACGGTGGTGATTTTTGGCCATCTTACTCAGAGTCCCCCTCCGCTGCACAGGACAAGAGGATTTTTCCCATCAATTAAAAATAAAAGAGTTATTAGTGTTTAAAAAATGTTGAGACTCTCTCTCCTGAAGGACACGTCCCTTCCAGAGGGACTAGAAAACAGGGAAGTGTTGAGTGCCTCACTCAGTCTCTGCAAGATGGGGGAGCGAGAGGGTCACATCTCTGTCTGAGTGGTGAATAACATTGAACACATGTCTACTAAACTGTGAGTGTGGATTTATTGACCTTGAGTGCCCTTAATGTGGTTTGAAAATGAAAATGTGGTTGGTTTGAAATAAAGCACAGCAAATGGTTGGTGGTGGTTGGTTTGAAATAAAGCACAGTAAATGGTTGGTGGTGGTTGGTTTGAAATAAAGCACAGTAAATGGTTGGTGGTGGTTTGTTTGAAATAAAGCACAGAAAATAGACAATAGACAATAGGTGCAGGAGTAGGCCATTCGGCCTTTCGAGCCAGTACCGCCATTCTATGTGATCATGGCTGATCATCCCCAATCAGTACCCCGTTCCTGCCTTCTCCCCATATCCCCTGATTTCACTATTTTTAAGAGCTCTATCTCACTCTCTCTTGAAAGCATCCAGAGAATCTGCCTCCACCGCCCTCTGAGGCAGAGAATTCGATAGACTCACCACTCTCTGTTAGAAAAAGTGTTTCCTCGTCTACGCTCTAAATGGCTTACTCCTTATTCTTAAACTGGGGCCCCTGGTTCTGGACTCCCCTAACATCGGGAACATGTTTCCCGTCTCTAGCGCGTCCAAACACTTAACAATCTTATATGTTTCAATGAGATCCCCTCTCATCCTTCAAAACTCCAGATTGTACAAGCCCAGCTGCTGCTCTCAGCAAATGAAAGTCCCGCCATCCCGAGAATTAACCTTGTAAACCTATGCTGCACTCCCTCAATAGCAAGAATGTCCTTCCTCAAATTAGGGGTCCAGAACTGCACACAATACTCCAGGTGTGGTCTCACTAGGGCTCTGTACAACTGCAGAAGGACCTCTTTGCTCCTATATTTGATTCCTCTTGTTATAAAGGCCAACAAGCCATTCGCTTTCTTCACTGCCTGCTGTACCTGCATGCTTACTTTCATAAACTGATGTACAGGGGCCCCCAGATCCCATTGTACTTCCCCTTTTCCCAACCTGATGCCATTTAGATAGTAATCTGCCTTCCTGTTTTTGCTACCAAAGTGGATAATCTCACATTTATCCGCATTAACCTTCAACTGCCATGCATCTGCCCACTCCCCCAACCTGTCCACTCCCCCAACCTGTCCAATTCACCCTGCATTCTTATAGCATCCTCCTCACAGTTCACACTGCCACCCAGCTCTCTGTCATCTGCAAATTTGCTAATAAAGCACAGCAAATGGTTGGTGGTGGTTGGTTTGAAATAAAGCACAGCAAATGGTTGGTGATGGTTGGTTTGAAATAAAGCACAGCAAATGGTTGGTGGTGGTTGGTTTGAAATGGCAAATTATTAAAAGTCTAAACTTGACAACTTCCCGTTTGCACTGTATATTGATTTTAGATAAAACGCTACCACCCACTGCTGTGATTTTTGGCTATCTTACTCAGTCCCCCTCCGCTCATCAGGTGCAGAGGATTCTTCCCATCAATGAAAAATAAAAGTGTTATTAGTGTTTAAAAAATGTTGAGAATCGCTCTCGTCAATCATGCCATGAAGGCCATGCCCCTTCCAGTGGGAGGGATTATAAAATCCGGTAGTGTGGGTGTGGCTCAGTCTCTGCAAAATGGGTGAGGGAGAGGTTACAACTCTGTCTGAACTGTGAATCATCTGAACACACTGCATGTCTACTGAACTGTGAGTGTGGTGTTTAGTGTGGTTTTATGGTGGTTTCACCCTGCTTGAAATGGTATGAAACTGCATTTGCATGTGGTGGCCTTGCACCCTGCATGTAATGGTATGAAACTGCATTTGAATTTGGTGGCCATGCACTCTGCATGAAATGGTATGAAACTGCATTTGAATTTGGTGGCCTTGCACCCTGCTTGAAATGGTATGAAACTGCACTTGAATTTGGTGGCCTTGCACCCTGCTTGGAGTGGTATGAAACCGCACTTGAATTTTGGTGGCCTTGCACCCTGCTTGAAGCGGCATGAAACTGCACTTGAATTTGGTGGCGTTGCACCCTGCTAGAAGTGGCATGAAACTGCACTTGAATTTGGTGGCCTTGCACCCTGTTTGAAGTGCCATGAAATAGCACTTGAATTTGTTGTCCTTGCAACCTGCTTGAAATGGTAGGAAACTACATTTAAATTTGGTGGCTTTGCACCCTGCTTGAAAATGAAATTTCAAGGAATAGCCGTGAGTCAACTGCCAGCCCACCAGCCGTGAGTGAGCTGCTAGCACATCAGGCTTAAGGGACTGAACTGCCACCTCAAGAATGCCACTCCAGTCCGTTCAGCCCACAAACCCATACTAGCGCTCCACAAAGCCCCCCCCCCCCCCCCTTTGGGGGACGAGCCCTCAAATTGGGAACATGGGACCCAACAGGTCCCACTTAGTCTATTTTTATATACTTCTATCAAGTCTCCCCTCAACCTGCATTATTCCAGAGAAAACAATGCAAGTCTATCCAACCTCTCCCTGTAGGCACGTTGATGTCTCATCCTTTTCCCACCTGGTCTCCTGTGCGTTTGGTTCTCCTCTCCACAGTTATGTCAGAAAAATTGGGGCACTTATTCCTATCTCTTCCAACAAACTGCCTTGAACTTTCGAAAGTCTCCCTCCATTAGTGACCACAATTTGTTTCCCCTTTATGAGGTGCTGAGGGTTCAATACAAATTTTGTTTGTGAACTGCAATGGGTTAAGCAAATGTGGGTTCATCTCATATCAAAACAGCCCACGTGTTATAGCTGTTCTATTTAATTGCCTTAGATTCCTCATCAGGCAAATTTCCAAATCAAAATGTTCCACATCAACATTGAAGAAACTATAAGAATTTGATAACTTGTATCAATTGTATTAACCTGCATCGAAGCACAATTGAATATCTATCCATTGTCAGACAAACTTACTAAAATGATTTAATTCCTATTTACCAAGAATTATTTCCTTACTGGATATAACAATTTTTAGTAAAGTTTGCAACTAGATAATGCCCATTTTTAGCCCAAGATTAGTGCTTCTTTTGGGTACGAGAAAATCTCATATTTCTGGAGGGTTAGACTGCTTGTTGACTAAATCTCATAGCTCTGTCCTTCCTGCTACTCCACCTCAATATTATATTTGCAAACAGAACTGACAGAATACTGGGCTTCCATGTAAATCTCAATCGTTCCAGCCAGTGCACATGTTTGTAACGTTAATGGGCATGTTGCATTTTTTCAATGAGACTTTAAGCAAGCACATCTTCCGTCCATCCAGTTAATTCTTCCCATCATAAGACTCAGAATAGAGTAAGTGAGTTCAAGCCTGGTTTTGGGCATACAAACAATATGTCCTTGTCATTGGAGCTGATTTGAGTAACTAGGATTTGAATATCGGGGATGTCAGCCTGAGCTGGTGTGCTTGCCCTTATTGTGAATTTTGCAGAGAAAGCATTATTGATATTTTTTCGTGCCTTCATAACTATGCTGTGGCTAGCACAGATAATGTAGCACATAGGACAGGAGTCACTGCTGCCTAGTACACCATAAGATAGTTTTTCGGCTAAGTTTAAAGATACAGCATTGAAACAGACCTTTTGGCCCACTGAGTTAATGCCCACAACAATCACCTGTTCACACTAGTTCTATATTATCCCACTTTTTCATCCACTACCTCCACACTAGTCACAGAGGCAAATTAACCTACAAACCCACACATCTTTGGGATGTGGGAGGAAATTCAAACACCAGGTTGAAACCCATGCGGTCACATGGAGCATGTGCAGATTCCACACACACACAGCACCCGAGGTCAGGATCTAATCTGGGTCTCTGGCACTGTGAGGCAGCAGCACTACCAGCTGTGTCATTGTGCTTGCCCTTTGCACCGACTAAGTACTTGATTTTCAAATACCATTGTCCTCTATCAAAGATTGCACTGACTCATCGAAGACAGTGGCGAATTTCATGATTAATGTTTACCTTTGCCAAGAGGTGGTTGTCAAGATACAAGGAAAGTTTCACATCTAAGAATTTGTTTTTGGAGGTTGAGTGCAAAATTCATTCCCCCCTCATATACTTCAGTGAAGGTTTTGACAAGTGCTGGCACACTTGTGTTAATGAATGCTCACGTATAATTTTCACAATGCAGTTCAGTTACTGAGGTTGGGATACCTTGGTTCTGGAGGTAGCCATAGATTGAACAGCTTCCCAATAATTCTGAAGATAATCAGTTTAACTGAGTTGGATACTGAGCGGGATACTGAGTTGGATGATCAGCTATGATCACATTGAATGGCGGTGCAGGCTCGAAGGGCCGAATGGCCTACTCCTGCACCTATTTTCTATGTTTCTAACTCCTTTGGAAACTTGTTCGAGGTGAGATGAAACATTGCAGCAAGGATAGAGCAAAAACTTGGAAAGGTGATGCAGCCTTTTGCCGTTGGTCTCCACTGAGAATGGCTCATAGAAACATAGAAAATAGGTGCAGAAGGAGGCCATTCAGCCCAGCACCACCTTACATTGTGATCATGGCTGATCGTCCGCTATCAATAACCCGTGCCTGCCTTCTCCCCATATCCCTCGACTCTTCTAGCCCCTAGAGCGCTATCCAACTCTCTCTTAAATCCATCCAGTGATTTGCCTCCACTGCCCTCTGTGGCAGGGAATTCCATAAATTCACAGCTCCCTGGGTAAAAACATTTTTTCTCAGCTCAGTCTTAAATTACCTCCCCTATATTCTAAGACGGTGGCCCCTGGTTCTGGACTCACCCAACATTGGGAACATTTTTCCTGCATCTAGCTTGTCCAGTCCTTTTATAATTTTATATGTTTTTATAAGACTTCCCCTCATCCTTCTAAACTACAGTGAATACAAGCCTAGTCTTTTCAATCTTTCCTCATATGACAGTCCCGCGATCCCAGGGATCAATCTCGTGAACCTACGCTGCACTGCCTCAATCACAAGGATGTCCTTCTTCAAATTAGGAGACCAAAACTGTACACAATACGCCAGATGTGGTCTCACCAGAGCCCTATACAACTGCAGAAGAACCTCTTTACTCCTGTACTGAAATCCTCTTGTTATGAAGGCCAACATTCCATGAGCTTTCTTCACTGCCTGCTGTACCAGCACTCTAACCTTCAGTGACTGGTGCACAAGGACACCGAGGTCTCACTGTCAGTGCTGTTGCGGAACAAGTTTAACAGAGATGAATTAGTGACAGACAGTTTTGAGGAGAATGATCCAATCTCAACTAACCAAGTCAAAGGATTTGATAAGGTTGAAAAAGGCCATGCATAACCAAGGCAGTATAATATGCTTGCCGCTTGCAATGCCATCTGTGGCCGCACAGGGAATTTCAACTGATCTCTCGCAATTTTGTCTGGATTTAAGGGGTGGGCGGACCATCAGTTGCTGGAAAAAAGTGGTTTTGTGTTTGGAATGTTTTTTCTCATGATGTAGATGAAATGTAACAATACAAAACACTGTATTCTTAATGTATAAAATTTATTGCCAACATTTCTTTTGCAAAATTTGAAAGTATAAAATGCAATTTTTTAATACAATTCCAATACTTGATGCAAATATTTAAAAGCAAACATAAAGGCTTATGCAATTGGAGCTTGCATCTTCATAATCAACATACTGCTCATCAAATGATATTAGCTTTAGATTTAACATCTCCCTACAAATTTCTAAATCAAACTTCATACTTTTCAAAACTCCAGCATAGCATGAATATATTCTTATTTTCCTCAGATAACTGGCTACCTAAGTACCTTACTAAAGAAAATATGCAAGGTAACAAGTTCACCAATTATTCTCCCATTAAAAGGACAAAAAAAATCTGAAAACCGATTGATTCATCTATTGTATAATTTCAGCAATGTACATAGGTATAGGATAAGATTGCATTTGGGATTTTCTATTTTCTTGATCTGGTTATGCGCCCTGTAGGCTTAACAATTTGGGGTGAGATCGAAAGCACCTTTCTTGCAGCTGATCTACCAGTTTTGCTGCATTGGCTTGTTTCCGTTTTAGTCACCAGTTCTGTAAAGGTAAAGGAAACAAAGTATGTTACTTAAAGCCCAAATTTTAAAATACCAGTGCTATACATAAAAATTGAAATATATTGTTTATTATAAATAATCAGGGGAAGGGTGTTTGTACCATTTACAAGTAATATTAAATCTTAAACACACATACAAAGAAAACCAAGGTATCATATGCCAATGTAGAAATAAAGAACTGTAGTTGCTGGCAAATGCACAAAAAGACACAAAATGTTGGATGAACTCAGCTGCTCAGGCAGTATCCCTGGACTATATGGATAGGTGATGTGGATAGAGACCCTTCTTCAGACTGATTGTGGTGGATGGGTGGGGGGAGGAAGAAGAAAGCAGGAAAAGGAGAGGCAGGACAAAGCATGGCAGGTCGACCCTCGCCATCACTTCGGGAAATCCAACCATTCAGCTGTGCTGCTTCTTCTGTCACATAGGCAGAAACTGAAAAAAGGCACCCCTAGTGGCGAGGACTGTACAGATCTGGTCAGGGGAGGCAGAGGAACAACTCTGGGACTTTTTGGTGTCAGTAGACTGGGCAATGTTCAAGAACAATGTTCAAAAAATCCCCAGGGCCAGATAGTCTGCATCCCAGAGTACTCAAGGAGGTAGCCACAGAAATAGTGGATGCATTAGTGATAATTTTTCAAAATTCCTTAGATTCTGGAGTAGTTCCTGAGGATTGGAGGGTAGCTAATGTAACCCCACTTTTTAAAAAAGGAGGGAGAGAGAAAGCGGGGAATTACAGACCAGTTAGTCTAACATCGGTAGTGGGGAAACTGCTAGAGTCAGTTATTAAAGATGGGATAGCAGCGCATTTGGAAAGTGGTGAAATCATTGGACAAAGTCAGCATGGATTTACGAAAGGTAAATCATGTCTGACAAATCTGATAGAATTTTTCGAGGATGTAACTAGTAGAGTGGATAAGGGAGAACCAGTGGATGTGTTATATCTAGACTTTCAGAAGGCTTTCGACAAGGTCCCGCATAAGAGATTAGCATACAAACTTAAAGCACACGGTATTGGGGGTTCAGTATTGATGTGGATAGAGAACTGGCTAGCAGACAGGAGGCAAAGGGTAGGAGTAAACGGGTCCTTTTCAGAATGGCAGGCAGTGACTAGTGGGGTGCCGCAAGGCTCAGTGCTGGGACCCCAGCTATTTACAATATATATTAATGATTTGGACGAGGGAATTCAATGCAACATCTCCAAATTTGCAGATGATACCAAGCTGGGGGGTATAGTTAGGTGTGAGGAGGATGCTTGGAGGCTGCAGGGTGATTTGGATAGGCTGAGTGAATGGGCAGATGCATGGCAGATGCAGTACAATGTGGATAAATGTGAGGTTATCCACTTTGGTGGCAAAAACATGAGGGTAGACTATTATCTGAATGGTGGCAGATTAGGTAAGGGGGAGATGCAACGAGACCTGGGTGTCATGGTACACCAGTCATTGAAAGTAGGCATGCAGGTGCAGCAGGCAGTGAAGAAAGCAAATGGTATGTTAGCATTCATAGCGAAAGGATTTGAGTATAGGAGCAGGGAGGTTCTACTGCAGTTGTACAGGGTTTTGGTGAGGCCACACCTGGAGTACTGCGTACAGTTTTGGTCTCCAAATCTGAGGAAAGACATCCTTGCCATAGAGGGGGTACAGAGAAGATTCACCAGACTGATTCCTGGGATGTCAGGACTTTCATATGAGGAAAGATTGGATAGACTCGGTTTGTACTCGATGGAATTTAGAAGATTGAGGGGGGATCTTATAGAAACCTACAAAATTCTTAAGGGGTTGGACAAGCTAGATGCTGGAAGATTGTTCCCGATGTTGGGGGAGTCCAGAACAAGGGGTCACAGTCTAAGGATAAGGGGGAATTCCTTTAGGACCGAAATGAGGAAAACATTCTTTACACAGAGAGTGGTGAGTCTCTGGAATTCTCTGCCACAGAAGGTAGTTGAGGCCAGTTCATTGGCTATATTTAAGAGGGCGTTAGATGTGGCACTTGTGGCTAAAGGGATCAGGGGGTATGGAGAGAAGGCAGGTACGGGATACTGAGTTGGATGATCAGCCATGATCACATTGAATGGCGGTGCAGGCTCGAAGGGCCGAATGGCCTACTCCTGCACCTATTTTCTATGTTTCTATGTTTAACTGGCAACGGACCAAAATGAATACGCCACAGCATATTCATAAGAAAATTTGTGGAGGAGTGTGTTCCAACGAAAACCATCCATGTGTTTCCCAACCAGAAGCATCTGATGAACCAGGTGATCCGCATTCTTCTGATGAACAGATCCAAAGCATTCATATCTGGCAACACTGAGGATATGTCCAGATATGACCTTGATAAGGCCATCAAAAGGGCTGAAAGGGACTTTTGCTCTAAGCTGGAGGATGAGGCAGATGTTTGGCAACTGTGGCAGGGCTTGAATGCCATCGCTTCCTACAAGCTCAATGTGTTCTACGCACCCTTTGATAGGGAAAACACCGATGTGCCTTCCCAAGCCCCCATCACTCTGATTGTATTACAGTCAGTCACAGAAGCCAGCTCAAGAAGCTGCTTCGGGGAGCAAACTCTTGTAGATCGTCTGAACCTGATGGTATACCTGATTGTGTTCTTAAAACTTATGCAGACCAAAAGGCTGGAGCTTTTGCAGACATCTTCAACCTCATTACCGGATTCGCAGGTTCCAACCTGCTTCAAGACAGTATCAAGAATACCAGTGTCCAAGAAAAGCAGGGAGACATGCCTCAATAACTATCGGCCAGTAGAGAGGTTGGTTATGGCGCATATCAACTCCTACCTCAACAAGAATCTCGACCCATTAAACATTTACATACTGCCACAATAGGTCAACAGAGCATGCAATCTCATTGTACACTGGATCATTTGGACAATAACTAGGCTGTTGTTTAAAGACTATATCTCGACGTTCAATACTATCAACCCATCCAAGCTGGTTATCAAGCTTACGGAACTGTCGCTGCACATCCCTCTGCAACTGGATCTTTGTTTTTCTGTTCAATAGGCCACAGTCTAATTTGGCAGAAACACTTCTTCCTTGATAACCATCAACACCCCAAGGCTGTGTGCTCAGCCCCCTGCTCTACTCACTCTACACCCACGACTGTGTGGCACAGTGCAAACTCCATCTTCAAATTCGCCAACAGAGTTGGACAAATTACACGGCTGGGGATGTGCACACATTCTCGGTGACCGAGCATGACGTGAGGAGTGCTCTGACGCGTGTGAACACGAGGAAAGCTGTAGGCCCAGATGGTATCTCTGGGTAAGTACTAAAGTCTTGTGCTACTCAGCTTGCTTCAGTGCTCATCACAATATTCAACCTCTCCCTGGCCAAGTCAGTTATGCCCGCCTGCTTCAAAAGACCCACCATTGTACCAGTCCCTAAGAATGCTTGAATGACTACCGACCGGTGGCCCTCACCTCAGTAGTCATGAAATGCTTCGAGAGGCTGATCAAGAATCACATCTGCGCCTTCCTCCCTCGCACCATGGACCCGCTGCAGTTCATAGAAACTAGGTGCAGGAGTAGGCCATTCAGCCCTTCGAGCCTGCACCGTCATTCAATATGATCATGGTTGATCATCCAACTCAGTATCCTGTCCGCATACCATCCAAACAGATCCACGGATTATGCGGTCTCCCAGGTTCAGCACACACTCTCTCTCACCTTGACAGCCAGAAGAGGGGCTATGTGAGGATGCTGTTCATTGATTTCAGTTTAGCTTTTAATACCATAACCCCCACCAGACTTGCTGAGAAGCTGCTGGAACTTGGGCTGAACACTCCCCTATGTGCCTGGGTCCTGGACTTTCTCACCGCCAGGCCCCAGGTGGTCAAGATGGGGAGACATACCACCAACCCCCGCACCCTGAACACGGGGTTGCGTCCTTAGTCCCCTACTGTACACACATAACTGTGTGGCCATGTTCAGCTCCAACTCCATCATCAAGTTTGCTGATGACACTGTGGTGGTAGGCCTGATCTCTGATAACGATGAGGCCTACTGGGAGGAGGCGGCTGATCTGGCACTCTGGTGTCAGGACAACAGCCTACTCTTGAATGTCACAAAAACTAAGGAGTTGATTGTGGACTTTAGAAGGGCTCAACATCCGAGGATATACACACAACTGGAAATGAATGGGACTATGGATAGGGTGAGCAGCATTAAATACCTGGGAGTCCACATCACAGAGAAACTGACATGGACAACACACACTGCCGCACTGGTGAGTAAGGCAAGGCAGCGCCTTTACCATCTCAGGCAGCTGAGGAAATTTAGAGTCTCTCGGAAGATCCTTCAGTGCTTCTACTCTGGGGCTGTGGAAAGCATCTCAATCCGGTTTGGGAACAGCTCTGCCCAGGACAGGAAGGCCCTGCAAAGAGTAGTGCGATCGGCCGAACGCACCATGGGAACAGCACTCGCACTCCTGCAGGACCTATACACCAGGTGCAGATCCAGAGCCAGCAACATAATGAGGGACCCTTACCACCCCAGCAACGGACTGTTCCAGTTGCTACGGTCAGGCAAGTGCCGCCACTGCCACGCTGTGAAAACAGAGCGGATGAGACAGAGTTTCTTCTCACATGCCATCAGAACTGTAAACTCTTATCTCACCAGGGACTAATTTACTGTTGTGTTGTGTCTTTTTACTTTTTCTTTTTCTAAAATGTAAATACTGGTTCTGTTCTATTGTTTTTGCACAATCTGCAGGCATTGCTACTTTCATTTCACTGCACATCTTGTATGTGTATGTGACAAATAAACTTGACTAGACGATGAGTCAGAGTATAGAAGGGAGATTGATAGACTGACCAAATATGCCAGCACAACAACCTGGCTCTCATTGTCAGTAAGACCAAGGACCTGATTGTGGACTTTGGAAGCGGATGGATGAGGACCCCCCCCCCCCCCACTCTTCTCTCTGTCCCTCTCTCTCTCTGCCTTCTCTACCACCCCTCCCTCATGAGATGGGGGCTATGCGTGAGTGGATAGGGCGGGGATGGAGTAAAAAGAGCAAATTAATAATATCAAGTGTGTGTGCGTGTCAGTAACTCCGCCAAAACGGTATACAATAGCGCTACAATTTTTGGCCCACCTTCCTCACCATTGTCCTGCGGTGTTCATTAGCCAAGTTATGTTCAGATTGATGATATAGTTTACAAGTTATTGACATTTAAAACTTACATTAACTTTATACAGCACCCCACTTGCCAGCTGCGCCTGCGCAGTTGGGGCAGAGTTCCGGTGTACATCACAACGGGGATCTCTGGCATCACAACAGGAACCCATCAGCCGTGCCTGCGTAGTTGGGATCTTTGCCGATTTTCAGATCGCCATTTTTTTCCCCCTTTCGCGTGTACTTCCCTGGCATCACAATGGGGACCCAATGTGGTAAGTTTTGTTCTACTTTACAAATGCCTCCACGGGTGCTCTATTCACTTTAGTACTTTTAACTTCAATTCTGCCAGCACAGCTTTGAACGCAGCAGTCGCACCTGCGCAGTGCGCGTCCATCAGCCATGCATGAGCAGTTTGGTGGAATATTGTGTTGGGGGAACGGGACCCAACGGGTCTGCTCTTGCTCTAGTATGACAATAAAACACTCTTGATTCTCTTATTTTTAATTACATTACAAACATTCTACAGGCAGAAGCAATATATCCTTACCTTTTTTTGCTTTCTTAGCAGGTGCATCGACGGTAGTTTCTGCAACAGCAAGCTTGCTTCGTAAGGTTCTTTTTGAGGGATGTACAGATACTTGTGTAAGCAATCCACTGGTCAGTGGTTGAAGCGATTCTTGATCCATATCAGTAACTTCTCTTGATTTTTTTGCTCTTGTAGCTCTTCTAGTGATTTGCGAAGATTCCATTGATATGATACCAGTCTCTTGTTCTCTACCATCATCCTTCGTTTTACCTTTCCCATGTGGAACATTCTCATCACTATCTGTTTGGCCCTGAAGATTAGTTCTTCCTCTTTTATTTATTACTTGATTTTTTCCTGCAAGAGCAGCTGAAAGCACAGCCGTTTCTTTGATATAGTTTTGCCCTCTCTTGGCTCTCTTTTCAACTTTGTTGACTGAACTCTCCACCTGCTTGTTTTCAGTTGCACCTATTATTAACTCTTGATTGATTTCAGCTGAAGTGTTTTTATTAATCATTCCACGACCACTCTTTCCGGGGATCTCAACGGGATCAACTGTTTTGCTGATTTCTAGCTCTTCCTTTGCAACTTCCTTCACAATTTTTCTTTTACTACGTTTAACATTAGTCACCCCAGGCAGCTTTTCATTGACCAATTCTGTTATCTGGCCATCCGCAACCTGAATAAATTCTTTTGCACTTCCATTAGAGATCTTCGATCCTTCTAAAATTTCCTCTTCAAGACATTGCACTTCCAATTCAGTTGTGATCTCTTTTTTAGAGTTTCCTTTCCTCGTGTTTCTCTTTGGCCGAGCATTTTCTGTATTTACAGGAGATAATATTGAATCTGTTTTTTTGCTGTCAATTGTTACTTCTGATACTGCTGCAACTGTCTTACTAACTCTGCCTTTACTCGAGAATCTAGTCTGTCGGACAGCTTCAATCTCATCTGAATTATTGACCACCTTGCTGCAATCAAAAGAGACATTCAAATGGGCTTTCCGTTCTCTGACAGAATCACCTTCAATATCAGACAAACAAACAGGGGTTTCTTTAGCTACATTCTTTCCTTGCTGACGACCTTTAGCTTTGACCTTTTGATTGGCTGGTTCATTTTTATTTGTAGTATCCAACTGTACATCAGCTATGCTCACAGTTAGCTGCTGGTCAGTTTCTTCCTCAATTTTAGTCAGCAATTCCTTTGCTTGCTTGCCTCTTCCCCTTGTCCTTGATGATGGCACACTTTCCTCTTCAATCAACACATGTTTTTGTTGTTTGCCAGAATGCATCGCTACTGGAACACATGGTCCTTTAGCTGCCTTTAACTTCAGCTCCATTACGTTTCTTCTCAACTTTCTTGTAGAAGGTAATTCTTTTACATTTTCTTCGTCATTTTGAGTTATTTTCTGTCCAACCTTCTTTCTCAGCAATCTTTTTATTGGTGAAGGTGATTCTTTCAGCGCAGCCTGATGCAGTTTAGTCTCCATTTCACCCCTTCTCATTTCTTCATCGTTGCTTTTCTCTTTTTTTATCAACTGTGGTTTATGAAACACATTGGTTTCATTTAGTTTTGAGCTCTCGTTTGGCTGTTCACCAGATTCATGAAATTTGTTTACAACAGTAACGATATTTTTTCTTCTACATGATCGTTTAGATACCTCTCTTCCATTGGACATTTCTTGTGATGTCTCTACTGCACAGTCTGGTTCTTTGGAAGATGTCAGATTAGAAATAATTTTCCTGGTTAGAGTTTCATCCGGTACTTCCATTCTTCGCAATCTCTTTACTGGAGCAGATTCCCGTTTCAAATCTTCTGATGGCAATTCTTCAAAGACTCTCTTTTGTCTTGTTGATCTAAATGTGGTGCCAGCCGAGTTTATCATTTTAGGTACTTCCACGTTTTCAGACTTTGCTTCCTCTGTCATAGATCCCTGAGGGAGAGATATTGCTTTGCTATTTTTTTCCTGATTTGTTGCACTAATTTGCAAACTATTGGATTCCGTTACTTCAACTCGTGTGCAGCAAGCTGCCTTTTTCCTCGTGTTTGTTATTTTAGGTGATTTCTGTATCTCTATTTCTTTGATATTCTTTTTGCGTCGTGGTCTTCCTATTGCAATGGGTGCGCTTACATCTTTAACTGTAACATCTATAACGTCTGCATCTTCGATAGATGTTTTTGTCGATTGTTTATTGTTCATTACTTCGGCTTTAACATTTTCAACGTCTTTCTTTCGGGCTAACGTTTCCAAAGGAGAGTTAACTAGCTCATCAACAGGTCCGAACTGTGCTCCCTTCTTACTTTGTGAGGCCTTTGCAACAGAAATAGCTTCTTCTACTCCAGTAGCTTTGTAAATTTTTGTTGTATTATTCCTTTGTGATCTCTTTCTTGTAGGTAAGGGCATCACCTCTTCAATTTCAGCCATTAAAATCTGTCCCTCGCTTGTAGCCAAAGTAGTTGGACTTCTTATTTCAACACTTTGATCACGTTTCATTTCATTGTCTTTTAATGATTTTCTTTCTGGTGAAGCCTGTTGTTTTATTTCATGATTTTTACCATCTTGACACTGCAGGGTTGGTGTGATTTTACCAATTGTAAATAACTCTTTGGCATTCTTCCTCCCTTGCAATGATCTGGTTACAGGGGAATCTAGATTATTCATTTCCATGATTTTTATATCTGGCGATTCATTCTTGCTCATTATGGGGCTCATTGTTGTCGATTCAGGCACTTCAAATTTAACATTGGGAACATTTGGAATGACATCATTTTCTTTTGGTGATCTCCCTTTCTGTGAATTGAACATAATTACTTCCCCGGTTTGCTTGCAGGAAGGTTGTTTCTTGCCTGGTGTAGTTTTGCTTGGCATAAATAATATATTCGTATCAACATCTGGGATTTTCTTCTCTAAAGACGTCTTCGTTAAGTTCATTTCACTTACTTCCCGAGTACCATTCTTGGCTGGTGTATTTTTTATTGATTCTTTGGCACATGTGACTTTTATTTTATTTTCTTTTGATGATTTATTTGTTGGTGAAACTTGGGTGCTTATTAAAGACTGTTCCTCTTTACATTCTAAAAATAAAAATAAGAATATTACAATCATTTAACAACCTTAATAATACAAAACATCTTAGTCAATTATTTTTTAGTGTAGTCATCACTGTAATAAAGAATGTACTAGAAGAGTTGTACAGAGCACGACCACGCACAGCAATGATAATTATAAATATTACACTGTTTTAAAATGGTAGGTGTAAGATGACTATTGATCAGGAACAAGTCTTCTGTCTTTCTAATACAATCATAAATTATTCAAGGACAGCTGAGAGGAAGGGCAGGGCTTAGCATTAAGGATTAAGTTGGGGAAACGGTGCCCGTTTCAATGTTCTGAAATACCTAACTGAATTTTGTATTCATGTCTCCTAAGCATTAAGGAAAATAATTCTACAGACATCAGACAAGGAAGAGTACTACCATTCAGCACAAATATCTATTTTTCAAATTGAAATTTTATCATATTTTTATTCCAAATTTTATTTAAATTATGTTATTCAACTTTTTTAACATTAGTTCCTCTTGTCCTCCTATTCCTGACATCCCAGATACAGATTTTTTCCCTCTGATTCCACAAAGGAACATATAGTCATATCACAATTTAACTGTGCCTATTAGATTATCAGCGGTCAGCAATTTTTCAACTATAAATAATGATTATGAACTACAAAGATCAAAACAATACAAAAAATGTTGTACCCATCTGTGATATTATATTCTGTGTACACAGATGCTTATTCAAACCAACACTTTAGTCTTAAAAGCTGATAATACCAGAAGCATGAGCTCCTGACCTACTGATCAATAACCCTAATGCAAATAGAAATTGAAAAAAAGTTTTGACAGACATCAAAAACAAATTTAGACCACTATCATCAACTGTTGGCTTTTTTGTAAACCAGCAACTGCATTTCCTTGTCTAGAAACATAGAAAATAGGTGCAGGAGTAGGCCATTCGGCCCTTCGAGCCTGCACCGCCATTCAATATGATCATGGCTGATCATCCAACTCAGTATCCTGTACCTGCCTTCTCTCCATACCCCCTGATCCCTTTAGCCACAAGGGCCCCATCTAACTCCCTCTTAAATATAGCCAATTAACTGGCCTCAACTACCTTCTGTGGCAGATAATTCCAGAGACTCACCACTCTCTGTGTGAAAAATGTTTTCCTCATCTCGGTCCAAAAGGAATTCCCCCTTATCCTTAGACTGTGACCCTTTGTTCTGGACCTCCCCAACATTGAGAACAATCTTCCTGCATCTAGCCTATCCAAGCCCTTAAGAATTTTGTAAGTTTCTATAAGATCCCCACTCAGTCTTCTAAATTCTAGCGAGTATAAGTCAAGTCTATCCAGTCTTTCCTCATATGAAAGTCCTGACATCCCAGGAATCAGTCTGGTGAACCTTCTCTGTACCCCCTCTATGGCAAAAATGTCTTTTCTCAGATTTGGAGACCAAAACTGTACGCAATACTCCAGGTGCGGTCTCACCAAAACCCTGTACAACTGCAGTAGAACCTCCCTGCTCCTATACTCAAATCCGTTCGCTATGAATGCTAACATAACATTTGCTTTCTGCACTGCCTGCTGCACCTGCATGCCTACTTTCAATGATTGGTGTACCATGACACCCAGGTCTCGTTGCATCTCCCCTTTTCCTAATTTCCCACCATTAAGATAATAGTCAACCCTCCTGTTTTTGCCACCAAAGTGGATAACCTCACATTTATCCACATTATACTGCATCTGCCATGCATTGTCCACTCACCCAGCCAATCCAAGTCACCTTGCAGCCTCCTAGCATCCTCCTCAAAACTAACACTACCCCCCAGCTTAGTGTCATCCGCAAACATGGAGATGTTGCATTCAATTGTCTACTACCGACAACTTCCAGTAGGTTTATAGGGAAATTTGGTGCAGAATCCAAATACACCGAGCCAATTTTTCCATTTACCGAAGATGTCTAAACTAGCAGCTCTTGCAAATATCTAAGAGTATAAAATTAATGTGTTGGATTAGGAATCAGGTTTTAACTCTAGGGGTGACATTTGGTGCCATGTCATCTTCAACCATTTCAAATTTTGATCAGCAATTAGCTCTGATATCTTTAAAGAACACTGTCTTGCTAATATTTTCAGAGCATTTCATAGTAGATTACAATAACTACATAATTCTCCTTGCTGTTTTCAATCAATACTAAAAAGGCATCTTCTAGATTGTGATGACATACACTAAAATTATACCATGTCATAAGAAATAAATAACAGTTTGACAAATGAGAGGCAGTTACTGTTCCAAATGGCCTGTTCAGATATTTTAGAACAATTAGGTTACAAATCTCAATTGATTTTAAGGTACATTATCTAAATGTCTTTGTCCATCAGCACATATTTGGATTTGTTCTTTGATCACACCATTTTGTTCCCTAGACTTGGATAAGGTCCGATGATGTTCACACAACCAATGAGCTATTGTAAAAATATAATGGACAGCAGGAAAAAAAGTGTTTTGGTCAAATAACCTGCAATAGGGTGCTCAGGAATAACTGCTGAGTGAAAGAAAGATACTCTGCCATGAGAATTATTTTGCCCTCTCGAGTGAACAAGTTTAAAAAACTTGCCAGAAACTCATCAGAAGCATTACAATTTAATGACATACCAGTTATTTCCGTCTGTGGAAAATCAATAAGGCCATTGTCTGCAAATGTTCGTGAAGTTTCAACTTGAAGGGATCCTTGTATACACTCTTCTTGATAAGGTGAAGGTATACTTTTGGCTCGAACGCCACTTGTGCTCGTCACCTGAAGCAATACAAAAGTACATACATATTTTGTACATACATTACTACACAATTTGTTCCCTATATAAATTCGGACTCTCCGCGCAATTTTAATGAAACGGCAAAGCAGCACAAGTGATAATAAATATCCCACTATATTAGAAAGAGAGCAGAGCATCTTTACAGCCCGATCTGGCCAATTCTTAATTTTTAAACGATATATAGGCAAAAAAAATTTACATTTACTAATCTAAAATCACCTGTATTGAGGACGGAGAGGAAGAGAGCAAGACACCACCTCGGTAGTAGAATGCAATCTACACACTGGTCCCATTATTGTCATCACTATACGACCTTGAATGTTTCATGTTGATGCCCAACAGTCAAGTAGCAAACGCAATTTATTACATGCTGTATTTACAAGACAGCAGAAGCAGTTCCAAAATGAGTCACTCCCCACTATTCCTCTAAGCAGCAACAGGCTTTTGCAGCTCCAACTCACTAAGCAGGTCAATATAGGATTGCAATGTGGCTTGTGAACAATTGAGATGAATTATTCTAAACAATATTTGCTGTAGTCTAAACAATAATTGATAGTGATTGCACATCACCAGTAGTGCGCAAGAACAATCCTGACCATCATTTAGGGTTATTAATGTCAAGTGCACCACAGCACAGTGAAAAGCTTTGTTTTGCTTGTGATCCTGAGATCAGATATACCATACATAAATAGAAACAAGTCAAACTCAAATATTGGATATTGTTGTACTGCCATTTAAATATTAATACTTCATTTTACCCGAGCTCTCGATGTTCCGCTTGAAGAAGTTTCTTTTCTAGATGCTTCATTTTGCGTTTCCACAATTTGGATGATATTATCCTCTGATGTTTCAGTTGTCTGTCCATCATCACATATCATCTCAGTGAATGAAGGTTTATTTGTACTTCTCAAACAGATTTGCAGCTTGGAATCAGAAATTCTTTCAGTGTTTACTGGAGTTGAAAACATTTCACTCACACCACTATAGTCACAGTTTTCCATTTCTTTTTCTGCATAGAATATGTTCTTAATTCCAACATAATGGATCTCAGGACTTCTTGTTTTTTGTTTAGATTCAGCCAACAGTTTGTGTAGCCCAACAAAATTTTCTATTGGATTCACTTTAACCCTGGGTGTCTTCATGATTCTTTTCACACCAACCAAATCTTCCACAGACTGCCCTTTCATTCTAGGTGTCTTAAATATTCTGCTCACACCAACAATGTCTTCCAAGGCCTGCCCTTTCGCACTAGGTGTCTTCATGGTTCTTTGAGTATCTCCATTGCTTTCTGCTTCGTTATGCATTTCAGTTACCTTGAATGTGGTTTCACGAGGACTGTTTGAACTGCAAGATAAATCAGCTCGGCATTTTAGCAGACGCAAAACTGTTTTGCGTCTTGCAACAGAGACTGTTAGTGGTGTATCACTCTTTACACCTAAAATGATGAGAAAATGAAAAATTAGGAACATGGAAAAAAATATGCAATAGCATCTGTTTATGGACATATCAATATATAGTTATTATTTTGAAAAACATCAATTGTTCCCAAACAATCCTCTATTTGAATCCCTGTTCAAAATTCACTTGCCCCTATTTTCCAACTAGCCTACTGACATACTTCTGATCTTTGAACAACATTGCCTAGTTATCAACATTTAAAATGGGCTTTCCTTACACCACCCTATTACTCCTTAGGTCACACCTTCCAATCCCTCCAAAGATGAATATGTTTCTCCAATTTTGTTTTTTGTCACATCCCCACACCTACAATTGCAATTGTGTTTTAACTGCCTAGATTTCACTCAGGAATTATTATTCAATCTCATTCATTTAATGCACAACATTTAATGCACACCAATCCCCGAACATTTGGTCTCATGGATTAATACCTCACACAATACCTAAACCTCTCTGCCTCTCATCAACTTTAAAGCACTCCTTAAATTTCACCTCATCTGTCCAATCGGTTTGACCATCAGATTTTATTTGAGATTTGTAAAGCACCATGGGACCATGCAGATGGTGCCTATGCAAGTTAAAGTTAATAAAAATTCTAGGCTACAACCACACTCTTCCCTCTCCAACAAACAATGGACACTGGTTTACTGCAGAAAAACATGACAGATATTTATGTGGAAGCCCTACTGTAAAAGGCAATTAAAAACCAGCATTTCCCCTTGATGCATCGTATTTCATGCCCATTGACGGGTCATAAACATGAGATCCTATTGACTATGAAGTGATCATCAGATCAGTTTCATAAGATTTTATATTATTCCCCTCGAGATTATGTACTCTTAACCCTTAAACAGCCACATTGTGTCCCCTCCAATAGGTACAACTTTCTTTCTCTGCTTCACACATTCGGCTTTAGGTTGCCCGTTCACACTCCTACCTCACTATCTGTTTCATTCAGTTCCAGCTTTAGACCTGGGTGACCACCTATCATTCTCTACGATAATGCCCCATAACATCAGTCACAGCCAGATTTAACATTGACAAAATTAATAGCTTAGTCGGTGAAGATACAGATGGCAAGAAATAGAAGTGATGAAGCAATTCAAACAGACATGCTAAAAGGGCCAAGGTAACGCAAGTAGACATATGTCAGAGCAAAAAAAAAAGCACAACAATGAGGATAGAGACCTTTTAATATGATGACAAATGATATTGGACTAACCAGCTTCCTTGGGTGTTTTGGTAGCAGAGTTTTCAAGTGTTTTCTGAAATATTGGAACGACTGAAGCAGTTTGAGCATTTACAATATGCGAGGCCTTTAATAATGGATTTGCTCTCTCATTTATAGTTACGGGAGTACTGAACAGTTCAGCCACACCTGTTGAGTATTAACCACATATCTATTCATGTAAAAGTTACATAAATGCAACATTTCAAACTCAGTTATGACTTTAAAAAAAGGATCACTAACCAATAGAGCCCAATATACTCTTTGATAAGGACAGCATTACCTGTAAAACTTTCATCCATTTCCTTATCTTTCCGCCTCAGTGAAACAGTTCTTGTTGGCCGTGGAGCATGTCCAGTTGGTTTAGTATTAGTAGCTTGTGATTTGCCAATGACGATTGTTGCTGGTGAAGCAGCATGACCTGTACTAAAATGTTCTTTCACTAAACGAGCAGGTGTCTGTTGAAATAAGTTAAATTGTTATGCCCTATAATTGTACGATACGATAGAACTTTATTTAACTTCGTTTTTTAATTTAATTTATTTAACTAAAATAAAATCACAATTTTATTGTAACTTAGGATATTAATAATATAATCGGAATAAAGATCAACAAATTCAAAGTCATTAAACTATACCAAGACTAGCCATTTACACAACTTTACAACATATATGCAGTTAGCCAAGTCAAAAAGTAGTCTTTGGAAAGATTAGCCATATGTGATTATCAAATGTCGTTTGCATGCTGGACAGAAATTTACCACTTTCGAGATGACATTCTTGGTCCGTTTTCGCTTTCCAGCAGGTTTCTTTGCAACATTCCGCAACTGAGGTCTCGCTACTCCTTCCTTTACCACCTGCGCCCATGACTTTTTCACTAATTACAAATTGCAAATATTTCAATTAAAAAATCCCTTAATTTCAATATTCAGATACAAATAACATACTATCTTAATCCCAACACTCAAATCACATAACAGAGCTGCCAAATTTTGTCAAAGTATTTCAGTATTCTAGTACCTGAAAATTAGTATTTTGCTGAGCAAATCAGTATTTTTACACGGTGCCATTTTGCTGAAAAAAGTGTGTGGGCATACCCATGTAAGAGTACAAGAATGCATAACTTTGCTACCAATTGACGTCTTCTACGCACATTACTTGACAGTGCATTCATTGCCATCTCTTTGTATACTGTACTTTGAATGGCTGCTTCTTGCTTTTAGCACCAGATGATGATGCAGAAGCCATTTGGGAGCCTCCCTCTCCCACCCTCCCCCTCTCTTCCTCTTCGTTGAAATTCCCACGCATTAAACTGACAGCGCTGTTTAAATCTGTAGCGGGACAGGCAGATCAAAGCTTACAAAAATAATCATCTAGATCTTGAAATTTCAAATACTAATAGATTCTTAGAGATACAGAATGACTTTTGGCCTTGCATTTTTTAAGCAGCAAGATGAAACAGGAAGTCGGGCTGATTTTAAAAATATATGTATTTACTAAGCAAACCAGTACCATCCGCATTTTGATCGCATTTCCGTACAAAATATGGAAAATCCAAGTAAAAGCTTCGCAGTTAGCATTGGGTAACTACTGCATACATTTACATCCAATGTGGGATAAAGGCAAACAGTACAATATGGATATCCATGCTAAAATAGAAAGATCAGGAAATACCGACCCATTTTCCAGATAACTAGAAATCACTTCTCTGTCTCAACAATTAAAGTTATCCCTAATTATAATTGAATGTTGTCACTACTACTTTTGTGTTTGGGAGTATCAACCAAGAGATTCTTTCTTTATAGCAGTAGAAGCAGATTGGTGGATCGTTTCCAACCACAATGACTGGAGGTGAAATAAACTAAACCAACTAACAATGTTGCATGTAATCTTAAGCAAATGCCATGAAACAAATTTGACTAAATGGGACATTACTAAATTTGTTCATTGCCATATAGGGACAAATTTGACAATTATTGCACTTAATGAATGGATTGAAAAAACAAGACACCAATAATAGCCACTTCTGATGAGAGAATTTAATTGCTATCCAAAGGTATAGGTTAATCCAGTGAACCAAGGTCTTGCTTGCAACACAAGTGGGAAGAATATTCCCATGTAGCAACAAACCTCCAAGATCGGATACCTGGCCTTCTAGGTTTAGCAATTCTAGATTATCAGCCAACTTTCACCAGATGAAAGCATTATTTCAAAACCTTCGGAATATTGCCAAAGCTATCTGTATAATTAATTGAGTAATTTACCACATCATTTATCCCATTAATGAATGTAATGCTGATGCACCAAACTTAGGAAGCATCGGAATTAGATTTAACAGTCCAAGAAATAATACAAAATAAAAAATCTGTACAAAATTTACAGCTAGTTGATGCGATTAAGTGAAATTGGCAGGGCCAACACAGGCACATACCTGGCTTACATAGAGCAGTTTTATGAAATGTGAGGCTTTTTTTTTAATTGGTGGAGAATATACCATTAGCCTGTTTGAAAGTAATTAATTCTCAAAAAGAAACTTGCGTAGATAGAGAGAATTCATGATCTAAAAGTGATCGGGATTGTTTTCTTTGGAAAACAAGAAGTTACGGGGAGACCTGATAGAAGTATATACAATTATGAGGCATAGATAGTGCATGGAACTCGCTGCAGGCGGTGGTAGCCGAGGCAGGTAAGATAGTGGCCTTTAAGAGGCTTTAGGAGAGTCATATGGATATGCATGGAATGGAAGATTTGGATTATATGTAGGCAGATAACAGTTGGTGTTGGCATTGTGTTTAGCACAGACATCGTGTGCAGAAGGGCCTCTCTTGTGCTGTATTGTTTTAGGTTCTCTGGATATTTTGTTTTCTTGTGATATTATTTTAATTTTGTACACACATTATGCTTTAGAAAAATCCTTATTAAAAGCTTTAGTCACTTCACATCCTATAATCAATACAACAAAATAGCAGGCACATTTCACTCGTTAAACTAATGTTTCTTCTTGAATTACTCATAGCAGTTCTTATGGGAGGTGATTTATTTGCCAATTTCAGTTGAATTCCAGTAACATTAAAAGTGCCGTAAATCTTTAGTCCTCATTATTTGTAACTAATTTAAATAGAAATGTAGTTGCTAACCTTCGAGATGCTTTGTGATACAAAATAGCACAATTAGCCATCGCAAATAAAATATAATTTTAGGGAAAGCATTACCCAACAAGTTCCCAAATGACGCTCCACTCTGCCTCCTAGATTGTATTCCTGCAAGAAGTGAAACACTTTTCCTTGTGCTTTTCCTGGATTTTTTCACCCCAGAACTTGGTTTCTGTTGAGATTGATCCAACTGTGCCAGACTGAGAGATTTTGCAGATCGAGTTAAGCTGGGAGGTGTAGCAACAAGAGAAATGGAGAAGCGTCCCTTCAGCTGTGGAGAACTAAACAAGCCAGCAGTGATTGGATTGGACACTCCACTAGACAACATAGTATCTGAAGCAGAAAGCTTCTTTTGTGAACGAGTTCCTGAAGCTGGTGACCTTTTGACAGAAGATGGGGAGCGCATTTTTCCTGAAGAATTCCTGACATTAGGTGATTGCTCAGTAATTAATGAGGATATCTTGGCTGAAGGTGACCTTTTGGTAGTCGATTTGATTTTTGTTGTTGATCGAGACACCTTGCTAGGGGACATTTTGTTTTTCCTTGGAGAAACTCTTGTTGAACCAATATTTGACATTGGGGAAGTTGTATTATTTTCATTTTGTTCACTGCATTCCTTAAAATGAGAAATAGTACAAATTAATACAATAATAGATTAAGTAATGTTTTCAAATAAAGTATACAACTTAATTTAATATATAACATCTGATTTAAAATTTAAATAATAGATGTGAGGCAGCAGCTCAGATTGCAATGCCCATTTCCATGGCCTGCGATTTCTTGGGGCTGCACGTACCATGTCCAGATGCAGATGGCCTATTCTCAATGCCCTTCAATATTACAAATGGATCTATACAATAAGGCAGCTTCACCCCAAAATATTCCTCAAAACCTTTGACAGCTGGCAAAACTGGAGATTAATATATGCTGACTATATAACATTTTCATGTTTTTTTTAAATTACTGCTGATTAGAAAATGGACAAGTTGCATTGGTTCTGTTGGCACCCCCGAACAACTGTGCCGTGGCTCAGAACCCGCCCGACTCGCCCCCACAGGCCTGGGCTGAATGGAGCCATAGCAGCAGTGGGCTAGCCTCAGCGGTGAAACCTCCTGGCGGCAGTCGGGGAACCGCCATGAGGGGGAGGGGCAAAGAACAGTGGAGGACATGGCATGGGGGAAGGGAAGATCAATGGAGGACCCAGCATGGGGGTGACTGCCATGAGGGAGGCAGTAGAACAATGTAGGACCCAGTGTGTGTGGGGGGGGGAAGGAACGACACTGCCGTGAGGGAGGGAGAAGAACAATGAAGGACCCGGCGTGGGGGAGAACTAAGGAGGAGCCTGTGTACTTTGTGACTTTATCAGCGCCATAGGTGACTGCTATTTGCATACCTTGGGTAAACACAATTTGATCCTCAGAAAATATTGGATCCCAGAATTGTCTGAAATCTATTTCTCTAATGTATTCAATGTAACAGCATAATTAGCCATTACCTACTGGCTTTCAAAATAACATTGAAGAGAAATTATTATTCAATTCTATGGGGAAAACCCAAGTTGATCTCACACTCACATTCACCATAACAGAAATCATTATCAGATTTGTTTTTAAACTCGAACTCAGAAAATTAAAGATTTGCACACCCAATAATTGTTGTCATGCTTAACTCTTGCCACAAGGTGGTGATCAACATACTAGTATAAAATGTTTATTATTTCAATGCCCAATCGAAGACACTGGATGGTGCTGTGGGGAAGCAAGAACAATGCAATTCTATATAGCAGCCAAGCTAAGTTTTACATGGCAGCTCAATGCATTTTCTAGAGATTAACTGTCAACTGAAATAGAAATCCACATAATGGGAGAGTTCAAGTTTTTAGTGTTACTATTCCACACATATTTAAAAGGAAAATTTGAAGTAATAATTCAGATTACTCTGAAGAAAGGTCTCAGCAGTGCTGGAGTAACTCAGCAGGTCAGGCAACATCCCTGGAGACCATGGATAGGTCACGTTTTGCGTCCATTTGTGTTTCTGTTTCTAAATTAGATACTCTTCTACTTAATACATTATCCACACAAACCTTTTGGCTGGGTTTTCATAACTCACTCATAAATGTACATTAATAGTCACCTGAATTGCAAATGCACGTGTCCCTATACTGGATGCACGTTTCAGCAATGCACGACTAAATGGTGTGCTCACTCGAGTCGGAGTGCCTCCCTTTCGCAGAGGAGAGCATGGTGGCATACACTTGTCAAATACTTCTGGGCTTAAGTTTGCACCAAAAGAGACTCTTTTTCTCTTTAAAACTGGACCACAAGTTGTTTCATTTTCACTTCTGTGCTTTTTGGATGAGCTTGGGGAACCTAACGGAAAAAAATGGGACAGTATTAAACCAAAATTAATCTGAAATATTAAAATACAGCATCATAATTTATAGCTAAACCACAAAGTCACTGAGAAGGAACAACTTGCATATTTGCAAAATTTCACCAGGCCTCATTATTAAGCTACATAATAAAACTTCTCTGCTACATCAATCTCACAAAGGAATGCCAATTGTAATCAAATGGCAATCACAAAATTTACAACACTCGAGATCACCATTTTGTTCATAGTGTGCATGCCAGTATCTAATTCATCCTTTCCAGGGCTGCAGTGATGCAAGGTGCTTCATCACCACTTTTCAAAGGTAATTAAAGCAATAAATGCTGGTCTTGCCAGAGACACACATATCAGTGTCATTAAACGTGACTGAAGTAACAATCTATTTTTTAATTTTACAATGTATTTACTTCATCTTCATTATGTTCAATTCGTATCACGCACTTCAATCATACCAATTAACTAGAATCAGCTCTCTTTTCTAAAAACATCAAATACATACTTGTTTTGATGCTTATGGGTTAATGGAATATGTTATAAAGCATGACACTGATCTGTACAAAACATTGTTCAGAGGCAAGACAAAAATTGATCTTCAAATTGTGGCACATATTAGTTGAATATTGAACAGTTTAACCTACCAAGTAAGTAGCAGAATATCCCTACTAACTAATCCCGCGAGTACCCTTCCATACTAATCCCATTTTCCAGCACTCAACCTGCAGTGAAATCCCTTTTTGGAAATAACATTCCATTTACGCCAATAGAAAGCAATTTCAGGTTCAGACCACAATACACGCATACCAAAGGGTTTTTTGCTGCAATCATCAATTCAAAGCTAAATATGTAATCTAAAATAAAGGAGATTCTTTACAACAGGTAAATAGGCCTTGTTCAACATCTATAGATGAACACTTATCCAATTGTATTGGCCCCATTTAGCATTTGCCTGCCAGGAATGAAATACTTAGCTGCCCCGAGTGCCATATTTGTAAATGGATGATACAAACATTTGTGCATCAACTCACCTTTCCCAGTTTGCTCATTTAGGTCTCTTTGTGGACTTTTAGATGTCCAATCTTTTCTCTTCAAGCTTTCCGCTTCAGTCAGGTATTCAATCACGTTACCTTCACAGCTTTTGCTTCGCTGAAATGTTGAACGGGGAGAGGCACCATCTCTCAACACAGGCGATTTGGCTTTTAAAAAAGTTTGCCTATTTTCCTTACTTGGCGACGATTTATCTTGAATTTTTGGGAGGTCAACCTGCTGCATTACTGACAATTTATCCTCAAACTCAGATTTTCCAGCAATTGAAGATTCCAACAACTCTGCTGTTACAGCCTGCTCTGCTTGAACATCTAGTGTTTCCAAATTTTTGGCACGCAGTGATGTTCTACCCCTTTTGGATTTTGTAGCTGAAGACACCAAAACATTTGTAAATTCAGTTTGCTCTGAACAAATATCAGCAGCTTCTACATTTTTATAATGTACTGACGATCTGCCTCGTCTTTTGGGGGTATCTACCTTTTCCTCATTGATTTTAACTGTTGCCTGACACCCATCAAGAGAATTATTGTCCACTTCTGACTTTGTAGTTAAAGATTTTGTTGCAGTTGTAATCTCAGTTTGCACTAACTGACTAGCTACAGTTTCCAAACAGCTGTTGCGTAATGATGATCTTCTTTCATCCTTGTTAACCGTTTCTTCATCTATATTAGCTGCGAAGTGCCCCTCATCAGCAGAATTATTTTTCTTTGATGATTTTTTAGTTGAAGAATCCACAATATCAGCGCATTTAACTTCCTCTGAATCTAAATCTGCATCATTCACATTTGTAAGTAATGATGATTGGCTTTGCCTTTTGGGGGTGTGAACTTTTCCCTCAGCTATCTTAGCTGGCATGAGTCCCTTGCTGACTGTATCATTTTCCATGCCAGATTTTACAATGCGAGATCCCAAAACATTTGCGGATTCAATCTGCTCTGACTCCATATGCACACCATCCCCATTTTTACCACGCAATGATGATCGGCTTCTTCTTTTGGGGGTGTCAACCTTTTCCTTACTTATTTTCATTGGTATCAGTCCTAAATTAACTGCATCAGGTTCTGTGTCCAGTTTTGCAAGTGAAGTTTCCAAGACATTTCTAGATTCAACTTGCTCTGACTCCGTGTCTCCACAATCCACATTTTTATTGTGCAACAATTTTAGTTTTTGTCTTTTCGGGGTGGCAACCTTTTCCTCACCTATTTTCATCGGCTTGAGTTCTAACTTCACAGTATCATGTTCCATGTCTGATTTTGCAAATGAAGATTCCAAAACATTTGTAAATGCAACTTGCTCAGAAACAATATAAGCACGATCCACATCAATATTTCGTATTGATCGGCTTCGTCTTTTTGTGGTGTCAATATTCTCCTGGCCTGCTTTAACTGACTTACTGACTGCAGTATTTTCATTTTCTGATTTTGCAACTGAAGATTCCAAAATATTTGTCGTTTCAATTTTCTCTAAATGAATATCTTCACCATCCACATTTTTATTATGTAATGATGATCTGCTTCGTCTTTTGGGTGTGTCAAATCTTTCCTCCTTTTTCCTAGTTGGCGTACATTTTTTGCCAACCAAATTTTCCACCACAGATTTTGCAACAGAAGGTTCAGAAAACTTTGTTGATTCAAATTGCTCTGCTTCAATATCTACATCATCCCTGTTTTCACCATGCAACAACTTTTGGACAAACATTTTTGGAGTTTCATCTCTTCTCTTCTTATTGTTACCAGATCTGTGTTCTGTTTCAAATGATTCATGTTTCACAACTAAATTTTGTCCTATGTTCATGGATGGTTCAAGATTCTCCTCAATTTCCTTTGGAGCTGCATCCAAACTTAATGCTTCACAATTGATAAATTGATTCTTGTGTTTTTCTTTTGGAGTACCTTTAGCTGTCTGATCATTATTTTGCTCTTTCCCATTTCCACTCTTAGATAAAGGTGTTATTGATTTATCCTTTGCTTTAGAAAATGGTTCTTCTGTAAATTTGACTATTTCCAGTGTGTTCTTTTGGAGAGTGGAAAAGTCTGCATTTACAATATCTTCAATTAGCTGAGGATTCCGTTCCCTCTTCTCTTTATTTTCACCATTTGTTGCCATCATTCCATCTTCAAAATTAATCTTGCTCTTCCTCCTCAATGTTCTTTCACTTTCTGATGTGCGAGAATTTTTACCATTTTGAGAAATTGTGAGATTGGATTCTTTTGCTGGAATACCTGCTTCTTTTTTCAAGTCAGTATTGCTTTTGTCAATTGATGCAGACATATCAACTTTGTTTGGTTTAGTCTGAATTGGTTTTGTGGCCTCCTCCTTGACCATTTCATATAGTTTGGAGAAAGGTGATAAATTTTCCACATCCGTCGCTTTCCCATCGTTATGTATCTTTGTGGAGTTTCTTCTGTGCTGACTCTGTGGAGCACGATCTTCTGTTCCATTTGGTGTACTCTTTGAAGGTTTTGTTTGTACTTTGAAGCCTTTATCCACTTCTATCTTATCTGATCAAAAAAACCCAGAAAAATTGAAACGGCTAAAAACTTTATTGCTAATACAAACTCAAATTAACTCAAGAACAAGCAATGCCAGTTTTCCAACTAAACATTTGTTCCCGCAGGCAAATACAAAAAATAACTAGTGCTTGAAATGATCAATAGACTATAGGTGCAGGAGTAGGCCATTCGGGCCTTCGAGCCAGCACCGCCATTCATTGTGATCATGGCTGATCATCCCCAATCAGTACCCCGTCCCTGCCTTCTCCCCATATCTCCTTTTTAAAAAAAAATTATTTATTTATTTTTTTATAAAGAGCCCTATCTAGCTCTCTTGAAAGCATCCAGAGAACCTGCCTACACCG
This sequence comes from Raja brachyura, assembly GCA_963514005.1. The sequence continues at coordinate 42,496,141 of OY740795.1, read as the reverse complement.
CCCTCTGAGGCAGAGAATTCCACAGATGTACAACTGAGAAGTTAAGTGGCATTTTGAGATTCTGTCCTCCCACCTTGAATTAACTGCAAACCACAGGCAATATTTTCTGATATGCTACAAAGATAGCCTAACATAACAAATGAAGTAGTTAACAGGAATACTGATGATTTGTTGAATAAATCAAGCTTGGAAAAATTAGCACACTTTTCACCAATGATTATTTAAATTTTTTAAGAACTGGCATTAAAGTAAAAATGAGCTTATTATATATGTGAATATCTGCAAGCTCAAAACTAGTTGAAGGAGATGATGCAAGCCTTTGGAAGTAAAGATATGAATGAGGACCATTAAAAGCAAAACGGCAGCATTTCTCCCATTTAAAAGTTATGAGGGGAAAGCACAGGGAATGGAGTAGAGTCAAGGTACTAGAAAAGTAACCAAACCGAGTGATAGTAATACCACCTGAAGCATATGCTCAGATCACCTCGATTCAAATAAATATTTCTTGTAAATAAGAATGGGGAACAAGGAAATGGCAGAAGAGTTGAACAGGTACTTCGGATCTGTCTTCACTAAGGAAGACACAAACAATCTCCCAGGAAGACAGAGGATCTAAGGGGGTAGAGGAACTGAAATAAATTTTCATTAGGCGTTAAATAGTATTGGGTAGGCTAATGGGACTGAGGGATGATAAATCCCCTGGGCCTGATGGTCCGCATCACAGGGTCCTCAGGGATGTGACTCTAGAAATAGTGGATCATTTTCCAATGTTCAATAAATTCAGGATCAGTTCCTGTGGATTGGAGGATAGCTAATGTTATCCCACTTTTCAAGAAAGGAGCGAGAGAGAAAACAGGGAATTACAGACCAGTTAGCCTGACTTCGGTGGTGGGAAAGATGCTGGAGTCAATTATTAAAGAGGTATAATGGGGCATTTGGATAGGTAAAAGGATTAGACCAAGTCAGAATGGATTTATGAAAGGAAAATCATGCTTGACTAATTTTTTGAGGATGTGACAAATAAAATGGATGAAGGGGAGCCAGTGGATGTAGACTTTCAGAAAGCCTTTGATAAAGTCCCGCACGGGAGACTGGTGACTAAACGTAGAGCACGTGGTATTGGGGGGAGGGTGTTGACGTGGATAGAAAATTGGTTGGCAGACAGGAAGCAAAGAGTAGGAGTGAATGGGTCCTTTTCAGAATGGCAGGCAGTGGCGAGTGGAGTGCTGCAAGGCTCGGTGTTGGGGCCGCAACTGTTTACCATATATATTAATGATTTGGAAGAGGGAATTAGGAGCAACACTGGCAAGTTTGCGCATGACACAAAGCTGGGTGGCAGTGTGAACTATGAAGAGGATGTTAGGAGGTTGCAGGGTGATCTGGACAGGTTGAGTGAGTGGGCAGATGCAGTATAATATGGATAAATGTGAAGTTATCCACTTTGGTGGCAAAAACAAGGGGGCAGATTATTATCTCAATGGGGTTAGGTTAGGTAAGGGGGAGGCACAGCGAAAGTTAGCGTGTAGGTACAGCAGGCAATGAAGAAAGCTAATGGAATGTTGGTCTTCATAACAAGAGGATTTCAGTATAGGAGTAGAGATGTTCTTCTGCAGTTGTGTAGGGCTCTAGTAAGACCACGTCTGGAGTATTGCATACAGTTTTTGTCTCCTAATAAGAGGAAGGACATCCTTGTGATTGAGGCAGTGCAGCTTAGGTTCACGAGATTGATCCCTGGGATGGCGGGATTGTCATACGAGGAAAGATTGAAAAGACTAGGCTTGTATTCACTGGGGTTTAGAAGGATGAGGGGGGATCTTAGAGAAACATATAAAATTATAAAAGGACTGGACAAGCTAGATGCAGGAATAATGTTCCCAATGTTGGACGAATCCAGAACCAGGGGCCACAGTCTTAGAATAAAGGGGAGGCCATTTAAGACTGAGGTGAGAAAAAAAGTTTTCACCCAGACTTGTGAAATTCCCTGCCACAGAGGGCAGTGGAGGCCAAATCACTGGATGGATTTAAAAGAGAGTTAGATAGAGCTCTATGGGCTAGAGGAGTCGAGGGATATGGGGAGAACGCAGGCACGGGTTATTGATTGGGGACAATCAGCCATGATCACAATGAATGGTGGTGCTGGCTCAAAGGGCCAAATGGCCTCCTCCTGCACTTATTTTCTATGTTTCTAATAAACAAAGAGGCATGTTCAAATCTTCTTTTGGATGGTTCTTTACTTTCCAACTCAAGCCGCACAGAAAAAGCAGCTTCTCCAAAAAAAGTCAATTATTTCCATCTAGGAGCAGCTATTTAAAACTGGAAATACAGGGCATTTGATTGACAGGTCGTTTACCACCTTAAACATTCTTCTTTCTATCGCTGTCACTGACACTGTAGTCTATATATTGCCCATAGGGCACATATTAACAATCAAAGATCAGTCCACGGTTAACACCTTACACATCATGGCAGTAGTGGGAACTTATCGTCTGCAAGATGCGCATCACCCCAATCTAAACGTACACACTATCATTTCTTCATTAATATTGTATCTAAATCCTAAAAATCTCCAGTTAACAGCTATACATTAAAAGCTTCACCCCTTAGTGTTCAATGTGGACCACTATCAACAACCCCCCCGGTTAGCAAAGGTGATCTTTCTAGTGCTGCCCACACCCTGACACCATATTACAAAATAAATGTAAATTAGAAGACACATTCAGAGTACAAATTCATGAATTAGCATGAAATGTACAGAACATCCAATACCAACCAGATTTATGTCCACTCGAGGATGATTGACCTTTAACAGAAGATTGTGAATCGTCATCTATTTCCTGCTGAACATGAAGAACCTGTTAATTCAAATTTGATATTAAGAATTGAATAAACAACCATGTTATTAGCATGGGAGAATTGAGGCATTTATAATCATTAAGTGTAATTTCCCAGATCCATTATAAGTTGGAAATACAATGCAAATATTCAAAGAGACAAATTTCAAAGCCAATTAGAAAAGAAATAAATTATCAGAAAAAAGTTATATTTTTCATTCAATGATATAACAGGTAGGGAACAGAATCAACCTGTCCAGGATTTAAGTAGATATTGGATAAATGGTCAAATAAAAGGTATTGCAAAACCTGAAAGCGATGGTGGTTCATGGTAAATCTTGGAAATGATAACTCGACAAAGTGAGGAGGTAGACTGTGTTATTCTATTACCAATGCTTCTTCTAATTTCTATTAGCCAGTTTTACATTTGATATCAATAAAAAATGACTCAATTGAGATAACACGGAATGAAGCAAAAATAATTTGCAAGAAAAATAATTACATTTAATGCAAAATGCAAGACTGGGTTTGAGAAAGACAAAAAGGGGTGATTTAGAATTTGTTATAAATTCAAACCTGAATTTTATTACTCACTGAGAAAAGTATAATAGAAGCTTGAGCAACCTAGCTAAATTGGAAATCAGAAAAAGCTCTGATTAACTATGTAGTGAAACTTAAAAATGGAAACTATTTACATTGTTCTAGATTTACAGTGTGTAAGTTGAAATAGAATGACTAGCATGAATAAATTGTAGGAGATTAAAAAGTTACATAAATAATAAGAAATTGCTGAGGCGGGGGATTGTAGCAAGTTCTTGGATGGATAACCAAGTTGCAAGAAGAGATTGCCTTGATACTACAAATTAACTTTCATAAAATCATATTAAGCACCTACAAGACTCAAGCAATATGGGTCCAAATAGAACTTCTATATGAAAGCCCACAAAACATGTAAATTCTGAGAGCAAAATAAAAATGAATAAGCCTTACCTCAACATGAATCAATATAACAATTTAAGGTTTTTAACTTCGGAAGTCAATTTATATACAGGTCAAACAACAAGCACCTGTTCTAAGCAGATATATCATCAGGAAAAGTGGAAACTTAAAGCTAATTTTCTCAACACAGCAAAAGCCAAATACTAAAAGGCAAATTAAGATAGGAAAAAGGGAGAGGGGCAAAAAAGTGTGGTCTGTGTACTTTTGCCCAAGTTGTATAAATTATTCCAACCTCCTTGTTATCTCAAGAATAGGAAGAGCTTAGCCCAAAAGCAACTATGTTCGTTTGCTGAATTTATCAAATTATACATTAAACTACAAGTAACCACATTAAATTAATGGATATGCATTATAACTGAAATTAAATTACAATGAAGTAATCAAAGGAATAAAGAAACTAATTTGAAGCACTGTGATTCACAGAAATGGACTGTATATGATTAATTATCAATTCTGGTACTATTGATGGAACTTGAAATTATGCCTTTACGGCTGATTTTTGAATTAAATAAAATCTACAATATATAGGTTCACTGGAGGTAGTGGTAATAATTGAAGACAATCTGCTTGAAATCAAGTTATCTAAAAATGTAGTTGTACATTTTGCCTGATTCTTGTAACTGGTGGCACAGTGGTAAAGTTGCTGCCTTACAACGCCAGGGACCCGGGTTCTATCCTGACTACGGGTGGTCTTTTGAGAGTTTGTACGTTCCCTCTGTGATTGCACAGGTTTCCTCCAGATGCTCCGATTTCCTCCCACATTCCATAGATGTGCAAGTTTGTAGGTTAATTGTGCTTCTGCAAATTGTCCCGAGCGTGTAGAATAGTAGTGTACGAGTGATCGTTGGTCAGCACGGACTGGTGGGGCTGAAGGACATGTTTCCATGCTCTTTTCATTTCACTGCACATCCCATATGTGTATGTGACGAATAAACTTGACTTCTCCAAACTACACTGCCAATAACAGTGGTATTCTGGCATTGCTAATTCTCATATTGATTGCACCGACAGAAATTTCACAAGCTTAACTGAATTCAAATATTGGCTACAAGAAATCAGATTGTGAACACTCCAGGGAAGGTTTATTTTCTGCCATCTATAACCCACTCTGGTATAATGTTTTTTGTAAATGCCATAAAGTATAGTGAGGAAAAGGAATGTTTAAGGTGAGAAGTAATTCATTATTCGAGCAAACAATATACAGTGCTGTGCTCCATGCTTTGCTGGGTTGACACACATATGGACAAGTGGACTTTTCCACTCTCAAAATGACTGTAGATGGTAAAGGAAAACCATTCCCTGGAGCACTCTTAACTAACATTTATAAGTGCAGTTAAAATTCTGAACAAGAGATGGTGAGGCCTTCAAGGACATTATTGACATTATATATTGGAGAGTTAACTGAAGTCTCCAGAAGTAACAAGACAGAAAGTTTAAGAAGGTGATAAGAGTCTAAGGCCAGTCAAAATCTGGACCAATGCGAGAAGGGGGATGGTAAATACTGAAATACTTCAACTTCTACTGTTATTGAAAACTTTGTGAAAATGCCGGCACCACAGTTATTAGCTTATGCAGCTAATTCAATGTACTGTTTAATGCATCTCATCTTGTAGTCACCAACCACATTTGTTATTAAGTTAACTGAAAGTCTTAAATTTACTATATTAAAAAGCTCAATGAGAACAAAACATTTTTTTTTGATGGCACAACTTTCAGAATAGTCAGCTTTCTGTCAGTTGAACATCGAATCACCTGCCTCTGAACCCCATAACAACAATTGAAAGCAAAATAAAACAATGTTGTATTTAGAACCTTATAAAGACCCTGAGCAATGCTAATAAAAGTATGGAAGGCAGCCTACCAGCAGCAGCAGCTCGGCAGAAAACTCCCATGTTTTACATGGGGGGGGGGGGGGGGGGGAAAAGGAGCAAAGGAACACTATGAAGTCCTTGAAAAGACTACAAGGGTCTGAAATTAAGTTACCGGCATCACATCTTTCCTCCCTTCCTACAACATAAAAATCCATCCACATACTTGTAGAGTTTCATTCTTCAAGGTTGATGAATTCCGTTTTTTCCTTGGACTCGTGTTGTGCACTGATTCCAATGGGTACTCAAATCTAATAACAAAAGAATAGAGCAAGTTCATTTCCAGGACATTTTGCTCCAGAAGGCAACTCTTCCCATTGTGTTTATTTACATTAGCGGCTGAATGAACAGAATCTGCACCAGTCATGCCAAATTGTTCACCAAAGTAGTTATGCCACTGATCCAATCTTTGATTTTGGAACAAAGCATCAGTAAACACTATTGTATGTTCAGTATTTTTTTTTTAAATGCTCCAGTTATAAGTAGTATTATGGATATCTTGATATGGTCCAAAGTAACGTCATAGCAATACATAATTTACACGCAACTTATGCTAATGGATAAATCCTAAAGATACTCTGTGGTGTGCGAAATTCAGCACACCAGAGGGAATAGAGAATAAATGATTGACATGAATGTTTTGCAAAACATTGGAATCTTGCATGTGTTTAAAGGAAGTGCAAAATAGAATAAAAAAGCATGGAAACGGGCCCTTTGGCCAAACTCACCCATTTTGACCAAGTCCTATGTAAGTTAGTCCCATTTGCCTGTGTTTAGCCTACATCCTCTAAATCTTTCCTATCCACGTGCATGTCCAAGGATCATTTAAATACTGCTAAAGTAGTTACCTCATCTTCCTCCTCTGGCAGATCATTCTATATACCCAACATCCCTGATTGAAAAGGTTGCCCCTGAGGTTCCAATTAAACCTTGCCCCTTATGTTGTCTGGTTTTAGCTTTCTCTACCATGGATAAAAGACTCATAATTCTTTAATTGGAATACGAAAGGAATGCTAAAGACCTTCAGATAAGAATTTTGTAAGTTAAATTTAGACGGTTTATTTTTATATATCTCTGTTTTTTATGTTTCTTTTTAAAATGCACTCTAAAATTCTTAGATGCTTTGCATCATCTTGTGTCTTAAAACTTCCCTGCAGCTTCACACTTACTTAAAGCCATTAAGGGTTATGAATGTTCATTGAACATTTCTAAGTGTATGAAACATTCACAAGTTGTAAAAGTTTAAACCGTCTAACAATACCAACAAAAAGTAATTTAACTGCTTGTGCATCTTTCTAATTTATTTCAAGGATTCTTGGCCTCTTCACATGATGTTCAAAGTCTGGTAAAATCTTGCTGCATGCAAGTTGATAATGCCCACCACTGCTCACAATACAAGCACATCCATTCTGCAATTTAACAGTAATAATTATATTTTGATTCTTCCCAAGAGATATTGGGAGCCAGTTATTAAATGGTCAAAGAGGTGACTGCACTACACTAAATAACAACACCAGCAAATCTGGGCAATAAATCACACAAACAGAAAAGCGAAATTAACAACTTGAACAAGTTTAGAAAGGATGTAGAAACAATCCTAAAGGTTCCTTGAACTTATCCAAAACCTCAATGTTCTACTTATTAAAGGAACAGAGCCTGTATTTAGTAGCTGAGAGCCGGCTTGGCACTGCAGATACTGGTTTATACCGAAGGTACAAAAAACTGGAGTAACTCAGCGCGCCAGGCAGCATCTCTGGAGCCAAGAAATAAGTGATATTTCATGTCGGCGGCAACGACGGCTGTAGTGCGGAGCAAAGATAGTAGGTGCGCGGTGACGGAGAGTTGGGGTGAATGACGGGCCCCGCACAGCGGCAGCGACAGAGGCTCCATCTCCACCCGCACAGCGATTGCCACTCCGCCAACGGCTTTCAAAACAAACCCTCCTGCACGCTGAGGTAGGGAGGAGGAAGGAAGGGGGAGGCCCCCTTCCGCCGTCTGAAGCACCTGCACCGCTCAGCCGCGCACCTTCCTGCTGGCTGGCGGAGATGGGGATGCTGTGCCGAGAAGAACCCAACTGCCTCCCCCTTTGGTGGCAGCACTTGGCTGTGGAGAGGGACAGCCAAGGATGCGCGGCGATGATGCCGATGATATCCGAGGAGCACTGACCTTCCTTCCCCCCACCCCCCTCACTCTTTCTCGCGTACCCCCCATCCCCCTCATCCTGGGACCCCTCCTCTCCATCCCACAGACATCCCCTGTGCTCCCCTCCTCATCTACCCCCCTCCCCCCCCCCAACCCATCTATTCATCCTGCACTGATCTCCCCATCCACCTTACATTGATTCTCCTGCAACCACCCATCCATCCTACATTGGTCCCGCAATTCATCCTGTACTTATTCCCCTTCCCATCCATCCTGCACTGCTCCCCCCATCCATTCTACACTGGTCCCCCAATTCGTCCTGTACTTACCCCCCTTCCCATCCACCCTGCACTGCTCCCGCCCAGCCATCCTGTAGTGATCTCCTCATTCATCTTTTACTTAGCCCCCCCCATTCATCCCGTACTGACCCCCCCTCCATTTATCCTGCACAAATCCCCATCCACCCTGTAGTGATCTCCCCATTCATCTTTTACTGACCCCTCCACATTCATCCCATACCGATCCCCCCCATCCATCCTGTAGTGATCCCCCTTCATCTTTTGCTGATCCCCCCCATTCATCCTGAACTGGTCCCCTCATTCATCCTGCACTGATCTCCCAATCCATCCCCTACTGAACCCCCCCTCGATTTATTCTGCACCGATCCCCCCATCCATCCAGTCGTGATCTCCCCAGTCATCTTTCACTGAACCTCCCATTCATCCTGTACTGATCCGCTCGTTCATCTTGTACTGATTCACCCATTCATCCTGCACAGACCCCCCGATTCACACCGTACTAACCCCCTCATTCATCCTGTACTTAACCACCCATTCATGCTGCGCTGATCCTCCCCATCCATCCTATACTGATCCCCCCCATTCAAGAAGAATGAGGGGGACAGTCTAAAGAAAGGCCTCGACCCGAAACTTTGCCTATTTCCTTCGCTCCATAGATGCTGCCTCATACGCTGAGTTTCTCCAGCATATTTGTCAACTCCCTTTCATCCTGCACTGACCCCACCCATTCAACACCACTGACATCCCCCGTGATCTCCCTCACAATTTTACCTGTCCAACCAACATGCACTAATTCCCCTGCCTCAATCCATCCATTCTGAACCGATTGCCTTCTCAACCCCCCCCCCCCCCCCCCCCCGCCATCTATCCATCCCGCGCTGATCCCCCCGCCCCCCGCCCCTATTGTGCTGGAAATGTCTTCAGAAAGAACATCGACTATGTTTGGTAACGGAATGCAATCAAAAGTGTTTTAATTCCAGGTTATTATTTGTTTTAACCCATAAAGATGGATTAATTAAATTGTGAACACGTGAAACATTAAAACCGCAGTGTTCGATTGTCACTGCTACCGTTGACACGTTATTACAGAATTCATTTTAACGACAAATCAAAGCTCTTAATATGGAGTATCAGTACTGTAGTTATTTAATGAGCAACATTCACAACTATATGTTGGATTTACCCAGGTTTTACTTCTACAGTCAGCCATATACATCACAAATTTGGTCAGATATTTCACTTGAAATTTTAATGATAATTCTGAAGTGGGAATGATGGAAACAGCGTTTATCAATATTTCTTTAAAAAATCATGTGCATACAAACTGGGTATCTTCATTGCTGTTCACAACATAAACATCTAATCTGAATGTCCGGTAATGTGACGTGTTGACACCTTTAAACATATTACCAAAAGAACATTTGCTGCAGTTATGTCCTTTGGCCATCTCTTGTCAGTTAGTGAAATGTTCAACCTGTCAGATGGGTATAGTCGGTTTTAACAGCTATTATCATAAAATGCCGTTAGAAATTTCCTTGCAACCTGTATATTTTGTTGTGGATAAATTATGTGGGAAACGAGTATTTCTGTACCAATACCTATAACGACCCATGCTATGGCCATGTCATAATTTTCGGTCCTTCACAGAAAACATGCTTGCATCAATCTGTAGTGTGCATGGTTAAGCATATATGTTACCATGCTCCAGGATTTATTGGCACAGGTTGTTCATACGCTGAATAATCCAACCACATTTTTGTTTGGAAGTGGAAAGAAATAATAAAAATTGCATTACTTTCAATGTGTAAAAAGAGTTGAGATACTGTATTATAATTTTGCTGCATGTCATTGTGGTATATATCATGTCTTGATTTAGTTTGTGACTTTATTTGAAGCAGAAATAATATGCTCCATTGAGCATAATTCCGACTGGTAACCACGCACTTCGTCAGAGTACATTATTGCACGTGTCATGCAAGCCGTCTTAAATGACCACCTAAACTGTAATTTGGCAACCTAAAAAGGTGCCTAGGTTGCTCGGCTGGCACCAGGGAAAAAAAGTTAAGTGAGAGGCCTGTATATACGAGTGAAAGTTAAGCCACATTTGGAAATCTCTGCAGATCTTACCTGAAAGAGCGATCAATAACTGTGAATGTATCACGGTGTTTTAGACGTTCAGAATGATGCATAGGTTCACCATTTAACAATGTCTTATTCACTTCACTCAGATTAGTTAAAATAACCTGGAAAATAAATTTAAATTATCAAAATGTAATAAATGTAGTCCAATACTGTAAAATCCAATAATAAAGAAATTACCTCATTATTTTCATTCACTTCGAGCTTACAATGCTCTTTCGAAACATGAGGCAACTGGATACGTATGTCACAGTCTGTTTTCCTACAGAACGAAAACAAATAGAAATATAAATAACAGCATAGGAAAGTTACATTTAGAATCATAAATGCAACATAGTAGTCTTACCTTCCAAACAAACATGAAGATGATGTCAAAGGAAAGTTGCATCCATCTGCTCCAGTACGTTTGATAACTATGACTTTACCAAATTGTGCCATGTTTCTGACTCTATTTTCTTACCTGCAAACAGATTTTAATAGGTAAGTGGCTGTACTAAGAACCAAGTCTAGTGTTGGTTATACATGATCTATACATGAATCTGTGTGGCAATACCTCTTAAACCCATCATCTACGCTTAAACCCCCCCCCAATATATACTGAGATGGATATATGAAGATGATAGGCATATTTGCATAGATACATGGATATGCAGACAATGGAGGAATATGAATTATGGGCACAGATAAGAGTTGGTCTTGGCATCACGCTGGGCATAGATATTGTGGGCTGAAGGGCATGTTCTGGTGCTGTATTGTTCTGTTCTATGTTTTATAATTGTCAGTACCACTTCGCGACATTGCTGTACCAATGTTATGGAATGACAGGTCATTCACCTTGATTGATCTAAAAGGCACTCTACAAGAACATCTCCAATCACTGACAGCTAGGCGCACAGCAATTTCAGCAGGTTACCAAAGTGTTGCTACATTATAAAGGACATCTTAAACAGTCTGAAGAAGGGTCTCAACCCAAAACGTCACCCATTCCTTCTCTCCAGTGATGCTGCCTGTCCCGCTGAGTTACTCCAGCATTTTGCGTTTACCTTACATTTTAAACTTTCTTTAAAAATGAATATGTTTTAAAAATGAATGTCGTCTCATTGAACCCAGTCAGTCACCAAAAGAGCAAATAAAATATAATGCAAACCAAGTTTAGAAAAGGTTATGGAGATAGGGTCATGCACAGATGGAAGATTTGAAAACACAGAATCTTTTATTTTAAAATTAGGCATATTGCTGGATCCAGGAGCAATATGTCAGTAAATGACAGGGCTCGAAGGACTGTTGTAGAGCAGGTGGACCTAGAAGGGTAGGAACAAAGCTCATTGAAAGTGGCTTCACATGCAGATATGGTGGTCAGGGTAGCTTTCAGCACATTGTCAATCAGGGCTTTAGGCATAGAAGTTGGGATGTTATGTTACAGCTGTACATGGTGCTGGTGAAGCCACAGTTGGAATATTGGGTTCCGTTTTGGTCACCCTGCTATAGGAAAGATGTTGTTAAACTGGAAAGAACACAGAGAACATTTATGAAGAAGTTGCCAGGACTTGAGGCCTGAGCTATTGGGAGGTTGGGCAGGCCAATACTACATTCCTATGAGAATGAACATAGATCTTAAGAGTTTATTTTTTTTAAATACAGAGAAGGGGATCAAGATTCAGAGGACATGGGTTTAAGGAGAGAGGGGAAAGATTTTAATAAGAATCTGAGGAGTAACTTTATCCACAGAGGATGGTGGGTATATGGATGCCAGAGGAGGTTGTTGAAGAATAAACTATAACAACATTTAAAAGACATTTGGACAGGCCCACGGATAGGAAAGGTTTAGAGGGATATGGGCCAAACGCAGACACGTGGGACGAGTGTGGCTGGGGCACATTGGTCAGCCTGGGCAAGCTGGGCTGAAGGGCCAGTTTTTGTGCTGTATGACTAACTGTCAAAATAAGGATGATAAGCAAACAGAGGTTGGTGCTGTTTGGGTGTGATCAAGTCTGCTTGGTGAAAGGTTGGCTATCATTGCAATGGCTGTGGGAGAAAATCTCAGAAGAGGCACGGGTAAAGGTGTCAGCAGTTACAAATCTAGACAGGAGCAGAGACAGGTCTGTCACAAACATCTTGAGAATAAAAGTTTGCATCTTGACACATTTACCCACATCAAACGTGTTTTAGAGCCGATTCAAGAGACTGCAAAAGCTGAAAATTCCATCTGATCAGCACTTGGACCTAATGATATTATAATTAATACCATGAACCCAAAAGTTAGCATGATTGTACACAGATCAAACAAAGATAAAGCAAACAAAACTGAAATGCACAAAATACTAGCTGGTGCAGGAGATGCAGGATAAAGTGACAATTTTCCATATGTCTGAAGCCATTTCCCGAAGAAGGCAAAGATCAATGATTAAATTCAACATTTGAGATTCTCAGAAAATTAACCTTGGAAAACAAAATCTAAAATTTAGTACAAAACTACCAACCAACCTAATCCCTGCTTTTCTATGCAATTTCAAGATATGAATTGCCTTCAGCATGCATTTTCCAGTACTAAAAATATCAGCGTTGTTTATGCAAATAACCTCCAAATCCATTGGCATGATAAACAAATATCAGCACTCACTCCCAAACCAACCTGACATCACCCATTTCTTCTATCCAGAGATGCTGCCTGTCCCGCTGAGTTACTCCAGCATTTTGTGTCTATCTTTGGTTTAAACAAGCATCTGCAGTTCCTTTCTACAACTGAGATGACTTTCATGTAACCGCAGTTGATTCCAGTGGGCAGCGCATGGAATAAATACCAGGCGCTATTCCGGTAAAAAGAAATGTGCTAGCTAGAATGAAGGCAGTGATGGAAATGGGGGGGTATGAAGGGGGACGGCATTCCCCTACTTTTCAGTTTCCAGTTTATGTCCTATTTCTGTACAAGAAGGGAGTCAGAGTTGTTAAATACGTTTAAACAAAAAATAATTACCATGAATAATCGTTACAAGTCATGCTGCATCGGCCACGAGATAAAAACGATTTGTTGACTACCACTGTTAGCACTTGTTAACAGCCAGCAGTTAACACGCAGTTATACAATGTGTCATCAATACATTGATCCACATTCCTCAGTAAATATAATTGTTTTGACCATGTGTAAATGACACTGCGATCCTTTGAATAAAATTCATGGGGGAATTTAATAAACTCAGTCATTGCTCTGGACCGCGAGCATGGGCTTCTTCTGGTGTGCAGGTAGTCCATCCCTCCCTCTCTTGCCGTGTCTCTCTGTCTTTCGCTGGAGTAACTCAGCGAGTCAGGCAGCATCTCTGGAGAGAAGGAATAGGTGGCGTTTTGGGTCGAGACCCTTCTTCGGACTCTCCATAGATCTAGCCTGACCTGCTGAGTTCTCCAGCACTTTTATGTTTTGCTCTTAAAATAATTCTGTGGTCCGCTGAAGAAACAACACGATAGACCTGTGGAAGTGCAAGTTTTGCTGTAAACTTCATACTGTAGAACATATCATAATACACCCCGAGTGATTTAATAGGGTTAGATTTTTTTTAATCGGTTGTCTAGAATGAATCGATATCCACCCTATGTATCTTATATCAGATTTAAATCGGAACTCCTATTTCTTTTGTTTTCCTATTTGTCAATTTTTTGTGCCCGATTATTTGACAGCCAATCAACCGCTGTCTCGGGGGGGGGGGGGGGGGGGGGGGGGTGCGTCCAATCACCAACGAACTTCCCTTAAAATTCCCGTCCAATCAACAAATCGGTCTCCTCCCGTCCAATCAGCTGCTGTCTCCAAGGGCATTACTTTTTATATTATCTGCCCCCGATAAGAAACTGCATTTTCAGATTAAGTGTTTCAGTTAAATCAGAATGGATGGGGAGAAAATTAAGTAAGTTGTACCAATAGTTTTTTTTTCAGCCTAAATCGTGAGTGGCGAATATTTTATTGTGGGTGGTTTTATTTAGCGAAACAATAGTGCAAGCGGAAATATTTTATTATATATCACTATCAAATGTCTATAAATTTCAGATTTGTGTACCCCTGTGAAAATGAGCATACCGAGATACTTTAAAAGACAGCGGAACATGCAGAAAGAAAGAGATGACAGAAAAAAAATGGAGATTATGGAACATTTTGTAATGTAAACAGAGAGAGAGAGAGAGATGCAAGAAAGCAGCTATGACATATAATACACAATAAACTATATTATAAATACACAATAAACAAGTTATACATTCTTGTACTCTTACATGGGTATGACCCCACATAAAAAGATTCTCCCCCCTCCCAGACCTGAGAGTACCCCTAGTTCCTAAAACCCATTTCCATCACTGAGTAAGGGGAATTCCATTCAACATGTTATAGGAGCACATAGGATGGCATTGAGAACTTCTACGCCTATTTAAAGGGTACAAAAAAGAATTCTGGTGCAGATTTACGAGCCCAGTCCACCACCCTTCGCCCCAAACGTCGCACTTCACCTGCCACGACCATTCTTTCCTGTCCCACCTGTAGGGCTGAGCAACTAGATCGTGAACAATAGAACTGCAAGTCACCCCGGACTCAGTGAGATTACCTAAAAGGGTACATTAAAAGACGAACGGATGCCTGTGCCCTGTTCCTTCGCAACATACATAATGTCACTAGCTTGGATACGGCATCTTGGTCGGCATGCACTATTTGTCTGTATTACGTGGAGCACACGTTCTCCGGAAGCAGGTTGCACGAAACTGGCAAGCATTAAATTTCAAAAAGCGCGGGCTTCCGGGAATCAAGTAAAATCAACGTAGAAATAAAGAACTGCAGCTACTGGTTTATACCAAAGATTGACACAAAGTGCTGGAGTAACTCTGCGGGTCAGGCAGTATCGTCGGAGAAAAAAAGAACAGGGGACGTTTTAGGTCGGGACCCTTCTTCAGACTGGACGAAACGTTACATATTCCTTTACTCCAGAGTTGTTGCCTGACCCAGTTGTTTCAGCACCTTGTCCAGTTGTCGGAAGCCCTGTCTTTGCACATTGGTTCCCCTCTGAAACATTATTGTCAGATCCGCTTTTCTAGTTTCACAGTGCGAAACTATGAAGATCAAAATAAAGTGACACGGGGAACACAGAGGTCGGAGGAACTTAGCGCGTCAGGCAGCATCTCTGATCAGAATAAATTAGATAGGCACAAAATGCTGGAGAAAATAAATGGATGATGTTTCGCGTCGAGACCCTTCTTCAGACCGAGAGTCAGCTGAACTAGAGATGTGGAGGGGTGAGGTGCGAAAACAGCAGATGGGAATGGGAAACGTGGAAAGGTTCATTGTAAGCCATGGGGAAGGTGACAATGAGGCATACAATCAGTAAAATTTATCAGCAGGACAGTGAAAGTGGTCGGATAACAGGGGTGGGGGAGGGACATGGAGAGAGAGAGAGAAAGCAAGGGTTAGTTGAAGTTAGAGAAATCAATATTCATAACGCTAGGTTGGAAGACTAAATCATGTTTGTTTCAAGTTGGGAGACAACAGTAAAACGGCGGTACTTCCTTCACGCATCCAGCGGCTAAGCCCGAGACACGAAACACCTCCAGCTTGCCAGACATTTAAAGTCTTTCCCCCTTCGAGAGATAAAAACGCCGCCATCGGCTGGTTTCGTTGCTAGAAACGAAAACAAGCGCCGAGAAAGAAGACACAAAATGCTGGAGCACCTCTGCAGGCCGGCCAGCATCTGAAAAGCGACCTGACCCGCTGCGTTACTAAAGCACCATGTCTTTTTTTAAATGTTGGAAACCAACATCAGCAGTTCCTGGTATCCAAACGGTGCGGGCCGGCCAGCCGACCGCGCTTTTCCACTTGAGCACATTTAATCCGGTTCAGTGAAGATAGACACAAAAGGCTGGAGTTACTCCAGCATTGTGTGTCTGATCTTCGGTATAAATTAGCATCTGCAGTCTCCTGAATTAGTCGGTCAGAAGAAGGTCATAAGTAACCCGGAACCTCACCCACTCCTTCTCTCCAGAGATGCTGCTGCTGCCCGTTCCCGCCCAGTTACTCCGGCATGTTGAGTCTATCTTCGGTTTAAACCTGGCATCTGCAGTCCCTCCCTACACTTAACAAAGCCGGCGACAATCTCTCTTATTTCACCCGCAGGTGCCAATTCCTACCAGTCCATGCAGTTTGCGAGTAATTTTACGTTTCTTCCTCCCGCTGCCGCTTCTCCTTTCCCCGCTCCCGGGCTCCGGCTGCGACTGATCGCCAGCGCCCCGCGCGCGCCCCCTTCAAATGTCGCGCCGCCCAACGGTCGGCAGCAACGGCCGCCCCCGCGCGGGCCCGGGGCACGGAGCCGGGCCTCACACCGCTGTCGCTGTCGCCGCCGCCGCCGCCGTGGACGGGCGCTTCCCCCGGCGGTAAGTGCACGGCCAATCCCCGACAAAAACATCACGGCGTTCACCCTCCTCACCTCATAAAATCGACCGACTTCCATCTCCCTCCATCCGTCCGAGTTGACTTTCGAAAAAAAACAAACCGGTTTGAATTACGGCGCCAAAGGAAGCGATTGGGCCGGCGCTCGTGCGCTTTGTAGCTGAAGCTGCCAATGGGGACGCGGCTGCGGGATCCGCGCACACGCCCTGGGGCCGCCTCCACTCAAAGATCATGGAGCAGACCTCCACTCGCCTTCCTCCCTCAAAGATCCTGTAGCGACCTATAGGATCTTTGCTCTCACTCACTCTCCGAGCCGCTGTCCATTAGCCGCGGAAACCAACGCCCCGTGACATTTGCAAAGTCTTCCTGAAGAAGAAGTCTCCAATCCGAAACGTCGCCCATTCCTTCTCCCCAGAGGTGCCTGCCTGCCTGTCCCGCTGAGTTACTCCAGCATTTGTGTGTCTTATCCACCGGTGTAAACCAGCATCTGCAGTTCCTTCCTGCACAATGCAAAGTCCTTTCCACATCGATTACATTCTCTTGACCAAAGCTAATCTAAAAAAAAACACAAGTGTGCGAGATAAAATAAAAACTGGACGTGTAGGAAGGAACTGCAGATGCTGGTTTAAACCGAAGATAGACACAAAATGCTGGAGTAACTCTGCGGGTCAGACGGGATCTCTGGAGAGAAGGAATAGGTGACGTTTCGGGTCGAGACCCTTCAGTCCTGGAAAATTGTAGATTTCACGGAAGGGGGGACAGGTTTGCAGAAGGTGGACGGGTGTCTTCACGTTACTTCACGCAAAAGAAAAGCGAGGAGGTGCAAAAATGAAATTTAAAAAACGGTGATTGTCTCAACCAAATAATGTTTTTTTGTTTGGAAATTAAATGTGATTAAGCATATCGTATAGGGGGGGTTACACGTCAGGTCACTGGGTCAGAGGGCTTGACGCACGGAGCCGTTCAATCCATCTGGAGGTCATCCATAACTTCCTGTATTTGTTATTAATGCGAGAAACGCGTACTTTCCTATCTGTTAAAAACCGCCAAAATGTTGAAATTTTGCGCTGCAACAAATTGTGGAAGTCGAGGTAAGCGTGAGAGACAAGTACCAACTTCAGAATTCCAAAAGTGAAGCGAAATGAAGGTAAACAGAAGCGAGAGCTGAAGGGACAACAATGGCTAAAGTGTTTGGCAACTTGGCCTTGCAGAGGGTACACAAAAGGCTGGAGAAACTCAGCGGGTGCAGCAGCATTTACGGAGTGAAGGAGACGTTTTGGGACGAGACCCTTTTTCAGAATTGAAAATATTGGGAATTATTGCATTTACTCACTGTATTTCATCAACAGTGGGGCATTATTTGTGTTTTTTTCTTGATTCCTTTGCTATCTAAAAAGTCTCAGAAGTGATAAATCTGGCTGTAAATTTTGCTTCAGAGGCGTTTTCGTTTTGTATGTTAAAAACCCACTTGAGAACCATGGGCGATTTTAACATTTTACAGCCAGATTTATCACTTCTGAAACTTTTTAGATGCCAAAGGAATCAAGAAAAAAACACAAATAATGCCTTAGTTGATGAAATGCAGGAACAAATTGCCAATGTTTACCAAGCTCTTTGGCTGTTGTTGTCCTTTCAGCTCTCGCCGTCATTTCTCCTCACTTTTGGAATTCTGAAGTAGGCTAAATGTCTCTCACACTTATCCCGATTTCCATAATTATTTACAGCGCAAGAATTGACAATTTCGGCGGGTTTTAACGGGCCCGCTACGCTGGAAACAATGGTCAGTGCGTACCTGCAGTTCATCGCGTGTATTCCACTTGGCGTAACGCAGCAACAGTGCGGGTCATGGGTTGTGACCCGACTGCCGTGAAACCTGCCTATGCACATAGAAGGAATTTTTACGGGAAAATACAAATAAAATAAATGTAACGGAGGCACAAGGAACCTCAGACGTTCCTTTGTGTAAAAAAACAATGCTGGAGTAACTCAGTAACATCAGAAAAGCTGCCTGATCCGCTGAGTTACTCCAACATGTTGTTTAAAAGATGTAGATATTGCAAATCTCAAATCAAAAGGTGCTAAAAATACGCCAAGATCAAAACGCATTTGAATGTAGCACCATTTGCAAAGATGCTATCCCCTTCCCTCAATGTCTCTGTCTGCACCACATCTGTTTCAAGATGGGGCTTTCCATTTTAGCATATACAAGATGTCCTTTATAGAAAACCTGATATCCCTCCCCTGCTGTGCTGTCACGGGTGTCTGCTTCACCTGTGTCTTGTGCCTCGACTGTGAACTGCAGTTCTGGTCTCTTCCATTGACCAAGTGAGGCCACACGCAAACTCATATTTGCGAGTAGCACCTCATATTCCGCAAACTCATATTTTACAAGCTAACATTATGAACAATGAATTCTCCAATTTTAGGTTTCCCCCCCTCTTCTCTACCCCATCCACCTCTCCCTTCCCCCCTGCTCTATCCCCTTCACCTAGGTTCCTTCTTTTAACTTCTCAATTTATGCATCATCTACCTTTTTATCACACTTTTTGTCTTTTCATCTCTGACCCTTTTTCAACCATCTGCCAATCAAAAACCGTACTCGCATGTATCCATCAATCACTTGCCAGACATTGTACTGCATCTTCCTCTCTTCCACCTTTATTTCCTTCCCCCAACACCTGCCACAATCAGTTTGAAGAATGGTGCAGACCTGAACTGACACATATCCATTTACTGCAGGGATGCTGCATAACCCACAGAAGGTAACTTGACAGTTTGGGGAAAAAAAACTCTTTAGGTAGTCCGTGCAAATACATGCTGAATACAAGCCTTGTCCTATTTTTTCTCATCTAAATCTGTCAGTTAAATCTCTGTTGCCTTCTCCCTCATGCCTTTCCAACCTTCCCTTCAAAGACTCTATACTATTTACTTCAATCAAAAGAAAAAATGCACCTACCTTTGTTTACCAAACACATTCTTTTTAAAAGGATGACTATTCTTATGTCAAGTTTAACATGGTACAGACTTACTGAGTATCTCAGATGTTCCTGGACTTACCCCTGTGCTAAACTGACATCCGATTTTCAGCCTTTGATTGGAAATCAACCTGCTACAGGCCTATTGGCAGTTCCTAGCTAATCTCAGCAGATCTGCTCAAAGATGTGAGGTTCAACAAGCACACCTAGATCACTCAGCCCCAATTCACTACCATATCATGTCAATCCATCCATTGTCCCTGTGCTTTTGTCTGAACAATCTCCGAGATAATACCTAATGTGATACTGGAAGAAAGTGCCATTGAAGGTGGCAGCAACAATAGTTACGTGAGCATATAATTTCAGTGCAGGAAATGTTTAGAACAGTTTTATGAACATTTGGTGACACCACACCTGGAATAATTTCCCTTTTGAATGCTGCATTGAACTCATTGATATTATGATCCAGCCAAGATAAACAAAGCCATTCTGTTGTTTTGGAAAATTGTCTCTCTGTGTAGTATTAAGTTCAGTGTACCTTGTTTCTTAATTGAGTTCAGGATATACAATCCATTAATTGAATCTGAAGAAGGGTCATGACCCGAAACGTCACCCATTGCTTCTCTCCAGAGATGCTGCCTGGCCCGCTGACTTACTCCAACATTTTGTGGCTATCTTCAATTGAACATGGAACTGAGAATGAAATGTGTGTCAGATAGGTGTGGGGGCATGCTCATGAAAGGGATGCTAATGGGAAACAGAAATGCAGTTAGGGACCTGTATGACAATGACAGCAAAAGGTGAGAGGGGCGAGTAAAGGTGCGGACTAGATTGAACACCAAAGAAAATTTTCAGAGGACCTTCCTGCCATAAGATGGAGATCTTTATTTCTGTCTTCTCACATACCATGTAAAGCTGATGATCTGATTAAAGCACAGCAAGTCTCAATTCAACAATTAAAGCTTCCTGTGGGAGAGGTCCTGGACTTCAGCTACACTAATCTGTTTTCCCTAAATGATGACAGTGTGTATCACAATTCAAAGGTTTCAAAGGTCTTTTATTGTCACATGTACCAATTAATGTAAATGATATGCGAATTACCATGCAGCCATGCAAAAAAAAACCAAGAAGACACACAACTACACAAAAGTTAACATAAACAGCCACCACAGCGGATTCCCCACATTCCTCACTGTGATGGAAGGTAAAAAAGTCAAATTTTCTTCCTTTTTATTCTCCCGCAGTCGGGGCAGTCGAACCATCCATGTTGGGGCGATCGAAACTCCCGCATCAGGGCGGTCGAAACTCCCGTGGCTTGGTTCCCATAGTTGGTCCCTGACCAGAGACTGCGGGCTCGGTGATGTTAAAGTCCATAAGCACCCACGGTTGGAGGTCCGAGGTCAACTCCTAGCAAAGGGATCGCGAGCTCCGCGCAAAGGGATCGCGAGCTTCCGGTGGCGCTATGGAGTAGGTGGAACTCGCGCCGTCTAGCTCCATAAAAATTGAATAAAAAACGGGAAAAAACGGGGTGATTTGAAGCCACTTACCAGAGAGGAACGTCTGTGAACGGCACCGGCAGCTTGATAAGGTCCGTGACGTCATCAGGCGCGTGACTTTACCGAAGGTAATGTCGATTCAACGAACCCCCCCAAACCGAAAAAAAACAGTGCTGAAAAAAGAAGTAGGCCCAGCTGAAGCCTTGGCCTCGAGTTTGACTGGCTCTCTGGAGGATATTCCAAGGAAGAAATCTGAAATGGAAGATCTGAAAACTACTATTATGGGTGAGCTGAATAAAATGAAAAAGGAATATAAAGAAGAGTTTAAGTTACTCAGATCTGATATTGAATTGTTTAAAGAACAAGTTAAAGATGAACTGAAAAAAGAAGTAATAACCACAGTAAAAACTATGATGGATGAATGGAAGATAAAAGCAGATGCTGATCTAAAACAACAGATGGATGAAGTAAATCACAAAGTTGGTGGGATGGAATTTGCGGTTGATCTCAAGTTGGAACCTATTATAAGATCGCTTGATCAACAACACGAAGCAATAAAGAACTGACCAGTATTGCTGACTCAAGTGCTAAGGCGAATGCGAAACTTCTCTCCGAGAACAAGCGTTTAACAGATTTATTGAATAAAATAACTGAGAAATGTATTGACTTGGAGGGAAGGCAAAGGTGCCAGAACTTGCGTATCGTTGGAGTGCGTGAAGGCAAGGAGAGAGGACAAGACACCAGAGAATTTGCTGCAAATCTTCTGAAAAATGTCTTGAATCTGGAGCAAGTACCCCTGCTTGGCCGACGCTCAGGGCACTGAGACGACGCTCAAAGACGGGCTCACCCCCAAGACAACTCATCGTGAAGGTGGTTTATGATCACGTTTTGGAAGATATGATGAAGATAATAATTCGTAAGAAGAATCTGTTTTATGATGGCGACAAGATCAGCATATTCAGAGATTATCCTGCGGAAGTGGCCAAGAGAAGAGCTTTATTTACTGAAACAAGAAACATCCTCAAGAATATAAAGGGCCTGAAATATGGCCTGATGTACCCTGCCACACTACGAGTAAGCTATGATAATAAAGAGCACCACTTCATCAAGCATACTGAAGCGCTTGAGTTCGCTCGTAATATCGAGAAGGAGCTGGAAGAAGAAGTAGTGGGAACACTGAGAGAAGAAGAAGATGAGGATGAAGAATAACGAACTTGAATTATATTCAACACTTACCTGATGTTACCGTTTACCCAGCGAGAAGGAGGAAGAATTATGAACTTTTAAAATTATTGGACATGGAGAGTTTAATGATTATTAATAATAAACTAATATACAATAGAAATAGCTTAGTATTAATCATTACTTACAAATGTACGTTATTCCTCCTTAAATAGTTTAAATCGAAAATAGTAGTTAAAATAATAAAGCATTAATAAACACAGAAATTTAACGCCCCGCCCTTAAATATATTGCCCTTAAGGCATTTACGGAGCTGGAATTATAAACATCTTTTTTTTTTCTAACGGAATTCCGTAGATTAACAGCCACGCTAGTGTGGCTTATACTAACCACACTTAACTTAGTACTAGTCACTTTTTTTTCCCTGCACTTTTCTATTAATATTATTAACTTTTTTATCTTTATTTTTATATTGTTTTTCATATGTTATGCACTGCATTATATTATTTTACTTATGAATGGTATTATACAGTAGACTTGAAGAGATACGTATGTAAGATAAAATCATTAGTATTAGCATTTGTTGATCACAAACTAGGGTATGAAATTGGGATGAATATGCTGAGGCATCTACCTCATTATAATCCACCTTAATACTAAAATGCAAGACATTAACAGGAAAAATGGGGGTGATGGAATCACCTTCTGTATTTGGAATGTAAAAGGAATTAACGAACCAATTAAAAGAGGTAAGGTTTTGGCTCAGTTAAATAGAATGAAATCAGACATAATTTATCTTCAAGAGACCCACCTAAAAAAGGACGCACAATATAGACTAACGGCAAATTGGATTTCGAGAGTGTACCATTCTTCATTTACTCATAAATCTAGAGGAGTTGCTATACTTATTCGTAAGGGTATCCAATTTAAACATGGTTCAATAATAGAAGATCCTGAAGGTAGATATATAATAGTTACCAGTGAATTATACTCGAAGAAGGTTGTACTTATGAATATATATGGACCTAATTTTGATAATTCATTGTTTTTTAAGAAAATATTCAACACTATTCCTATAGTTACACAACATAATTTAATAATCGGGGGTGACTTAAATTGTACTTAAATTGATAATTATTTAGATAGATCATCAACTAAAAGGAAGGCTATATCTAAATCAAGTGAATTCATAAATTTGTTTATTAATTCAGCTAATGTCAAGGATGTTTGGAGAAATGATAATCCCACTGGTCGAGAATACTCATTCTACTCTCCAGTATTCAGAACTTATTCTAGGATAGATTATTTTCTAATAGATTCAAAGCTTATTCCATTCACGTATGACTCAAAATATCATAATATTATTATTTCGGATCATGCTCCATTAACATTCAAGATTAATTTAAAGGGTATAACTAATAGATATTCGCAATGGAGACTCAATCCTCAAATATTAAGTGATAAGGCTTGTTATGATTATCTGGTTAAACAGATTGAACTATTCTTTGAGACTAATGATAAACCTGGAATTTCTTCGTCTCTTTTATGGGACACATTTAAAGCTTTTATACATGGTGCTATAATATCTGCGCAGGCACATCTTAATAAGGAAAATCGAAAGATTCAACAGAATTTGGAAAATGAAATAAAGCAATTAGACATGGAAAATGCTATATCACCATCTAGGGTGATACACAATAAAATTGCAACATTAAAATATAAGTTAAATGAGATCCAATCAAAGTATGTTATTAAACTTGTTCAACTAAACTTTTTTCGACTAAACAAGTATATTTTGAATTCGGGGATAAACCACATAAATTGTTAGCTCGTCAACTTAGAAAATCAGATGAAGAAAAAATGATATATAAAGTTAGATCTGACCAAGGAGAAATACTAACTTTACCAAAAGATATTAATGATAGATTCCAGCAATACTATCAAAAACTTTACACATCCAAATTGACAGGTCAATCTGATGGAATGGAAGCATTCCTACATGAATGTCATATTAATGGATTAGATCAGGAAGGTAGAGATTTATTAGACGCTGAAATATCAGCAAAAGATATTGAGGAATCAATCGGATCATTCAAGAACGGTAAAGTTGCTGGCCCCGACGGTTTAGGTGTTGAATTTTATAAGAAGTTTCATGATTTGATTTCCCCACGTCTACAAACTATATATAAAGATGCCTATGAGCAAGAACAGCTACCAGAAAACCAAAAATAATCTATAATTACACTTATTCCTAAAGTAGATAAAGATCTAGAAGACCCAGGATCATATAGAGCAATTGCTCTTCTAAATACGGAGCAAAAAATATTAACTGAAATTTTATCTCAAAGGTTAAGTTTAGTGATCAATAAATTAATACATCATGATCAAACAGGCTTTATCCGTAAACAATATTCCACTTATAATTTGAGACGCCTTTTCAATATCATATATTCAAAAAGAATGAATTATATTGAATTAGCGGTTATATCCCTGGACGCAGAAAAAGCATTTGACCAGGTCGATTGGCCTTACCTATTTAGGATAATGCAGAAATTTCAACTGGGGGAAGGATTTTGTAAATGGGTTAGAATTTTATACTCTGGCCCAACAGCAAGAATCCTAACAAATCAAATGTTATCAGCAAAATTTAATCTTTCTAGGGGTTGTAGACAAGGTTGTCCGTTATCACCTTTATTAATTGCACTTGCTATAGAATTATTAGCCGAAAGGATTAGATCGGAACCAGAAATTTATGGATATAATACCAATACCACAATTAATAAAATATCTTTATATGCAGATGATGTCTTAATATACATAACAAAACCGGAGATTAGTATCCCTAAGTTACTTAATGTTATAACTGAATTTAGTATGTTCTCAGGATATAGAATTAATTGGAATAAAAGTGAAATTATGCCTATAACAGGAATAAAATTGAATAAATTACAAAAATTTCCATTTAAAATAGTTAATGATCAAATTAAATATCTTGGAATTAATGTACCTAAATCTTATAATTCTCTATTTAAATCAAATTTCTTCCAATTACTAAATAAACTAAAAAATAATATCTTATATTGGAAAACATTACCAATATCAATGATTGGTGGAATAAATGACATTAAAATGATTTTTTTGCCACAATTACTATATTTATTTCAAGCTATCCCGCTATATCTTCCTAAAACTTTAAAAAAAAAATTGATTTCATTGTCAATAGCTTTATTTGGGATTATAAAAATCACAGAATAAGTAAAATACACTTATGTAAATCTAAGATAAATGGTGGACTAGCATTACCTAATTTTTTATATTACTTCTAGGCGGTTCAGATTAAGAATATGAATTTTTGGTTGGTACATATGGAACAGGACCCAGTTTGGTTAAGAATAGAAAAGGAAGATTGTTTACCCCTTGATATAAGTACAATACTCCTTGCCCCAAGGGTGGTACAAAAAAAAAATTATAAGGAAAATCCTATAATTTTAAGCAATATACGTATTTGGAAACAAATAGTTAAGACTTTACATTTAGAAACTATGCCGCATTGTTTACCAATTATGAATAATCCTCTGTTTAAGCCCTCGTCATTGGATGTTGGGTTTAGACATTGGAAAAATTTAGGAATTATAAGGGTAGAACATCTTTACAGGAATGGGAAATTTCTCTCATTTCAGGAGTTGAAAGATATTTATGGATTGCATGCAAATAATTTACTTAGATATTTACAAATCAGAGATTATGTCAAATCAAATACGCAAGATTATAGAAATAGAGAACCAGGTTTACTGGATGAAGTGGTTAATAAGCATCCAAACACAGAGAAATTAATAGCATATATATATAACATCCTTTTGGAAAGGGAAATACCAACAACAGAATCATTTCGACAAATATGGGAAAATGAAACTGGTTTACCGATATTAAAAGATTTTTGGGAAGAAAGTTTACAACGTATACATCGTTGTTCGTTAAATGCCAGACATACTTTGATACAATTCAAAGTATTACATAGATTACATTACTCAAAAAAGAAATTGAATAGAATTTTTCCTAATATATCACCATTGTGTGATAAATGTCAGCACATAGAAGCTGATTTAACTCATAGTTTTGTAATATGTACAAAACTTAATAGTTATTGGACTGAGATTTTTAAAATGATTTCTATAGTTCTTAAGATTACATTAAATCCTGACCCAAAGCTAATAATATTTGGTGTTTTAGATTCAAATCAAATATTAACAGCAAATCAAAGAAATTTTCTTTATTATTGTTTAATGATTGGAAAAAAATTAATATTAAAATTTTGGAAGGGACCATTAACCCCTACAATCAAAATGTGGACAGTGGAAATGTTGGAGACGTGCAATTGGAGAGAATTAGGTTTATCCTAATGGATAAACACGAACATTTTGAACAAATATGGTCTCCATTCACTGATTATATGAAGGGGTAGCTGGGCCCAGCATTGAAACTCAACAAGTACCCAGTGGTAAGATCAGATGAAAAGGTTTAATCTGAGATTTATATACTTGTCTCTATATATATATTATTAGAAATTGTTCCATTGATTGTTAAGATGTATACTGTTTTTCTATCTTTAAGTTAATAATTGTTTGTTAGTAATATGGGTTTTTAATTTTTTTATTTTTATTTTATATATTTTTTTATTATTATTATTTTTTTCTCTTTCTCTTCTCACATATAATCAAAATTATAATCACACTTTTTAAATTAAATATCTATTCTTTCTTTACTCTTTTTTCTTTTCACTATTAAAAAAATTGAGGCTTATATATATTGCTTTGTAATACTCATATAATTTTGGAAATATGTAATATGCATATCTGAAAAAATTATTATATTATTTGTAATACGTATGGCCTCTAATAAAAATATATTTAAAAAAAAAGAAACTCCCATGGCTTGGTTCCCGTAGTCAGTCCCTGACCAGAGACTGCGGGCTCGGTGATGTTAAAGTCCATAAGCACCCACGGTTGGAGCTCCGAGGTCAACTCCTGGCAAAGGGATCGCGAGCTCCGCAATGGATAAGTTCACAGGCAACCACGATGGAGCTCTCAAAATCGATCTCCAACAAAGGCTGCTAACTCCTCGATGTTAGGCCGCAGTGCGGACGGAGAGACGATATGGAAATAAATCGGATCTCCGTCGAGGTACGAGATTAGAAAAAGTTTCCCCCAGCCCCACCAGATTGCCACTATGATTTTATACCTGAGATTTTTCAGAAAGACATTAAGAGATATGATGAAAGGTTCGGTACATGGAATTAACTAAAAACTATCAAATTAATTCCCTTCTCCAGTTCATTTTCTGTAACACTGACTTTTTTTTTGTTCTTTTGCATGTTTTTACTTGGCAGAACAAGCTGGAGGTTCTAAATGACTTTCTGTTTCTGCATTTCTATGCTGTTATATATATAAGGCTGTTTATGTCACTGACTGACCTCACTGACTAACTCCTCCTTTGCCTTGATGTTCCTCCTTTGCCATTACTATATGCTTCCCCCACTCTTGGAAGAGACAAAGCTGAGCTCTGTTTCTTGCTGTTCTTGAGAACTGAGTCTCTCCTGTATTTGTTGAAACTGGCACAGATACGCAGAGTGAAACCAAAATTAATTTGGTATTGGACTGAACTGAGGCCCGTCTAACATAAATATACTGATATTTCCACCCACAGACAGTTGAAATATGTACATTGCTCACAGATGGCCAGACAGATATCCACCTTTTTGCAGGTTTTGCCAGTATCTAAATTATTGCAACCTGATCTGTAGATCGTCTCATGTAAAAATACTTAATAATGTTTTGGGTGTGGCCCCAAGTAATTCTAACCTTTGACCCTGAATACAGGCTTTTGTGAATGGACATTCTGCTTGATCTCGGTAGGGAAACCTCACGATTAGCCACAGAATGCATATGTTCAGCTGGTCAGATGAAGATGATAATATTTCTGTGAATTCTGTGTTTTATAGTCCCATATGAAGTTTGTAATATCAGAATCTATTTTTTTAAATAATTTTTTTGGTAAGTATATTGGTATTGATTGAAATAGGTCCAGTATTTGTGGTAAGAAAACAATTTTTATCACATTTATTCTGCCTATAAGGACATAGGCAGTGTTTTCCAAAATGTAATCAACCCATTTAATTTATTTAATAAAGGCATATAGTTTGCGTTGAGTAATGATTTATATTTCCTAGTAATTTGGATACCCAAATACTTAATTTTTTCTGTAGCAATTCTAAAAGGGAATTTCAACAGATGTGTCGGCTCTTGAGGTTTTATTGTCATTATTTCGCTTTTGTTCCAGTTTATTCTATATCCTGAAAATGAACCAAATTCCTCTATTAAATTTAGTATATTTGGTATGCTAATTTGCGAATTTGTAATATATAATAATATGTCGTCTGCATATAATGAGATTTTATAATTTGATTGTTTGGTATTATATCCATGAATATTTGGATTACTTCTTATACTTTCTGCTAAAGGCTCTATCACTAGAGAACATAGCTGGGGCAATAATGCGCACCCCTGTATATTGTCCCTTGCTAATTGGAATTTCGGGGATAATATATTATTAGTCCGTATTCTAGCCGTCGGTTTATCATATAATAATTTTACCCATGAGATAAAATTATCTCCCATATTAAATTTTTGCAATACTTTGAATAAATATTGCCATTCTACTTGATCAAAAGCCTTTTCTGCATCCAATGAAATAAGTGCTAGGTCTTCTTCAGTTTTATGTGAGTACATTATATTAAACAGCCGTCTCAAATTGTTAAATGAGTATCTCTTTGGTATAAACCCCGTTTGGTCCGGGTTTATTAGTTTGCTAACATATTTATCAATCTTCTTGCTAGGGTCTTTGCTAATATTTTTTGATCTATATTTAGGAGTGCTATGGCTATATATGAGCCTGGGTCTTCTAGATCTTTATCCTTTTTAGGTATAAGTGTAATAGTTGACTCAGTTAGTGTTTCTGGTAGTATATTTTCTTTAAAAGCATGTATATATAAACCTTGCAGGCATGGAGAAATTATCTTGTAGAATCTTTTATAGAATTCATTACTAAAGCCATCTGGTCCTGGCGTTTTACAATTCTTCAACAAATTTATTGTTTCTTCTATTTCCTGAAGTGTAATCTGAGCTCCTAATTCCTCTTATTTCACCATATTTAGTTTTGGAAGATTACAATTGTCTAAAAAATTTCTAATTTTAGTATTATTTGCAGAGGTTTTCGATGTATATAAATTTTGGTAAAATTGAGGGAATTTTTTATTAATGTCTTTAGGTAGTGTTAGTAATTCCCCTTTATCTGATTTAATTTTAGTAATTGTATTTTCTGTTTCCCATTTTTTCAGTTAACGTGCTAAGAGTTTATGTGGTTTATCACCAAATTTGAAATTTTCTTGTTTTGTAATTTGAAATAATCTTATTATTCTAGCCGATAAAATGTTATTTAATTTATATTTTAGTATTATTATCTTATTATGTTTATCTATAGTTGGTTCTTTGGCATTTTCTAAATCTAATTGTCTAATTTCTTGTTCTAACTGCAATTATTCAGTGTTATTCTTTTTATTTTGGAAAGCTTGATATGAAATTATAGTTCCTCTAATAAATGCCTTAAAAGTTTCCCATAATAAAGAGGGTGAAATATCTGGTGTATCATTTGTCTCAAAGAAGAATATCATCTGCTCTTTTATATATGTACAACCTTGTGAGTTGTTTAAGATTTGGGGGTTAAACCTCCAGAACAATTTTTTATCAGCCATTCCTTCTAATTTTAAAGAAAGCATTAACGGGGAGTGATCAGAAATAATACTATTATGATATTTAGAATTATATGTATATGGAATTAATTTCGTATCCACTAAGAAATAATCAATATGTGAATATGTTTTATGTACCATTGCATATAATGAATATTCCCTACCTACTGGATTAGCGATCCTCCATTCATCTGTTATGTTTGTGTTTTTTATGTATGTATTTAGGAGTTCACTAGTTTTAGATTTTATGTTAATCCTTTTTTGTTTTGCTGATTTATCCAGATATGGATCTAGAACACAATTAAAATCTCCCCCTATTATCACATTTTGATAGTTAAATTCTGAAATTGTATCCAAAATTTTGCTAAAGAATTGGGGGTTATCAAAGTAAGGAGCATAAATATTTATCAAAGTAAGTGGAGTAGAATGAATTTCTCCCGTGACTATGACATACCTCCCCTCTTTATCTGCTATGGTATTCTTTAATTTAAATGGTATACCTTTACAAATGATAATAGCCGTGCCTCTAGATTTAAAAGTAAATGAAGAGTAGTATGTTTGCCCAATCCAATTTGCCTTCAGTTTTATCTGTGTTTGATATTTCAGATATGTTTCTTGTAAAAAAATTATGTCACTGTTGAGTGCTTTTAATTGGGCAAAGATCTCACCACTTTTAATTGGTTCATTAGCGCCCCTTATATTCCAGCTACAGAACGTGATTCCTCCAGTTTTCTTTTGTTTATCGTCTTGCATTGTGGATCATGTTAATACCTTTACTTCCTATGGTGCAACCAGGAACCTCAGAACTCTAGGTGATGGATGGTCATGCCTAGCTGTTAAGTTTTGTTGGCATCTCCCCTTCAAAATAGAAAAGACCAGAAAGTGTAAAGTCGTGAAAAGATAATTAAAAAACAAAAAGTTATATTGTAATATCCAAAAATAAAGATATTAAAATTTTTGAAAACCCACCAACAGGTGGTAGAAAAATTCTTGTTGACTTCCGTAGCTGTTGTTATACATTTTGCTCTGCCCCCTTGACCAATTATTATTAAAGGGAAGAGAGACCGATTCAAAGTTTAAAAACTATATATAAAATAAAACGCATTTCAAATCTATCTATTGGAATGTATCTTTAGAGAGGAAAAACAAAACAAAAAATTCCAACATTAAGTATATACTTAAATATAACAGTAATTATGTTAGTTATATATCCATATATATCGATATGCAGAGATTTATTACATTCAATCCCCAATTAAGTCTCATTCTATTGTATTAGACAACAGCAGGTACCAAGGAGTTAACCAGATTCAGATCCTTGGATAGCTTCCAAATATCTGTGTCTCATCCCCCCCCTTTACACACAGTTTAAGCTAGATCTACTATATCCATAACATTTGTTAGTATATTATTAATACTTATCAATTATATTTAACTCATTATTCTTATACTTAGCAAATAATTAACATCATGAAATAAAAATCAGACCTTATTATGCTGTGCTTTAATATTACACAATTCTATTAGTTACATATTTTAGGTTTGTATATAATTGTGTTTCTTAAATCATAAATTTCTGTATACGTCCATTAATAATATTTTTCCATATTCCCAAATTCCGTTTTTTTTCCCCACCACTGTTTTTCTAGTTTTCCAGTCCTTTGTTGAAGTGAAACATAAAGTCCGACCTTGAGTTAACATTCTAAAGATAAAGTGTCTAGACAACGCCTCGTGAAAAGTTCGCCATCTTGACCAGAGCAGTCTTTTTTGTATATTAAAAAAAAGAAACACAGTCCTTTCTTCACCGCTTCTCCTCTGTGTTATTGTGGGCGACCAACTCCTGATAATCAGTATTCCTCCTTTGTGATACTTTGTGCATATTTAAATGCCTCTTCTGGATCTGTGCAGGCACGTTCAACAGAATTATAAGTAATCCTCATCTTCGCAGGATATACTATTCCATATCTTACTCCTGAAACCTCTTTCAGTAACCTTCTTGTTTTTGTGAACTTGTCCCTCTTTTCCGTGAGGGACCTGTGTAACTCTTTAGAGTCAGGGGGACTGACACTCCCTAACTTATTGTATTACTATTGGGCAGTGAATATCAAAAATATAATCTACTTGTTGGACAGTTCAGCCCAACAGGTAGATTGGATAAAAACTGGGAAAGAGGATTGTTCCCCTTACAATATAGGAGTGATCCTTCTTTCCCCGATGAAACTGAACAATATAATATATAAGAAGAATCCAATTATTCACAGTATAATACGAATTTGGAAACAAATAAAATATACTTTATAATCAAGAAATGTATCGCTTCTTTCTCCAATAGTTAATAACCCCTCATTCAAACCATCTATTATTGATAAAACGTTTATCCAGAATAGGAATTAAAATGATGGGAGATATGTATGAAATGGGAAAAGTTTTATCATTCCAACAATTACAACTAACATATAATTTGAAAAGTAATCAATATTTTAAATATCTTCAAATTCAAGATTATTTGAAAAAATATATACAAGGATATCAAACTCTAACCCCAGATTTATTAGAGGAAGGAATGAATAGAAAGGCAGAATCAAGCAATTTAATATCATATCTATATAATATAATTCTAAATATAGAAACACCAACGACAGAGGCAATTAGAAGGGACTGGGAGCAAGTTATTGATAAAAATTCCGAACAGTAGATGGGATTTTATTTAATTATATATACATAAATGTCCGATTAATGTAAGATATAACCTAATTCAATTTAAAATTTTACATAGATTATATTACTCGAAACTAGACTGAATAAAATATTTCCAAATATTTCCCCCATCTGTGATAAATGTCTAACTCAAAATGCCACTAGCACATTCCTTTGTCTCTTGTACAAAACTGCATACATTTTGGAACAACATTTTTGGAACTTTTACTGAACTATTTAACACAAAATTGAACCCCAATACAGAACTGACTATCTTTGGATCAATGGAAGAGGGAAGTAAATTAACTATATTCCAAGAAGCTCTTTTTATTATGGTTTAATAACAGCAAAAAAACTTATACTCAAATTCTGGAAAAACGTAACCACGCCAACGTTCAAAATGTGGATTTCAAATATGTCGGAAACGCTACATCTTGATGAAATGAGATTCCTCCTACTAGGCAAAGTAGACCAATTCGTAAAGACTTGGTCTCCTTTTAGCAACTTTTTGCAAGCATATGGTCCAACATAACACAACCTTAGAAATTAAATGGTTCAGAACCGGGTGATGGATGGGGAAAAATACGAAATAAGTATATCTCTCCTAATTTCTCTTTTCTCTACTTTCTCTTTCTTTCTCAATCTTTTTAGCTTTTCATCCCTGCTCTTTATTTCTTTCGCTATCTGTTTCTACTCGCTTGTCTATCTATTTTGACACTCTTTATTTATTTTTTCCTTCACTGTTCTTTTATTATTAAATTAAAAATATACGAAGTTGTACAAGAATGGTAATGTGTATGTATGTATTGGGTACTCAAGTAACACATTATTGTACTTACTTCTAACAAAAGTTTTAAAAATAAAAATAAAACAAAGAAGATGATAATATTTAAGCGGAGTGGAGAATTAGAGGCCTAATTAAGTGAGAATCAGAACACCAATTATCCTATCATATATGCTGTCATATCTTTGCCGAATATATCAGATTAATTCCATTGTCCAGTTTTTGTAATACTGATTTGTTTTTCTCTTCACATTTGTATTAAATTTTCTTTTGAATTAATAATAACTTGAACTACCACCAACTTGTTAGACAGTACAATTCAAAGCACAAACTATATAAAGAATATTGATTTATGATGCTTCTGGAACTTTGTCAATTATTTATGTTATCTGGTTCCTATTATTATCAATGGTAACAATTAGTACTTATTTATTCATTCACAACTATTCATGATTTTGAACACCCCCATCAAATCTTCTCTGAGCCATATCTGCCCTGTGCAATGATAGAAAGTTATCATCCAGAAAACACCCCACTTGAGCCATCAAGTCCATGCCTGTCAAACTGGAGCTATTCATGAATAATCTCGTTTCCTAAATTCCATGGCCTATGAGATTACAGTTTTTCTAAAAAATATTGAAGTATGACAACGGTTTCTGGAAAACTATCCTTTCAGATAATGGTGAATGGTGTTTTTTTATTCTTCAATCCTTTTTATACGTTTACCAATTTACTTTAATCGATGTTTCCTAATTATTAACCTCTTAATAATCTAATTGACTGCCAAGTAGACCATTTCTGTTTACTATCAAGTTGGATTGAGCAAGCTGAGTTCCTCCAGCAGTTTGTCTTTTGCTCAAGATTCCAGCATATACAGTTTCTTCTGCTTTCAGGTTTTGCCCTTCTGACACATCAAAGTTGATGAAGCAATTGCTCTTTATGAGAGTTCTTGAAGCACTGTTTTCTAACTTGCCTGCTGCCATTTACAAATGATTGTAGTTGTATTTTTAGTTGCAAGTTTTCTTCCAAAGAAGTATGTCTCTTTAGGTTTAAATTGGATATTTCAGAAACTTGGAAGTTGTAAAACGGCATCAGAATGTGGCAGCACTCTGCTGCTGTCCCAGAAATGGATTTATTAGACTGATGAAGTTGATGGATAACATACAGAACATGCATTTCACTGTATCTCATCTGATAATAAATAAATTATACTATTCAACTGCACCCAGTCCTCTCACAGGGCTCAAAATTAGCGGTTGCCCGCGTGCCAATAGCCACCTAACGTGCCGCCGGGCAACCTAAATGCCGAGTCATTTTGCCCGGCTTGGCACTGCAGATACTGGTTTATACCGAAGATAGACACAAAAAACTGGAGTAACTCAGCGGGTCAGGCAGCATCTCTGGAGACAAGGAATAATTGCCGTTTCGTGTCGGCAGCGACGACGACTGTAGTGCGGGGCAAAGATACTAGGTGCGCGGTGACGGAGGGTCGGCGCGAATGATGGGCCCCACACAGCGGCAGCGACTCCACCTCATCCTCCTCCCGCCCTGATACCGGCCGCTACTTCCCACTCCGCCAACGGCGATAACCGCTTTCAAAACAAACCCTCCCGCACGCTGAGGCCAGGAGGAGGAAGGAAGGGGGGGAGAAAGGAAAGGGGAGGCCCCCCTTCCGCCGTCTGAAGCACCTCCACCGCTCGGCCCCGCACCTTCCTGTTGGCTGGTGGAGGAGGGGATGCGGTGGCAAGGAGATCCCAACTGCCTCCCCCTTTGGTGGTGGCACTTGGCCATGGACAGGGACGGCCAAGGCAGGGGGCAATGATGCCGGTGATGCCCGAGGAGCTCTGATCTTCCTTCCTCCCCACCCCACACCTGTCTCTCTCTCTCTTGTATGCCCCCCTCCACCCCCTATCCTGAGGCCCCTCCACTCCATCCTACACTGATCCCCATTCCCACCTTTACTCAGTCCTCACTGACATCCCCTGTGCTCCCCTCCCCATCTAGCCCCCCCATCTATTTCTGCACTGATCTCCCTATCCACCTCACATTGATTCTCCTGCCGCCCCCCATCCATCCTACACTGGTCCCCCAATTTGTCCTGTACTTACCCCCCTTCCCATCCATCCTGCACTGCTCCCCCCATCCATCCTGCACTGATCCTCCCATCCATCCTGTACTGCCCCCCCCCATCCTTCCTGTACAGCTCCTCCCATTCATCCTGTACTGCAACCCCCATTCATCCTGTACTGCTCCCCCCATCCATCATGTACTGATCCCCTCCCCCATTCATCCCGTACTGGCCCCCCTTCCATTTATCCTGAACCGAACCCCCCATCCATCCTGTAGTGATCTCCCCATTCATCTTTTACTGTACCTCCCCTTCATCCTGTACTGACCCCCCTCCATTTATCCTGCACCAATCCCCCATCCATCCTGTAGTGATCTCCCCATTCATCTTTTACTGTACCTCCCATTCATCCCGTACTGACCCCCCCTCCATTTATCCTGCACCGATCCCCCCATCTGTCCTGTAGTGATCCCCCTTCATCTTTTACTGATCATTCCATTCATCCTGTACCGATCCCTCCATCCATCTTGCGCTGATCCCCCCCATTCATCCTGTACTGAACCCCCCATTCAAAAAGAATGAGGGGATCAGTCTGAAGAAGGGTCTCGACCCGAAACGTTGCCTATTTCCTTCGCTCCATGGATGCTGCCTCATCCGCTGAGTTTCTCCAGCATATTTGTCAACCCCCATTCATCCTGTACTGATCCCCCAACATTCATCCTGCACTGACACCCCCCCATCCATCCCGTACTGATCCCCCCATTCAACCGCACTGACATCACCTGTCCAACCAACACGCACTAATTCTCCTGCCTCAATCCATCCATTCTGCTTCCCGCCCCCCAACCCTATTGTGCTGGAAATGTCTTCAGATCAACCATTGACTATGTTTGGTAATGGAATGCAGTCAAATGTGTTTTAATTCCCACTGTTATTATTTGTTTTAATCCATAAAGACGGATTAATTAAATTGTGAACACGTGAAACATTATAACCGCAGTGTTCGATTGTCACTACTACCGTTGACACGTTATTACAGAATTCATTTTAATGGCAAATCAATATTAATATAGAATATCAGTACTGTCGTTATTTAATGAGCAACATTCACAACTATATGTTGGATTTATCCAGGTTTTACTTCTACAGTCAGTCATATACATCACAAATTTGGTCAGGAGATATTTCACTTGAAATGTTAACGTTAATTCTGAAGTGGGAATGATGCGTTTATCAATAATAATTTTTAAATCTGGTGCGTACAAACTGGGTATCTTCATTGCTGTTCACAACATATACATCTAATCTGAATGTCCAGTAATGTGGTGTTTTGGCACCTTTAAACATATTACCAAATGAACATTTCCTGCAGTTATGTCCTTTGGCCATCTCTTGTCAGTTAGTGTAATGTTCAACCTGTCAGATGGGTATAGTCGGTTTTAACATCTATTATCATAAAATGCCTTTAGAAATTTCCTTGCTACCTGTATATTTTGTTGTGAATAAATTATGGGGGAAGCTGTAGGAGTGTTTCTGTACATATAGCAATAACGACCCATTCTATGGCCATGTTATGATAATTTTTGTGCCTTCACAGAAAGCATGCTTGCATCAATCTGTAGCGTGCATGGTTAAGCATATATGTTACCATGGTCCAGGATTTATTGACACAGGTTGATCATATGCTGAATAATCCAACCACATTTTTGTTTGGAAGTGGAAAGAAATAATAGAAATTGCATTAATTTCAATGTTTAAAAAGAGTTGAGATACTGTATTATAATTTTGCTGCATTTCATTGTGGTATATATCATGTCTTGATTTAGTTTGTGAATTTATTTGAAGCAGAAATAATATGTGAATGCTTCATTGAGCATAATTATGATTGATAACTACGTACTTCGTCCAAGCACATTATTGCACGTGTCATGCAAGCCGTCTTAAACGACCACCATAACTGTCATTTGGCAACCTAAAAAGCTGCCTAGGGTGCCAGGCTGGCTTTAATGTTTTTAGTTTAATATAAAGATACAGCGTGGAAACAGGCCCTTCGGCCCACCGAGTCCACGCCGACCACCGATCACCCATACACTAGTTCTATCCCACACATTAACGACGTAAGTGAAGAGTCAAGAGTGTTTTATTCTAGAACAGTTAGAACAATTAAATCCTTACTTGCACAACAGAATATGTAAACATAGTACTCTTTACACAATGTTATAAATGAGAAAACAAAACGGTGTATATTTATATATGAATATATACATATATATATATGTGTGTGTGTGTGTGTGTGCGTGCGTGCGTGTGCGTGCTTGTGTGTGTGTGTGAATAATATATATACACACACACACACAATTTCCCTCCTGGGATTAATAAATTCTATCGTATAGTATTGTGTGTGTAGGAAGGAATTGCAGATGCTGGTTTAAACTGAAGACACAAAAAGCTGGAGTAACTCAACAGGTCAGACAGAATCTCTGGATAAAAGGAAAATATTACGTTTTGGGTTGGGTCTGAAATAGGTTCCTGCACACCTTTGGAATGTGGAAGGAAACAAGAGCACCTGGAGAAAACCCAGGTGATCAAAGTGAAAAGGAGCAAACTCCATACAGACAGCACCCATATTCAGGATCAATTCCGGGTGTCTGGCACTTTTATGGACTAACTTTATGGCCAATGTACTGCCCCATAGTCTTGAACTGAATTAAAACATACAGTAGCTGTAAAGGGGGACATAGCGTCACTTGGAGATTTAAGACTGAAAATTGATATTTTCATTTTTTTAGTAACCAGCTAAGTTATCAACGTATAATTTTGTGTGTGTTTGAAAACAAAATATAGTGGCACAGCTGGGAGATTTGCTGCCTCACACGCCAGAGAGCTGTGTTCGATCTTGTCCTTGGGCACTGTCTGTGTTGAATTTGCACATTCTCCCTGCAAGCGTGTAGCTTTCCTCCCACATCCCAACGACACATTGGCTTTGTAGGTTAATTTGTTTCTGTAAAATTGCCCCTAATGTGTAGGGAGTGGGATTACAAAACTTGTGTGAACGGGTAAACAAAAATGCTGGAGAAACTCAGTGGGTGAGGCAGCATCTATGGAGCGAAGGAAATAGGCAACTTTTCGGGTCAAGACCCTTTTTCATTCTGATGTGAGGGTGGGGAAGACGGGAAGAAGAAACGAAGAGGCAGAGACAGTGGGCTGAGGGAGAGCTGGGAAGGGGAGGGTAAAGCAGGGACTACCTGAAATTGAAGAAGTCAATGTTCATATCGCTGGAGTGTAAACTGCCCAAGCAAAATATGAGGTACTGCTCCTCCGATATACGGTGGGCCTCACTCTGGCCATGGAAGAGGCCCAGGACAGAAAGGTTGGATTCAGAATGTGAGGGGGGAGTTGAAGTGCTGAGCCACCGGGATATCAGGTTGGTTATTGCGAACCGAGCGGAGGTGTTGGGTGAAGCGATTGCCAAGCCAACGCTTGGTCTCACTGATGTAGAGCAGCTGACCCATAGAGCAGCGGATGCAATAGATGAGGTTGGAGGAGGTGCAGGTGAACCTCTGCCGCACCTGGAAATACTGCTTGGATCCTTGAATGGGATCAAGGGGGGAGGTAAAGCGATAAATGTAGCATTTCCTGCGGTTGCAAGGGAAAGTGCCAGGAGAGGGGGTGGTTTGGGTGGGAAGGGACAAATTGACCAGGGAGTTAAGGAGGGAGCGGTCTCTGTGGAAAGCCAATGGGGGAGGAGATGGGAAGATGTGGTGAGTGTTGGAATCCCATTGGTAGACAAAAAAGCTGGAGAAAATCAGCGGGTAAGCCTGCACTTGGTCTCACTGAGGTTGATCATACATTGAATAATCCACCCACATTTTTGTTTGGAAGTGGAAAGAAATAATAGAAATTGCATTCATTGCAACATGTAAAAGGAGTTGAGATACTGTATTATAATTTTGCTGCATGTCATTGTGGTATATATCATGTCTTGATTGGTGAATATGTTTAGTTTGTGACTTTATTTGAAGCAGAAATAATATGTGAATGCTTCATTGAGCATAATTCTGACTGGTAACTATGCATTTCGTCCGAGCACATTATCGCACGCGTCATGCAAGCCGTCTTAAATGACCACCTAAGCTGTCATTTGGCAACTTAAAAAGCTGCCAAGGTTGCCTGGCTGACAACAGAGGAAAATAATTAAGTGAGAGCCGTGCAAAGTGTATAATATTTTTGACAATGTCATAGGCATTTCTTACATATGCTGTCACAATGCACTAGTCTCCAAAGAACCCTTCAGTAATTTTCCTTGCCCTCCATTTCAGAATAATAGTATTTTAAGCTGATAACTCGACACTAGCACTGACAATAAATAAATAAATAAAACACGCAGCTTTCCAGCTCCTTATCTCATTGGCCACGCTCGGCTGCAAATCGGTGTCAATCTGGTGGACCATCTTCCTCTAGTCATGGGTGTGGGGGATTGGGAGGGGCCTCACAAGTGGAACAGCCTAGGGCCTCTCTTCATCTAAATCCGTCTCTGAGAATATGCACCAAATGCAGGTAGGTGGGGCTTGTGTAGATGGGGCATGTTGGTTGGCATTGGCATGTTGGTCGAAGGGCTTGTTTCTATGCTGTATAACTCCAAATTAGAGAGTGTGAATGTAGAAAAAAGAATGTAGGAGTTTAAAAATGAAGAGTGGGAAATCCCCCACTCCTAAAAGAAACATAAATAGACAGTGGACAATAGGTGTCAGGTCTCGTGTTTGATCTAGTTTCTAGTTATTGGTTTTTAGTATTAGAGTTTGCATTCTTGTTTTATTTTGGTGTCTCACATCTCCTCTTGTTTCAGGTCCCATTTCCTGTCAGGTTGTTTCAGGTCCCATTTCCTGTCATGTGATTGTTGGCCCCACCCTGATGTGTTTCACCTGTGTCTCGTTATCCCCTGTTAAGTCTGTATTTAAGCCCTTTGTGTTTTAGTTCTCATTACCAGTTCGTTGTGTATGCTACTTGGTATCATCTCGTTCCAGCTGCAGAAATATTGTGACTTAGTGAACTTGACCATTGCCTGTTTTTCGACCACTGTTTTTGCCTGCTCCTAGATTATACTGTTGCTTCTGTGCTTACTTACCTGTGTACTGACTTGGACAGATTAAACTCTGAATACGGATCTGCCCTGTGTCTGAGCCTGCACTTGTGTCCTCCTCCTCGTTCAGTTCTGACAATAGGCGCAGGAGGAGGCTATTCGGCCCTTCGAGCCGGCACTGCCATTCAATGTGATCATGGCTGATCATCCCCAATCAGTACCCCGTTCCTGCCTTCTCCCCATATCCCCTGACTCCGCTATTTTTAAGAGCCCTATCTTGGTCTCTCTTGAAAGCTTCCAGAGAACCGACCTCCACCGCCCTCTGAGGCAGATAATTCCACAGACTCATCACTCTCTGTGAGAAAAAGTTCTAAATGGCTTAATCCTTATTCTTGAACTGTGGCCCCTGGTTCTGGACTTCCCCAACATAAAGGTAAAAGAAAGTGTGACTGTGATATGGGCTTGGTTTGTTTATTATTTGTTGTTTCTCCCTTTTTTATCTGCCATATTCTCACACAGCCTGTCTAGAACACCATTAAGCCGCTACATTCTCCTTAAAGGCCTAGTTTGATGTTTTAGGCGTTATTAGAAATGTGATATTTGGATCCCTCAACTATTGATTTTGATTGTGAATGTCTGGAACCAAAGCGCAGATCCATGTTTTATTGCTCTGGTCTCGTCCTGAGCTGTTTGCTTTTTGCCGCCACATTGCCATCTTTGCTGTTGACAGTGATGGAAATGAGGGAGTATGCAGGGGTACGGCGTTATCCTAGTTTTCAATTTCCAGCTTGGGTTTAATGAGTACTGCAGAAAGATTCGAGCCATTTCTCACTTTATTCAACTCGGACGAAAACGATTTGTTAACTACCACTGTTAGCACTTGTTAACAGTAGTTATACAATGTGTCATTAATACATCGATCCACATTAGCCTCTCTGCCTCATTAACCTTGTAAACCTACGCTGCACTCCCTCAATAGCAAGAATGTCCTTCCTCAAATTAAGGGACCAAAGCTGCACACAATACTCCAGGTGTGGTCTCATTAGGGCTCTGTGCAACTGCAGAGGGTTCTCTTTGCTCCTATATTCGATTCCTCGTGTTATAAAGGTCAAAATGCCATTCGCTTTCTTCACTGCCTGCTGTTCCTGCATGCTTACTTTCATAGACTGATGTACAAGGACCCCCAGATCCTGTTGTACTTCCCCTTGTCCCAACTTGACGCCATTTATATCGTAATCTGCCTTCCTGTTTTTGCTACCAAAGTGGATAACCTCACATTTGTCCGCATTAAACTGCATCTGCCATGCATATGCCCACTCCCCCAACCTGTCCAAGTCACCCTGCAATCTCATAGCATCCTCCTCACAGTTCACACTGCCACCCAGCTTTGTGTCATCTGTGTCTTAGTAACGATGATCATAAAAACTACTGGTTTGTCATGGGAACCCTTATGGTTTATTAATATGCTGCAGAAGAGCCTCCATACTTACCCTGTCAGGTCTATCTGTGATTCCAGACTCTTCATAGTGGTTTACACAAGTTGTACAGTGAAACAGCCTGGCAAGCCATCATGTTGTAGCATTATTATTGGTCCTCTTTTGCTGATTTTGAAAATGTTTCCATACCTTTGGCCAATTGCTAATTCTGAAAACATTTGATTAGTGCCATCTAAATTTCTCTTGTCAGATATATCTCTTTTTAGTTTTGTTGCTTCCTATATAGACATGATTATTCAATAAGACTTTGACCATTAAGGAATTATGGCTCTACATATTTAGAATTCACTACCTCAGAGAGTTGCAGTTATCCATATTCAGGGCTGCGTTCGATTTTTAACTTGATTATGTTGACCGCTTTTCCGATAAGTGCAGATGGAGAATGGGCAGATTAAAGTTACAGATAGAAGCATGGGTAATCATCAATCAGAATTTTATGACATAACTATGAATGTTACTTTTAGGAGATGATTTTAATTTGGTTTTGAATGCAGTGGTTTTATTTCCTGATTTATATTAAAAAACTGATCATACATCACTAAGTTTTTTAAGTGCTGAACTTCACGACTTCCCTACTGTTAATACACTTGATCCCTATGAATTGTTTGTGGTAATCCCAAAATATAAATATTAAATATGAAAGTAGGACACAGTGATTTTTCAGGCAGGCTGTTTCACACATTTATTAATGAATGATCCAAACATAGCTACTTCCATGTGGTCGTCTCTAGGTAACAATACATCTATATTAAATGTTAACATTAAAATCTTCCAATCAAGGAACATTTTTGAAAATAAATATGTAATAGTCTGAAATATGTAGTCACTCGATATTTTTCTGAAAGTTTGATTGGAGCTTTTGCTGAAGATTTTTCTCATTGATATCTGGCTGTCAACAGAAGTAAACAAAAAGTTATTAGCCTTCAAATTATCTAATGCTTTTATGAAAATGATAAAAATGGGAATCAAAACAAATGAACAATATTTCTTGTGTCGGAAGGAACTACAGATGCTGGTTTAAACCGAAGATAGACACAAAAAGCTGGGGTAACTCATCTATTCCTTTTCTCCAGAGATGCTGTCTGACCCAGACAGCATCTCTGGAGAAAAGGAATAGATGATGTTTCTGGTCGAGACCCTTCTTCAGACTGGACAACATTTATTGTTTGTTTCCAGGTTATTCGGCATGTTTGATATTGTTAAGAAAATACAATCATATAAAG
Organism: Raja brachyura; assembly: GCA_963514005.1. The sequence continues at coordinate 42,452,649 of OY740795.1, read as the reverse complement.
ACTAAAAGATCCTCCGGCGTCCAGTGCCAAGTGGTATTTTCTCCATGTGACCACATAGTTTTCCTCCCACATTCCACAGACATGTTGGCTGGTAGGTTAATTGGGCACTGTAAATTGCCCCTAGTATGTAGGTGAGTGTTAGAATCTGGGAAGGAGGTTGAGTTGACGAGTGGGGAGATTGAAGTGATATAAGTGCATGATGAATGGCACATATCATGTGGGCTGAAGGGTGGTGTATCAATCTATAACTCTATGTTTTTTTCTACGTTACCATGAAAATAAAAATATATCTGCATGTTATAATCAACGATACTTACTATAACAGCCAGAGGACTGTTCCTGTTCTCATAGAAATATTGAAATCTTGGTATCTCAATTTCATCTACAACACCTTCGTCATTGATCATCTGAAATAGAAAATAAATCTGACTGAATTGCATAAATAACATTTTCAGGTATTAACTCAAGTAAATTCCTTAAGATGTAACTGCAAATTCTGGCAGAGTTACCAGAGGTTGATCAAGGTCCATGAAACTGCAGCACTCCAAATTCTTGCAGAATTACCAAGTTTTTGGAGAGGAATAAAATTACCTAGATATAAAGGTTGCTATAAAGGCATTGTGCACTGGAAAGAGATAGAGAACACAGTGCCAGGACAATATATTCTCCCTCAATGTCATCTAGACAAAGGAGCTAATTATTGATTTCAAAAAGCATAGTGCCCCAATCAGCATCAATGGTGCTGAAGTGGATATGGTTGAGAGCTTTGTTAAAGAAGGAACTGCAGATGCTGAAGAAGGGTCTCGACCCGAAACGTCGCCTATCTCCTTCGCTCCTTAGATGCTGCTGCACCCGCTGAGTTTCTCCAGCCTTTTGTGTACCCTGGTTGAGAGCTTTGTTCCTTGGCGTTAATATTACCAATGATCTGTCATGGATCAACCATATTGAATAGGCAGACAAGAAGGCACATTAACACCTCTTTTTCCATAGGACATTGAGGAAATTCAACATGTTTCCATTGACAATTGCAAACTTATCAATTTCTACAGATGCAATAAAGCATACTGTGGGGTTGTATCACGGTTTGATTTGGGACAGCTGTGAGAATTGTAGTTTAGTCCATCACACAGACAAGACTCCCCACCACTGACACCATCTACACTTCATGGAAAAGCAGTCAAAACAATCAAAGACTTGTGACACCACAGTCATTTATTCTTCTCCTAGCTCCTGACAGGCAGAAGGTACAGAAGCTTGGAAGCGTGCGGTGCCAGACTCAGGAACAGCTTTGTTCCCTCTGTCATCAAGCTTTTGAACGGTCCTTCCATAAGCTAGGGAATCACCTCCACCCCATTGCAAACATTGGACTTTGTCAATGGATCTGATGCACTGCAATGCTGAGAACTATATTTTGCACTCTGCATCTTCCCCTTTGCACTACCTATTGTACTTGAGTTTGACTTGATTCTAATTATGTATAGTATTATCTATACATTGATTATAGTATGATCCGATCGGATAGCATGCAAAGCAAAGCTTTTCATTGTACCTCGGTACAGTTGACAATAACAAACCTATGCCTAAATTTACCGAATATTACTATGATGCACTACTAGAAAAGGAATAATGACCAGGTTCCCAGCTTTAAAAGTAGTCCAAAATTTACTAAGGGAATATCCCCATCACATATCAAAATGTATGTTACAATATTTGAGAAAAAGAAAGTCATTGAGTTATACAACGTGGAACTGGCAATTCAGCTAAACTTGCCTGCACCAATCAGAGTGCTTCCTGAGCTATTCCCATTTACCTACATTGTACGTATATCCCTATAAGCTTTACCTATTTATGAATATGGAGAGAAGGAATGGGTGATGTTTCGAGTCGAGACCCTCCTTCATACTATCCCATTCCTTCTCTCCAGAGATGCTGCCTGTCTCGCTGTTACTTCTGCAATTTGTGTCTATCTTCGTTTTAAACCAGCATCTGTAGTTCCTTCCTACACCAAATGTGTAAATGTTGTAATTGTACATGCCTCTGCCATCTCCTCTGACAACTCGTACCATATACCCACCACCCTCTGTGTGTAAAACCTGCCTCTCTTGTCCCCTTTAAATCTTTCCCCTCTCATCTCAAATCTATGCTCTGCAGTTTTGGATTCCCCTACCTTCCAGATAATCGTGTGTCTAACCATCTTAACTATGCCCCTCATTATTTTTTCAACCTCTATAATATAACCCCTCAGCTTCCTATTCTCCAGCGAAAAACAGTCCTGGCAGAATGCTTGTGAGTCTTTTCTGCACCCTAGCTTAATCACATTCTTCCTAACATCCTGATATCCTGTCAGACATGTTTAGTTTTCTCTATGGACTGTATGGACTGAGAAGTGTAATTGCTATTTCACAGAACAGTGTAACCAGGTTATCAGTCTCATTGTTCTTTGTGGTATTGTCCTGTGAATAACATGGCTACCATGTTGATCCAAATAGCAGTCACTAAGTCAAATCATTTAGTAATGTGCCAAATTATTAATTGTATATTAATAAATTAGGGTTCCCCTGTAGCATGACAAAATGTTCTATAAATGCATATTTATTTTTTAATATTTAATTGTAATGGGCACAGCAAGTTAAATGTAACTGCTTTTGGAGCAGTCATCCACATACACATCCTTGCATGTGCTTCTGTTCCTTAACAATTATTAGAAGGATTCATGTTGCTGTTACCCTTCTCAAACCCCCATATTTAATTTAAGGTTTTGCACATATCACGCATCACAGGAAACACACCTGCAATATTCATGATATTATTCATGCCTGTTAATTAATTGAAATAATCAGTGTAATTAGACATGGCGATTGACTCGGATATCTAATGATTATTACCCAATTAAGAAAAACTATTAGACAAGCAAAAAAGCACTAATTTAATCAAAGAGCAGCAATCTGCACTATCTTATTTGCTCAAGTGCCTTCAGCCTGCTCTAACCTGACATTTACTTTCCTTAGATAGACATAAAAACGTGGAATAACTTAGCGGGTCAGACAGTATCTCTGGGGAAAAGGAACAGGTGATGTTTCGCTCGACCCAAAACATCACCTATTCCTTTTCTCCAGAGTCTGACCCAATGAGTTACTCCAGCTTTTTGCATGGGTTGCGGAGCCGGGGGGGCTACAGCCCCCCCACTTTTTTGGCTAGACATGTTCCAATGTCTCCGGCTTTGGACGAGGCACTGCTGTGCTCTGAGCAACCTGGTCATAGGTGTTGGAGAGCAGGGGCGGAGGGAGGGATAGAAGCAGAAGCATCGGCGGATAGGGAGCCAGGGCTAGCGAGTGTTTGCCGGGCTGGCAAGTCGCTCGCTGCAGCTCCGGCCATTGAGCAGCCTCAGTGCAAAAATCCGTCAGAGGCGTCGGAAGCGTTGCGCCACTGCCGTGAGAATCTCTGCGCCAAATTCGCCCTGGTGACCGGCATGGATCAGGCTGCGGCTCGGTGCATCCTGGAGGACAACCAGTGGCTGCTGGAAGTAAGTACCAAGCACTGGAAGATAGTGGCCTTCAAATGGGGGCAGTTGAGAAAGCATCCTGCTTGCCTGCTAGATTTTCACTTACTGTAACTGCAGGAAAAATGTTCCCGATGTTGGGGTAGTCCACAACCAAGGGTCACAGTTTAAGAATAAGGGGTAAGCCATTTAGGATTGAGATGAGGACAAACTTTCTTCACCCAGAGAGTTGTGAATCTGTGGAGTTCTCTGCCGCAGAAGGCAGTGGAGGCCAATTCACTGGATGTTTCCAAGAGAGAGTTACATTTAGCACTTGGGCCTAGCGAAATCATGGGATAGTGGGAAAAAAAACTGGAAAGGGGTACTGATTTTAGATGCATAGCCATGATCATATTGAATGGCAGTGCTGGCTTGAAGTACCGAATGGCCTAGTCTTGCACCTATTTCTATGCTTGACAATATGGCAATAAAACTCGAACACTTGATTTTGAAGCATTCATGCTTGGTGGAGGTATAATATAGTCATAGAATGATACAGTGTGAAAACGGGCCCTTTGGCCCAACTTGCTCACACCCGCCAACATGTCCCAGCTACACACCTGCTTTTGGTCCATATCCCTCCAAACCTGTCCTATCCATGTATCAATCTAACTGTTTCTTAAATGTTGGGATAGTCCCTGCCTCAACTACTTCATCTGGCAGCTTGCTCCATACACCCACTACCCTTTGTGTGGGAAAAAGTGGATGTGGAATGGGGCAATATATCCCCCCATTTTTTGAGGTGGGGGATGGCCTGTATTATTATCCCCCAGTTTTTGGAGGTCGAGCAATAATAAAAATAATAATCACCTGCTCCTATCTGTCATGTAGGCCCAACATTATCTTAAAAATACTTCAAACAAAAAACATTGAAATTATACTTCTACAATGCGCTAAAACATGATTTTAATACATCAAATTTCATAAGGTCCCTGCCATGGGAGGGGGGCCACCCTCCACCCACACCCTCTCCCCACTCGCTCGCTCCTGTCCTTCGCCGGGTACTCCAAGGCCAGTATCAGTGATCGCTCAGCCCCCCCACTTTCAAAAACGCTCCGCAGCCCCTATTTTGTATCTATCTTCGGTTTAAATCAGCATCTGCAATTCCTTCCTACATTAACTTTCCTTACTTATGTCCAAAATAATTTCAGACATAAAAGATGCACAACTGTGAAAAAGATTCTGGTTTTGCCTTCAGAAATCTTATATAAAATATAACCTGATCCATTGTCTAAGAACTATTGGAAGAATAACTGTTCATTTCATTGATGGAACACCAACAACTATTTCAAGAAGTTTCACAAGATCCATGCATATATTAGGATGAACCTAACTCTGTCCATCCACTGGATGTCTAGCCTAACTTTGATTTGGTTTCAGGCAAGGTCTTGACTGAATACACATAGGAGTAAAACTCTCCTAAAACCAGTACCACCAAGGTTCAAGGAGTTTTTTCACTTGCGTTATGAATACCATGGGGTAATAACAGGCTGTGTGTTTGTACTTTTTCAGTGTGTGGGCACAAATACAAGTAATGTGTACAGAGTTTACCTCATTCTTCCTGGGCGAACTGTATCACCTCGTGAAATTGAAATGTATAATTATCATCTGGAAGGATAGGCACCAGAAAGGAATATCAGTGCAGAAATTCAGTGAAAATCTGGACTGAAAGAAATTGTAAGTCTGGCTTATGACTCTAACTCACATTCTCCCTATTGGAATGTGGCATAAAGATTCTCATTGAAAAATAAAATGTGTTTTCATTCAAAACTTTATATAATTTAAGAACACAAATAAAATTTCCTAACTAGAATAAATACAATTTTATATATGTCAGTAGGGGATGATGTGTACACTATGTGTTTGAGGTTAGTTGATGTCAGCTTGAATGTTATGGCTGGCGATAGTAAAAATGACTTGGCCAGTTGAACCCACTGGTCAATGGATTTTAAATGACAAGGATTTTTTTTCTGGTGTTGGGGCGAATGCCCTCCTCCCACCTTACAAACATTTGTTTGCAATCAGCTAAATAACCAAACATGTTAGCTACATTTTTGCACTTCTTCCTTCTGGAGGAATTCCTAGTCCTTTGCAGAATTAGGCCATTTCTCCTGTGCTTCTCCATCTTTAACCAGTGCTAATTTTGAAAACTTTTGATTCCACTTTCTCCTGTTAACCACATGTTAACAATACAGAATAAGTGTGGGAGTAGGCCATTCGGCCCTTCGAGGCAGCACCGCCATTCAATGTGATTATGGCTGATCACATTCTTCAATGTTTCCTGAGCCAGAATGATTCCAGAAGAGGTTTTAGCAGCCACAAAATGATGCAGCTGTCTTAAGTAAAGCAGATTCATTTTAAGTGATGCTAACCCCTAACACTGGACACTAAAGCAGTCAGCCAATGAAGAGAGACACAAAATGCTGGAGTAACTCAGTGGGTCAGGCAGCATTTCTGGAGAGAAGGAATGGGTGACATTGTGGGTCAAGACCCTCTTCGTACAGTTCTGCCTGAACTTGACACACTTAAATGAGGAGGCTGCCAGAAGCCATCAAGCCACCTCCATCGGAGTTAAGAGGCATGGGCCAATCTTGTATTGTGATCTCCATGTCCATTTTCAAGAACTAAATCCAGAATATAGCAAAAACGCAGAGAAATCAGGGCTCAACATGGGACTGAATAAAAGTTTAACTAAGAATCACAGAGAATCATGAACATTATGTCAAAATTAGATAATGTTAAATGGTATCAAACTTACACTGCACTCTAATTTAAGATTTAAAAAAGATAAATGATTTGAACAAGATTTTTGACAACTTGTTTAATCACCACTCAAAGACCTAATCTGTTACTATGAAATAATAAAAATCCTACAAATCCTATGCAGCATAATCTGTTTGTGTATTCATCAAATTTAAAACACCTCAGATACAAGTAATCTTGTTCTTTCTCTCTCAAAATGTTTCTCTAATTATACCCTTCAATGTTATTTTTGTCTTTAGTGGATTAATGGTATTTGTTTAAAATGCAAGTTATTTATTCTTCAGCTTCCTTCTCCATAGTTTTGATTCCTTTTCCCGTTTATTTGCATGTTTCCAAAAATATTTTTCCTTCCCCTTTATTTTATACAATGGATGTTATTTGCTGTTGAGGTTATCAATGGTGTGACATTACCCCCAGAGATTTGTTTTTGTTCTTTCGAATCTCTGTTAGTTTAGTTTAGATTAGTTTAGAAATACAGTGCGAAAACAGGCCCTTGATCCCACCGGGTCCACGTCGACCAGCAGTCCCTGCACATCAACACTATTCTACATACACGAGGGACAATTTCACATTGAGATAGAGATAGAGGTAACAAGTCTTTCACTAAAATTGTATGAGGGCTCAGCATGGCTCTCAGTATGAATCTACCAGGGTTTATACCTGATAATTTCAGATAAACCATTTCAGTTTCTGCCATTTCTTTGGAATTTAATTGTTATAGCAAAAGGTGGGTTGTACCTTTGCCGAATTAGTGAGTGGATTCCTGGTGCAGATTGGGTAGAATAAGTTAAGGCTGTAGTATCCAACTGTGCTTTTAGTCTCAAGTGCTTATGAGGATATGAGACAAGGACTGGTACATGCTTGGCCGAGTTTCCCTCCTCTTGTCTATTAGTCAGAAGATATTCACATTCTGAGAAAGATTAACAATCACTACTAAAGGCTAATTGAACTGAATCATTAACTTTTCTTCTCTTTCCACAGATGCTGTCTGACTTGCTGAGTATTTTCACCACTTTCTGTCTGGAATTCACCCCCTAACGTTGCACACAACGGGAACTTCAGTTAGACAGTAGCAACAAGATTTGGGAACTGTGATTCAACATTTTAGTGTCTTTGGCAGAAGAAAGGTCAGATAATTGTTGTGTTTGTCAATAATATAACCAATATAATTAAATAAAGACTGGGCCTTACCTCAACATAAGCATCCATACTTACTGCATTCCGTTTACCTCCAGGCAGCCAACCATGTGACCAGTGCTGAGATTTACAACCATGAGAAGCAAAAACTACGACAATCAGAAAATGCATGAAAATTATTTTGAAAACTTCCATTCCAAATCAGAAGAAAAGGCTTCAGAAAGTAGTAGAGGTATTTCTATAACTTCTAAAAAAGAGTAAAAGAGAATACAAATTAGCTCTGAAGAAATTATACATATCAAATTGTTTGCTATTGAGTGCTAATAAAGTAAAACATGCAAGCTACGACTAATAGATTACTTAGCAAGAGGCTTCACAGAGTTCTTATTATTTTCGTCTGAAAATAAAATTACGTTTGTTTTACTCATATATATATATATAGCAGGCCTTCATTGCATCATGAGTGGCCAACAATGCAATGCGGTTATTTTTGAAACAAAGCCTACAATCGGTTAGTAATCCATTAAGTACATTAAGATGTAAATGCACCTACTTTTAAAAGAATAGTCCCTTGATATAGAAAAGTGCACTTTAAAACATTTTAATGAACTTGAAGCTTATAAATTCAATTACGACATGGCTAGGGTAATGATTAGATTTTTCATCCTGCACATCAGTCAATGGTATTATTCTCAAGATAATATTAGTTCCTATTATAAAGTTAATGTTAGTTCCCATTATAAAACACCGATGTCGAAAACACCCAGACCTCAGGAATCTTACAGTTCCACGCCTGTTTTTCCCAAATTTGCAATTCTTCTCATATGCATGTTTTACACTTTCTCGAGTGGCGCAGCTGGTAAAGCCACTGCCTCACCGCGTCAGCGCCAGACACCCGGGTTCAATCCTGATCTCGGATCTACTTGTGTGGAGTCTCATTGTGACTGCATGGGTTTCCTCCCAGTGCCTCTGGCCTCTGTAAATTGCCAGTTTGCAGGGAGTGGATGTGAAAGTGGGATAACATAGAACCAGTGTGAGCAGGTGGTCAGTGAACGAGGTGGACTTCAGTGGGCTTAAAGGCTGTTTCCATGGTGTATCAATCAATTCATTTTTTTTTTAAAGTTAAATGTGCTATCTCAGGGCCTGTTTTTGGACACATCAACCTGTGAGTTGTAGCCAGTCACAAATTTACAAATTTCTATGCAGATTGAAATATAGTTCTCAGATTTAGTTCATAGTTCAGTGGAAGCACAGATGTTGACAGTGGCTTCCTTATCTCCATTCTTGCCCCCCTCCCCCTAGTTATAACGGGCAGAGTCCCCCTGGTTCTTACCTATCTGAGAGCCTCTAAAATGCCACTTTCGCATCTGCCTCCACCACCACCTCTAGCAGCGCGTTTCAGGCACCCACTACTCTCTGTATAAAAATCTTTCAGGCACCCACTACTGTCTATATAAAAAAAGTAGTCCTTCAGCCTCCGACACTCTAGAGAAAACAATTTAAGTTTGTCCAACTTCTCTTAATATCCTCTAATCCAGGCAACATCCTGGTAAATGTCTGCACCCTCTCAAATCTCCAAAGCCTCCACATCTTCCTGTAATGGGGTGACCAGGAATGCACGCAATACTCTGAATATTGCCTAATAAAAGTCCTGCAAAGCTGCATCATGACTTCTTGACTCTTATGCTCAATGCCCTGAAAATGAAGGCTAGCATACCATATATCTTCTTTACCATTCTATGTGCTTGCATTGCCATTTTCAGGGAGCTGTAGGCTTGTACTAAGATCCTTCTCTACGTCAATGCTGTTAAGGCCATTAACTGTATTCATTTCCCTAACATCTAACCTTCCAAAGTGCAGCATCTCACACTTGCTCGGATTATACTCAAGTTGCAAATCATTTTGGAAAAGGTAGAAATCACAGTACAGAATCAGTTTGTTTATTTCACTTACTTACCTAAAATGTTGAGCACCATCCTTCTATTTTACTTCGGAGTCATGTGAGTGACTACGTGAAGAAGGCCGTCTGAGCGCGTCATTACGTTACAAGCTCAGCACGAACAAGCCGACTGGCGGCAGCTCCACTCTGTCCAGCGGTAAGTTCAACTCGAACGGTGTTACCTTTTTTCAAGGTTTCTTCTGTTTCTTTTGCAGGACTCTCTGTTAGAGAGGTACCTGCACGACTGGGGCGAAGTCCGGACGGGTTGCAGAACCAGGCATGGACTGCGGGGAATCCCGGTCTCGTCCACGGATACCGGGACCGAGGGGAACCCGGCTACAGAGACCGCGGAAGTGCGGGTAGCCGGCGGCCATCGGACGCCCGCGAAAGTCACCGACATCGCAGTCAGTGCTATCCAGACCGGCTGTGGCTCCCCGGAAGGGGGTTAAACTACCACACGCCGGCAAGGTCTATAGCCTGGCCAGGAGATTACCCCCGACACACAGGGGACATCTGCTCCAGACCGGCAGTGATTCCCCGGGAAGGGGGTTCAACCAACCACACGCCGGTGGGTCTGCAAGCCAGGCCAGGAGGGTCCCATCACCCGACTACAGGGAACGTCTGCTTCCAGGCCGGCTGTGGTTCCCAGGTAGGGGGTAAACGAACCACAGGCCAGAAAGGTCTAGGAAGTCAGGCCAGGAGGGTTCCCCCCACATACAGGGGCCAGCTATATTTAGACCGCTGTGGTTCCCCACTTAGGGGGTAAACCTACAGCAGTGGGGCAGGCATGTGGAAGTCAGGCCTGGAGGGACCCCACCAACATATAGTGATCAGCCGCTTCCAGACCGCTGTGGGTCCCCAGAAAGGGGGTAAAACCTAAGGTAAGACGGTCAGGCCTGTGGACTACGGGAGTCAGGCCAGGAGGTTTCCTGATGAATAGGATCCCTCCTACATGGGTAACGTTTTCAAATGTTCAAACCCACATGGAGCACCTGATTGAGAGGTGCTCCACAATGATATACTCCAAAGGAGGGAGTTATCAGCCCGGGTATTATGGAGAAACCGCAGGCAATGGCACCTGTTTTCAGGGCTGCACAATGTCTCCCTCTCTGAGGAGGGGAGCACTCAGGGTCAGTTTCAGTCTGACCCAGAGCAAAAACCTGACATAGGGCCGCTGGAGGGGCCATGTCAGCGCAGGTGTCCTCAGGGGCCTGCGGCAGCACCTGTTTTCAGGGCTGACTACGAATCTCCCGCTCTGTGGAGGGGAGTGCGAGTGATCAGTGTGGAACTGACTTCAAATTCTAAGTATGTCCATGGAACATACTGGAGCGCATGCATATGGCTTCAAGAGATACTCGCAAATGCTACAAGTGCCGGCGGTGAACAGCGCTACCTGGGAGACATTGGAGAGCATGCAATCCAAGAAATGAATCCAGCTGCCGAATCCTCTCTTCAGGTAAGACGTTTCCCACAGGTAAGACCAGGATGTGGAAGCAAAAGCTGTCGGACTAATCAAGGCCGACGACGAGCAAAGCTTCATCGGCAGGCGACGACACACCCCACGCCTCCATTGGGGGCAGCGGTTCACTGAAGCTGGTGGCAGCTTGAAAGCTGTGCACGCAAATATGGCCAGCGTTGTCTTTGTGGCCAGAGCTGTCTTACGAGGCAGGCTCAGTATAATGAGAGTTTTCAGACCAAAGCCTAACGGCGTAGCATACGACCACCGGTAGCCATGGAGGTAGGTGGGTCTTGTTCTCCCAAGACATGGGTTTGTAAACCATTTACATGTTGTTAATATTTACACTTGTGTTTTTCTACAAGTGACCATGTTTGCATGAGATTTAGATCTGGGTTTAATAAACTGATGATAACATGTGATTACTTGATACTGCACAACATACATGTTCCAAGCAGGCTTGGAATTGGGGCCGGAGTTGTCTTTCGAGACGGACCCAGTATTATGGGCTGGATTACCTTTCAGGATAGGGTGAAAGATGCAGGATGTCACTTCATCCAGATTTAACTCCTATGTGCAGTATAGACTTTCAAAATGGGATACATTGTTACTGTCCAATTATTGATTCTATAGGAACTATATGACAGGCATCGATCTCAAAGATGCATGCTATTCAGTTCCCATTCACAGGGATCACCGGAGATATTTGAAATTTATCTGGATGGTTCAATGCAACAGTAAAACCTTTGCAAATGGGTTACTTCAGCTCACAGGTTTATTTACCAAATTAGTTAAACCGGTGCTTGGGCTGCTCACAGCTCTAGAACATTGTTATCACCTATCTGGATAATGTTTTTTAAACGCTGTATTTTACTAAATTAACTGTTGCAGCCCAAACTATAGTTGAGGATTGGGGTCCTTTAATCCATCCAGTTAAATTTAAGTTGAGACCAATCAGAACAATTGACTGTTGGGATTACATTTTTCTTTCAATTTAACAGGGACTCCACCCTGGGGCAGGAGGTGAAATTATCAGAAGCCTGTAACTATAAGCAGCATTCTACTCATTAAGTGTAATTGGCAATATAGCAGCTGTGTTCCAGCCGTGCAAATTGGGCATTATAAGTAAGAATTAACCCCTCAGTACCATGTAGTTCTTCGTTAATAGATCCAGGCCTACCCCAGCTGAAGCTACCAAAGTCACATGGTGGCAGTATTCAGCATTGCTCCAGTAAGTTTGGTCAGTTATCCCCAGTAATTACAAATTGATGCTAGTCCTCAAAGATGAGAAATTACGACTGCCATCTCCAGTTATGGATGTGGATACGGTTTGCATCAGTCACTAATTTTCAGTTTGGTATCAGCTACCTATAACACTAGGTGCATCCTATAGGTTAAAGGTTATTGTGCGAATATGCATTATCTGCATGCTCAACTCCAAGTTGATACACCATGGTGTATGTTAGTCACATGGGTGCAAAAAAGTTAAACTATCCCATGATTTTACCTAACCCCGTTGAGGCTATTGTGTCATTAAGTGAAATCAATGACAACACAGTATGAATGTTGGATCACTAGTGTTTAATGTCATCATGATTGATAGAACACTGAATATTGATATGTTTGCACCCAGGCTCTTTTTCCAGTTGTTAATACATGGCATTCAGTGGCAAGAATACACCATCGCCACACTGGGGAGGAATGTTTCTTGCATGTCTTCCTCCATACTGCCACTTCAGTCGGGTCTTGCAATTAATCCAGCAAGACACCGCTTCAGGCGTTCAAACGGCCTGACTTGCATACGCAGCCACGGGTGCCCGCTAATGTTGGAAATTGTATAGAACCTAATATGGTCATTCTAAACATAACACTTGCTGGTTCTGCCAATGACATGGGAAACCAGCCTCTGCAAGAAAATCAATTAATTGACTAGCAGACTCTGAGACGACAATGTCTACGGCTCGGATTGTCCGGCTGATCCATGTAGTGCGCAATGCAGAGTGCAGGGGAGGCACCATAAGGCAGTACTATTCCACTTCAGGAAATGGGAACCGTTTTGTTCTTATATACATGTTACGTACAACACAGCATGGATACTGATGTCTTACAGTTCATTTTCATATGGATCTATGACAATAATTAAGGAAAGTGGCATTCACTATGCCAGCGTGCCTTCTCATCATATTTGCTGCAGCAGTGGAACCCACACTGTCGGGCCTCACGCTCCGATCTCCAGAATATAAGGATATCTTTAATACAGGTTTCTCCCAGGCCCAGGAACACGGAAGTATGGGACATAGACGTAATGTTAACATTACTTCACCAGGGGGCTCCGGCTACATTCTAAGCTTTAGCCGGCTCTCTAAGGTTCTTATCCTCATGGCACTGGCCTCAGTGCACCGGGTCCAGTCATAACGTAAATTGCGACTGGACAGGATGGTACATCTGCTAATACATAACAATTTATGTTTTTGATTTAATTAACCAGAACTAACCAGGGGCTTAGGTCTCAAACAAGTTTCATAGCTACCCTCTGGACCTTCGGTAATGTGTGGTCACACCTTTACACTATATGTCTAGGTCACCTAGAACCTCCAAGACTCCTCACTAGCTATGTTTGTTGGGTACAAAAAACTTCATAGAAGTATTAGTTCCACCATCTCCAGGAGGTAAAACTGTGGTTTTGGCTAATGTATGTGTTGATACTAATATTTACCACACGTACTCCACCAGGGCTGCTACTACCCCAGCTCCAAGGGTAATGTATGTTCCACAGGACCACAGCCTAGCAGCTGCAGGATGGTCAAACGAACATTCTTTACCAACATTTTAAATAACCCATTGGGTAACCGGGGGTATTTGCCAATTCCGTTTTAAGACTCTGTTTTATAGCTTTCCCCTTGATGAAAGGGGTCACAATTATTTTCTTTGGATGATTAAGGCATCAGCATTTTAACAAGTTAAGTCATGTCTGAATGCATTAATTTTTTTCACTTATCCATGGTCAATCCATTCAGTGTGTGACGCCTGGACTGGAACCGGTGTAAAATCACAGAGCTTTGAAATCTTCACGTAGTCACTCACATGACTCCGAAGTAAAATAGTAAGATTAAACGAGAACTTACCAGTTTGAAGTTTGATCTTGATTTTATGAGGAGTTACGATGAGCGATTACGTGCCCACCGCTCCCAACCCTCATATTATTAAGGTCATCTGGTAGTTCTACTCTAATCTTACTATGTTCAGTTCAACAACTGTAATCTGTGATTTCACACCGCTGCTTTGAAGATTGACGCGCTCAGCGGACTGACAGCCTTCTTCATATAATCGCTCATCGTAACTTCCCATAAAATCAAGATCAAACTTCAAACTGGTAAGTTCTCATTTAATCTTACTATTGTTGATGGAAAAATGTGAGCCATTTCAGCTGCACTTAATGGATCTGCATTAGTTAGAATAATTGCAGAATGGATAATGCTTTGCTGAACAACAAGTGTAACGTAGAGTTGCCAATTGTTTGCCATTTCTCAGTTCAATTCTTAGTTGTAATTCTAATTCTAAACTCCTTGACCTCAGTTTCCAAAAAGGCTCAGTGACAGAGATGGGAAAAATGCAGCGTTTACCAATCTTACACTTTCCAGCCTTTGAGAATCAATATCAACTTCACAAATTTCAATCACACCCATCATACCTGTTATGTTTCTATTTACACCTCCTTTAGAAGTGATGCTGAATTGTTTAGTCGTTCTTTAGATTGTGCTATCAATTCTTCTATCATTCCTACCTTTCATCCTAACACTTCTCCCTTCAAATAATGTTTTTCTGACCTGCGTTATTTTTCTTGTTTATTTTTCAGATTCCAAGCATTTGCACTATTCAGCCTTTATTAATAGGTGTGAGTAAAGTTATATGTGTTCTTATAAGACAAGTATTCTTTAACTTTAAAAGCAAATTTACACATATACCTTACCATTTACTTCAATTAATGTAACATGATGACATTGCCAATTGATGCTCTGCCCAATAATAATAAATCACCGAGCATTACAATTGCTTGTTGCTTCTAGCCTTTGACTTGCTCAAAGCGTTATTTATGAATCAGCTTTCCAGCAAGTGAGTCAGAAGGAACTGCAAATGCTGGTTTTCACCAAAGATAGAGACAAAATGTTGGAGTAACTCAGTGGGACAGGCAGCATCTTTGGAGAGAAGGAATGGGTCGAGACGTTTCAGGTCAGGGGGGAGGGAGACTAGAGATATGGAAGGGTAAGGTGTGAAAACTACAGTTCAAAACAGACAATGATCTAGGAAATGCAGAGTGGTTCATTGTTAACTGAGGGGAAGGTGACTGAGGCATACAATCAGTAAAATTGGAGAACTAGATTGGGGGAGGGATATAAGGAGAGGGAAAGCAAGGGTTACTTGAAGTTTGAGAAATCAATATTCATACCACTGGGTTGTAAGCTGCCCAAGCAAAATATGAGGTGCTGTTCCTCCAGTGGCCTGCACTAATTTTTTGGAATTTGGGTACACAAAGCACTTGTGCAAGCTATCTTTGATGGAAATTCCAAGCTAATGTGTAAATACTGACTTGGGTACAATTTAATCCACATCTTGAATGATTATAGACAATAGGTGCAGGAGTAGGCCATTCGGCCCTTCAAGCCAGCACCACCATTCAATGTGATCATGGCTGATCATCCCCAACCAGTACCCTGTTCCTGCCTTCTCCCGATATCCCCTGACTACACTATCTTTAAGAGCCCTATCTAGCTCTCTCTTGAAAATATCCAGAGAACTGGCCTCCATCGCCCTCTGAGGCAGAGAATTCCCCAGACTCATAACTTTCTATGTGAAAAAGTGTTTCCTCATCTCAGTTCTAAATGGCTTACCCCTTATTCTTAAACAGTGGCCCCTGGTTCTGGACTCCCCCAACCTCGGGAACATGTTTCTTGCCTCTGACGTGTCCAAACCCTTAATATTCTTATATGTTTCAATAAGATCCCCTCTCATCCTAAACTCCATAGTGTACAAGCCCAGCTGCTCCATTGTCTCAGCATATGACAGTCCTGCCATCCCGGGAATTAACCTTGTAAACCTACACTGCACTCCCTCAACAGCAATAATGCCCTTCCTCAAATTAGGGGACCAAAACTGCACCCAATACTCCAGGTGTGGTCTCACTGGGGCCGTATACAACTGCAGAAGGACCTCTTTGTTCCTATACTTCTCCTCTTGTTATGAAGGCCAACATGCCATTCGCTTTCTTCACTGCCTGCTGTACCTGCATGCTTACTTTCATTAACTGATGAACAAGGACCCCCAGATCCCATTGTACTTCCTCTTTTCCAAACTTTACACCATCAGATGATAGTCTACCTTCCTGTTTTTGCTATATTAAACTGCATATGCCCACTCACCCAACCTGGCCAAGTCACCCTGCATTCTCATAGCATCCACCTCACAGTTCACACTGCCACCCAGCTTTGTGTCATTTGCAAATTTGCTAATGTTACTTTGAATTCCTTCATCTAAATCATTGATGTACATTGTAAATAGCTGCGGTCCCCCACTAGTCATTGCCTGCCATTCTGAAAGAGCCCGTTAATCCCTATTTGTTTCCTGTCTGCCAAACAATTTTCTATCCATGTCAGCACTCTACCCCTAATGCCATGTGCCCTAATTTTGCCCACTAATCTCCTACGTGGGACATTATCAAATGCTTTCTGAAAGTCCAGTTACATTACATCCACTGGCTCTCCCTTGTCCATTTCCTTAGTTACATCCTTAAAAAATTCCAGAAGATTAGTCAAGCATGATTTCCCCTTCATAAATCCATGCTGACTTGGACCGATCCTGTTACTGCTATCCAAATATGTCACTATTTCATCATTTATGATTGACTCCAGAATCTTCTCCACCACTGATGTCAGGCTAACTGGTCTATAATTCAGTTTTCTCTCTTGTGCCTTTCTTAAAAAGTGGGATAACATTAGCTACCCTCCAATCCACAGGAAGTGATCCTGAATCTGTAGAACATTGGAAAATTATCACCAATGCGACCACGATTTCTCAAGCCACATCCTTAAGTGCAGAGCATCAGACCCTGGGGATTTATCACCTTCAGTCCCATCAGTCTACCCAACACCATTTCCTGCCTAATGTAGATGTCCCTGAGGTCCCTTGTCAGCCACGGTTGCCCTTTTCTCACCTTGGAATCTTTCTTCCTCCTAGGAATGAACTGATCCTGCATCTTCTGTATTATTCCTAGAAATACCTGCCATTGTTATTCCACTGTCATCCCTGCTACGGTATCTTTCCAGTCAACTTTGGCCAGCTTCTCCCTCACGATTCCATGGTCCGCTTTATTCAAATGTAACACTGACACCTCTGATTTATCCTTCTCCCTCTCCAATGGTAGATTAAACCTAACAATATTATGCTCACTACCTCCTAATGGCTCCTTAACCTCAAGTTCCTTTATCAAACCCGGTTCATTACATAACACTAAATCCAGAATTGTCTTCTCCCTGGTAGGCTCCAATACAAGCTGCTCTAAGAATCCATCACGGAGGCACTCCACAAACTCTTTTTCTTGGGGTCCATTACCAACCTGATTTTCCCAGTCTACCTGCATGTTGAAATCTCCCATAACAGCCGTAGTATTACCTTTACTACATGCCATTTTTAACTCCTGATTCAACTTGCACCCTATATCCAGGCTACTGTTTGGGGGCTTGTAGAGAAGTCCCATTAGGTTATTTTACCCTTCTAATTCCTTAGTTCAACCCATACTGACTCCACATCTCCTGTTTCAATGTCACCCCTTGCAAGGGACTGAATTTCATTCCTCACCAACAGCTAACCCACCCCCTCTGCCCACCTGTCTGTCTTTTCGATAGGAGGTATACCCTTGAATATTCAGTTCCCAGCCCTGGCCCTCTTGCAGCCATGTCTCTAATTCCCACGACATCATATTTGCCAATTTCTAACTGAGCCTCAAGCCTGTCCAATTTATTTCTTATACTTCGTGCATGACCTCAGTATTAACCTCCCCTCTCGCACCGCTCGCAATTGGCCCTGACCTTACTCTCTTATCCCTTCTAGAACTTTCCTTCCCATTAATTTGGGAGTCTTTTGTAACTTTTCCTGTACTCATTTCCCCTTCAACTCCATCTTTATTCTCCCAATTTGTCAATCCCACCCCCCCACTATTTAGTTTAAACCCCACCTAGCATGTAGCTGCTTTTGAAGGAGTAAGCACATTATTTTAAAATAGATCAGAGTGATTAAGTAAAAGGCACACACAGGTTACTTAAGATTCTGGTTTGTCATTTATTAATGGATTCATACTGCAAAAATATTATTTAGCAAAACTGGATAAATAACATTAAGATGACTTTTGGCCACCATGAACAAAACATGAGCATGCTATCTTGCAAAAAGCCTTAAATTGCAACTTAACATAGATATTACAATACATTAATAAGGTCTTGTACTGTATAACCTTAGTTCAACAAAAAAAAATGGTTTAAACAGTATTCATATGTCATTTTAGGGAAGCTATAGTATTGGGGTTAATTCAATGTGATCCATATACTGACCAACCCTCGTCCACTATTCGATTATATTTTTTATAATCCTGTTAAGATGTAACAAATGCTTATTATAATCATAGTAAAGCCTTTTTAAACAAATAGATTTCCAGTAGCAATGTTTTAACATCTATATATGGAACAATATAGATTTTGGTTGGACCAAATGATTTTGGTTGTACTATCAAAAAGTATGGCAACCATATACAACATATTTTGCAAAGCAAAGCTGCATGATCTGTTTTTGTATACATATGTTTTAATTTTAGGATAATTTCACATATTCAAAATCAACACACTGACTTGTATGTATTTTGAGCAGTATAGATGCACGCCAGTCAGTAGATTAGTGCAATGAGTAGGATCTAAGAACCAAGTACTTAATTACATAATATCAAACAGAACTGTACAAAATCTCATTCTCTCACAAATAAATGCACAATATAGACTTATAAAAGGCCAAAAGACATTTAGCAATTTAAATTTCAGCATTTTCCCTTTTTACTTGTACTGATCAGAGCAAACATATATAATTGTAACTTGATACACATTTTTTTCAAAAAATACAGCAAATTTACTCTTTTGGAATTTCCTAAGAGATAACAAAAAATGATGGAAATGTTGACACTTTCACCCTTACATATTTGTGTTTGTTAAAACAGTGCAATATTCTGGATATTATGTTATATTCTTCAGCACTAAATTAATGTGCAGAGTTGCTCCATTGGTGCTTATTCTGAGTTGTTGAATTAAGACGAGTTAGCGTTGCCTAGTGTAAATGACATCTCACAGAATATTTCTAGGAACTGGCATGCCTGTCCTGTAGCTTTCATGAAATGCCAGATGCTACCAATGCTACTAAATGCTAAATAATACTCTTAAGCTAGATATTATTCTTATGTTCTCATTTGAGAAAGCAGTGATTTGTTTGGAAGATTTGATGCTTTGCTGCATTCAAAAACCTTGGCTGGGTGCCAGAATTGGCCCAAATGAACTCAGACCTTGATCAGTAAAAGAGCTGATTTGGATGCCTAGCAAAAATAAATAGGGCACAAAAAGCCCTACACCGAATAACTTGTGTAGGAAAGAACTGCAGATGCTGGTTTAAATCGAAGGTAGACACAAAATGCTGGAGTAACTCAGCAGGACAGGCAGCATCTCTGGAGAGTAGGAATGGGTGACGTTTCGGATCGAGACCTTTCTTCAGACTGAATAACGTATCCAATAAAGAGCTGTCCCTTTCTAAATTGTTGCCTTTCTCTATTTCCAGCTCCTATGTTGTTTTTACTATAATGAGGGAAACTCTCTGAGGAGATTGACCATTTTAAGAAAGAATATATTTAAAATAAAGTTTTGAAATAATTATGAAATGTAAAGTGCTTAATCAGGTAATAGGCTTGTATTTTGTTCTACTCTGTTATTCCAGAGTTATTGAATTGGTCTCAGTATACTTGTCAGTGTAATACAAAATTAAACCTACCATTGAGGGCCAGACAGTTAATGCAACTGTAATTCTCTCACTTATTGTCTCCCCTACATCGTTTCTAGTCTAAAATTGGTAGGTTTCCAAATATTAAAAAAATTGATAATAACTCTATTCTGATTTCTATGTTACCAAGTAATGAACCCTCAGCTCTTTACATGATTGAACCTGTGTGTGCACATGTTTAGAAACAATGAACTTACTATTTGGCACAATTGGAAAATACTGTTCTGAATACAGTCTTATTGGCATTTTCACTTAGGAACTTAAACTACAGTAAGTGCATGTCACCTAAGGCAAACAAAACAGTACTAAATATAATTTGCAACATAAATTGATGCAGAAGGGATGCAGATGGCAAATTGAATCCTTCAAATAGCTTTAATCACTTAGTGAGATAATCACGTTTGACCTTTTATAAGTACTATTCCTTATACCTTAATGTAAAATAAAGAAAGCATGTGAAATGAACAATATGAGCACTTCATTAACGTAATGTGAGCACGATAAAACATCCCACATTAAATTTATATTTGTTACCATCACCAGTATATATTCTACAAAGATTCATTTGTGTATTGCACAGAAAGATAAGCAGTTCACTGGGTAGACTAGCAGTAATAAATGGCAGTATACACATGGTAGTGTGCTTTCAGATTTACTCGCTTGCTTGTCTGCAATATCTCTTAAAGGTTGGGTGTAACAGTACCCGCAGATTATCAAAACTTATGGCAACATTACATTCAACATCATGCTTAATTAATGCATGCATCCTTCCCCAGGCAACTATGGCACAGTGGAAGCAGATATTATAAAATGTGCTGAGTTATTCTCAGGCATAACTATTCAGAAGTTTAAATAAGTAACCTAGGCATTTTTGCAAGTGGCTATTTAGTTGAAAAAGAAGAACCAAATATATGAATTCTGTGTGTATGTAATCTTGTTGGTTTATACTTGATTACAGAACATCAAAGGCTGAAAATGACTAACCATTAGAGGAGATAGTTGACTATACAATGGTCTAAGAGAAAATAGAATGCATATATTGAGGTTTTTAAGCTATATAAACCAACATTGGCTAAAGAAAGAATTGTTTGGTTTTAATATTAATATGAAATTGATTTATCTTCTTGAAAATATTTTTAAAAATAGATTGTTCTTCAGTTATTTACATATAAAGAAATCTGGTGAAGCAGCTATTCAATTCCTTCAGTTTAGTAATTTGAAGATCAATTTATTAATGGTTACATGTATTCTGAATGACAGAAATAATTGAAAATTTAACTTTGAACGCTCATGTGTCATTTTTAAATACAGAGTTATAATATATACAGATTTATACATCTCCATGTGTTTTAAAATTCAAGAGAAGGAACCATGTAAGGAAAGTCTGCATTTGGTAATGGGCTCCAATTGTACCCAATTTTAAACAGTTAAATAAAAATAAAAATTCTCATCAAAATACTAAATTATATTGTACCTTGGACGTATAGTTTTCAATATGCTCCCTATCTACATTGCATCATATAACCAAAAACAACTTAAAACAGGCATTTAGTCCTTTATACCTCTGAGGGGGAAAATGTCTTGCCTCACATGGAATTCATCAAAGTTTATTGTGGCAAAAGGTGAGTTTGAAACAAGTTATCACTGCGCCAGGATCCTTTTGAGAGCAGATGGTAATTTCTATATACTATCCCTTAATCCACCCATTCACCTCGTACTTGTGCCCTTTCCACCCTGGCTATTTAATGGCAGATTCCCTACCAGTATGGCAAGTGTTCTAACATTTGGTCAGCCTGTTGGGTTTAGGCTGCAGGTGGCAAGTTGCTCATTAAAGTGCCAGATGCCAGTGGCTCCGCCACATTAAATGTCTGGATTTTAAGTCTCTTTTTGCAGCTTAAACAGAGCAGCAGATTTGTACCTTATGTGCTTCCAATGCAAATAAATCCAGCAACTTCTGCATCACTTCAATTGGTAGCATTTCTCAACTTGATGAACAAGATTTAAAACAAGGCATTGTGAAGAAAGGAACTGCAGATGCTGGTTTACACCAAAGATATACACAAAATGGTCAGACTAATTGAAAGGATAATATTTGAAATAAATTGAAAGAATAATATTAATAAGGATAATATTTACTTATGATCACTAGCTTCCTGTGTTTATTATGTTGCGACAAGGAAGAAGGGAAAAGAAAAGCAAGTGTTTCCCACAGAACACCTCCCAATGGGATTGCTGAATGGTATTGCAATCACTAAAGAAACGCAATAAAAATACATGATGTTCATGGACTACAAATAGAAGTAAAATTTGCATTTGCCAGAACATTATGAACAATGTGTTATATATGTGAAATGACAATCATTTTGTCAACTCCATAATTTATGAAGGAATGTAACTACAAATGATAACTTAAAAAAAAACCTATTTCTCAACTAATTCACAATTTTGTTGAATATATGCACAAAGTAAGTTTGTACCTACTATACAATAAAACAAAGTGGACTGAATATTCTGTATTATCTTAAATAACGTTCAAGCAATGTTAACTTGAAATTTGCATATTATTGATAGATTAGCATTTAAATATTGAGAGGAGTTCGTTCTAATTGTCTATATTATTTCAGATTTATTTCATTGTTATTATTTTTTTTCATTATTTTAATTCAAAGTACTGGACAACCAAAATATAAATTGTAAATATATGGTTTCGTAATCCTATGCACTATGCATCAGGAAACATTATTTCTCTAATAATTGAAGTGCAAAAGCCAGAACTTTAAACTTGTGATATGTTTTTTTATTAGGAAATTAACATAATTGGGGACTGTCATTTTGAGATACATGAACTAACCAGGGACTATTGGCACAGGTTTTGTGAAGATAGGTAATATTTGACCAACTTTGTAGAATACATTAAATAAGTAATAGTGAGGACGATTAAAGTAAATGTGGTTTATGTAGATTTTCAAATTAAAATTGTGAAAATAATAGCAACAAAATTCAGAGGCATACAGTCACATAAATGGCATTGGTTGGCATCCACAGAAATGATCTTATCCCCTTCAAAAGATGTGGCACAGAATATTCTACAGGGCGCAGGTGTGAACCTGTGGTTTTTAACAATAAATGTTGTGATCAGGGATTAAGGGAAAACAATTAAAAATTGCAAAGACATGATAAGACGTGTGAAAGATTGCAGGATGACAGACAATGTGAAGAAATGTTGACGGGTAAGAAAGCAGGTGAATTAAATGTAGAAAATGCAAAGTAATAAATTGAAGAAGCTTAAGGAAGAGAAATAAACCTTAAAAGGTAAGATTTTACATGAAATGTGTGAGTGGAAGGAGCTTGGTAATTGCAAAAATCATGGAAGGTTTCAGTGCAAATAGGTAAGGTCATTCAAAAGGCAAATGCAATTGTTTATTTTGCATGTAGAGGCATAGAATAGAAAAGAAGAGGTAATGTTTGACATATCCCATACTTTAGAAGTGCAGTTCATCCTGGAACTGATTTCAGGTAGGTGGACACAGGCAACACATAAATTCCAGTTGTGGGATATTTTAGCTCCGGGATATTTTGCCTCCTGGGCCTTTTCCCGAGGGGTCAAGTCAATTTCAACTTGTAAATGAGGGCAAGCAGTGTCTAACTAACCTATGGGAGAAAGATGTTCTGCTAGGAAGAATTACTGGCACACCATATATTTGCCAGGGCCCTGCAGAAATGGAGTGGTCAATAATCCTTGGGAAATCCTTTGGACACTTCCATCAGGGAGTGCACAGGAGAGTTTGAATGCTCTCATTGCCTTCAGACTGGTGCATTATCCAGGTTGTTCTTGACTGCCGGGGCACAAGGAAATGCAGATGCTGGAATCTTGTGTAGAAAAAGTGCTGGAGAAAATCAACAGGTCAGGCAGCAATTCTGGAGGACATGGAAAGGCAACTGTTTCAGGATCCAGAAGAACACGTGTTAATGGGCAAGTTAAGAACTCTACATTTATAACAACTTTCAGACTTGAAAAATGGCTCCAAAAAACATGGCGACTCTTGTATACTGTCTCAGTGTACTATTCGATACACTTCTACATAACAAAGATTGTGCTTATGTATAGTTTTATTGACTATATGCAAAATAGATATTTCACTGTACCTCAGTACATGTGACAATAAACTACCATTGAGCCATTCTTCAAACTGGCTTGGCCGGGCTATCAGTCAACAGAATTTAATTCAGAAATCAGAAATGGAATGTGGGAACAGGAATTGCTGCAGTTTCACTAGTCCACCACTCTCCTACCTGAACATGGATCTGTAATCCCTTCCTTCAATGCACAACAGTTGACATATTGCAGTGAGCTATTGCAACCAGAAGATTGAAAAGGCGACAGTAAGTATGGGTAGACCAGGATTTAAGAGAAAGAAGAACTGATGTTGGCCTGAATTGAGATAGTTAAAATATAACCAGGTTGGGAATCAACATGATGGATTATTTTAAAGTAAATAACATTTATAATCGTTGACAATAAGGAAACAAAAAACAAGATATTTATAGAGATTCAAATGTTAGGAAAATTGATAATATGAAAGATTTTTGCCACAAACTGCTGCTCAGGAAGAGTGCATTAAAGAATTTAAAGAATTATTTAAATAATTTATTTAATGAATCAATGTTGGTTTAAAAAAGCAGTAGCATTGGATGTTGGGAGAATAGAATTGGGCTTGTGATCTCATAAAATGAAATATCATATATATTTTTTTCCTATATGTAACCATCTATGATGACAAAAGTAGAACCAGTTCTGAATAATTGGGTAATGAAATGAATAAAGAGAAATAATTTCAAATTTTCCCTTCAATTTTTAAAAGCATTTTTGCCCCATGTAGTTCACATTTTCTCTACAATTTTGGAAGTCTAACAAAAACAAAACAGAATGCTGACCATAATTCTGACTTTATCGTCATTTCCTTTCCATTTTATATTCATTTGTTTGCTGAGTACCTTTGCACTGGGTATATATTAATCCTTCACTGTTGATATCATATCACTTGGCTACAGTTCAAAAATACACTTTCATTGCATTCTTTACATTGGCATATCTCGTTGGCTACAAATATTTTCAAATATCTGTTCACTAACAATGACAATGACTGTAGATGTCCAATAAAGTTGTTTATTAGACAGCAACCATGTATAGAAGTGGAGTGATTTTTTTCACCTGAGTTGCTCATCAACCTACTGTTTGTTTCCCAATCCCCATTGTGAAACATTAACATTCCAACAAGTGAAAATATGAAATACTGAATAAGATGAGAACCATCTAGAATCATCTAGAGAAATGTTAATAAAACTATGGTAGTACCAATTTAACAAACATATAAAATTTAAGTTATTTAATTTAATTTTTAAAAGTGATGGGAATCTATCCAGGGAACTGATGGAAAGTTTTGTGTAGAAAGGAACTGCAGATGCTGGTTTAAACCGAAGATAGACAAAAAAAAGCTAGAATATCTCAGCGGGCCAGGCAGCATCTCTGGAGAAGAGGAATACTTCACATTTCGGGCGGAGACCCTGTGGAGTGGGTTGATTGGCTATTGGTTCATGAAACATAGAGGTTCCATGCTCATTGGCATCAGAACGGCAAGACCCGAGAGGCCAAATGCAGTTGGCCTCTATATCAGATATCCTGATGTAGTTTGCAAGATTAAGGCTGCCCTGTATTGGGCTGAATCAACAGCAAAAGGGGTAAAGAAGACACAGCTGTGAGTTGTCTTGGAGGGAGCCAGGATGGATCCAGGGCTTACCTTCCCAGGTTATGTCTGTACAATGTTGACGAACAGGAGCAACTGAAAATATAAATATATAAAAGGAGAGACTTCTGAACAACTATTATCATTCATCATGTTTACAAACAATAAAGCCTTCAGGTAAGCCAAAATGCATGATATGCAACTAACATTATAACACTGTAAACTTTTCATAGAAAAATATATCTATTATATATGTATCACACCCAACCTTCTGAAAACAAAGCAAACTCTAATGCACAGTATAAATTCACATTATGTAACACTTGGAGGGGGTTCAGAGATTGTTGGTATTTTTTCAAAGCAAGTGAAGCTGTTTTATCAGTAGATTTTCACTTTTCTGTACATTCAAGATTCAACATAATTTGAGTGATAATTACCTATTCTGTTTAAATAATGTTCTGCCGGGAGATTAAGACAGAAAATGTACTTTGTTCACTCAGTTAGAAACATCACACGACTGTTAATAGAAGTGTGACTCCCCAGTTACTGTAACCTAAATGCTTTCAAAGCGCAGTCACAAGACAATGAAGGAAAGGCCTTCAACTTATTAGTAATATTCTTCTAAACAACAAGTGCGTAGCAAAATACAAAATAAATTCTTGATAATTTAATGTACAAAAAATGCTTTACTGGCCCGTCAGCTAACAATTCAAAAGATAAAAAAAATCTGTAAGGCAAACATATTTATTTGAAGTTGGCATAATCGGAGTGAATGTCGAGGAAATCTTGCACCACCTTGTAGCAGAAATCATACTGCTCCTGAAATGAAAGAGTAACACAACTTATTAAAGAATTACACTGCAGATATGCCCCATTTCATACTATTAAAAAAATTCAAGTTGGCAAGATGGTGGCAGGGGAGGGAGGAAAGGAACAGTGCTGCTGAGTGGCCGTGGGTTTGCCTCCCATTCCGAGGTCGGCTATGAAAGGCATTCCGAGGTACGGCGATGGACCAGTGGCCCGATGAGGCGAAGGGGTGTGCGTTCGCGGGTAGACGCATCTGGTTGGCTGCTTGGTGGAATGGGTTTACTGGAGGCCCTGCAGCAGCCTTGGGTTCGATTGGATCAGCCACTGCTCCAAGAGGCCAAGCGGATCGGAAGCAGCCTGAAGTATCACAGAGCAGCGCTGGAGGACATCGACAACATCACCTGGCCATTGCTGACCCTGTAACTCCATTCCAGTGCCACCACCAAAATAATAGGTTTTTATGGGTAAGTTAAAATTATACACTTTTAACAATTGTGAAATTGAAGAGTACAAGATGGCACCAGAAATGTGGCAGCTCTTGTGTACTGTGCTAGTATAATTTACTATTATTATACTCTTGTGCTTAAATGTAATTGTGTCTATGTATAGCAAGATTTTTCCTGAACTGTATGCGAAAAAGGAATTTCATTGTACTGAGGTACGCATGAAATAAATTACTGTTGAACCATTAAACAGGTCCCTATACATCTTCCCTCATCTCCATCCAGGGAAACGAGCAATCTTTCACCCATGGGAGACAGAGGTTCACATGAACCTCCTCTAACCTCATCGACTGCATCCAGTGTTTCCGATATGCCCTCCTGTACATTGGCAGGGCAAAGCATAGACTTGGCAACTGTTTCGCCGAACATTTGTGCTCAGTTCACCAAGGTCTAGTGGATCTCCCGGTTCCTAACCATTTCAACTTCCCTTCAAATTTCCACAATGACTTTTCTGTCCTAGGCCTCCTCCATTGCCAGAGTGAGGTCATGCACAAACTGGAGTAACAGCGCATCATATTCTGCTTGGGCAGCTGACAATGCAATGGTATGAACTTTGAATTTTCCAATTTCAGGTAATGTCTAACAACCTCCCTCCTCCCCCATACAATCCCTCACCCTTTTCCCCTACAGCCCCTTTTCTTGCCCCCCCCCCCCCCCCCCCCGCCCTATGCCCCACCTGGACGCCTGCCTGTTTCTTCACTCCACTCACCCGCCTCCCCCTCCTGCCACTTTCCTCCCTCTGGCTTAACAATCCACAACTCTTCAACTGTGTTTCACATCTTCTGCTCTTATCCTGACCTGTGTTCCCACCATCTGCATATCAACCCCCCCCACCTATGTTTACCTATTACCTGCCTCGCTTTGTTCTGCCTTTCCCCCTTCTCTCCTCCCCCCCCCACCCCACGCATTCCCCACCCTCACAAATTAGTCTGAAAAAGGGGCTTGACCCGAAACATCACCTAACCATTCTCCAGAGATGCTGCCTGACCCGCTGACTTTAGTTTAGTTTATTACTGTTATGTGTAACAAGGTACAGTGAAAAGCTTTTTTTTTATTACTCCAGCACTTTGTGTCCTTTTGTGGATTTACCAGCATCGACAGTTCTTTGTTTCTCCATCCGATATATGTACTATTTCCAATTTAATTTTTGCCTTAGGAAATCCGGAACAAAAAAAAATAACATACCAATGTCTGCACCATATGTGGCCGTTGCATTCGTAAACTCTTAACAGTCTGGAAAACATCTAGAAGGCCTTCAGCTTTCACTCGCTCCAGAATGTTACTCAGTGCAATGAATGTACCTGTTCTGCCAGCACCAGCGCTGCAAAAGAAATGGATGCAAATCTCACTTCAATTGTACAGTCGCATGGATTAGATTCATTTTCCTTCAGTCAAATGAATATAATAAACATCTTAGTTTACAACATTACAATATTAAGAGCAGCTTTGACCAAACATTGCATCTCATTGACAGCAATTGCACGTTTGTTGAGAAAAAGTAATTTTCATTTTTTTTTCTCTTACAGTTCTTCAGATCTTAGTGAGGAGGGGATATACTCAGAGACATCCCATGAGATCCCAATGTTCCTCCTGACTAATGTCACCATATTCCAACCCCAACACAAGGCATTTTGCCTCAACGATTATCAGAAGCCAACTTGTTTTCATCCGAGCATTATGGAGTAAGTGGAGGAAAAGCATCAGAGTATGGTAAATATCCAAGGTCAGTTCTGTTGTGCAGAATGCCTTGGACCTCGCTCACGATAGAATGTTGAAGTGCCAGACCCTTATTAAAAATCATTTGATGGCCCTTTGGACCTCACATGTTTAAAACATCTTTCCAGGCACTGAAGACTTTTATGAGAACATTGAACTATGAGTTTCTCATATTACACAATTTGGACTATATCCATGTGATATTAAAATAAACATTGCATCTGATGTTATATATTTTGGCAAATGCAGTGAAAAATGAAAAAAGCATCTGAAAATTTTGTGTTGTGAAAAGATGATAGAACAAAAAATGGTTGGTAGAAATACAAGCTCACTTCACAGCCACACTTCACAGCCACACTTCACAGTTGATCAAAGACATTTGGAGGATGTTACTTCCTTTTAAAGTATAATGAGAGGATGTATTTCCACTCTACACTAGAACTTTATATGTTACTCAATTCTCCAGAATGAATTGGGTAATGTGTCTTAACACCTTACTGCTGCTGACCCAAGGATTTCATGGTTTAAAAACATGCTTTTTTATGATATTGGAGTTCACATTTGGCTTGTGCTAATTGATTTTCAATCCTAGGATTTAATAAATGTTTGGAATGTGGGAACAAAGCAACAGTAAATTAAAAGTGGCATCCTATGTACGGTTAATTGAAGGACAGACTGGCACAACTTCTGAAATCATCCAATGCATAACATGGTGAATTGTTAATTTTTGGGTTCGTTCTGTCGCAAGTAAACTTATCTATGATGCAGGTTTCATACTGGCAATGATGGAGCCAATGAGGATCACGATACTTTTGGAAACGTTGTTATCAAGGTTTATCCAAAACATTGTTTACATTTCCAATAGTGATTTTGCCATTATTATGAATTGGATGAGTACAACAGCAACCCCTACCTCTCCATGCATTAATTTTCATTTGGATGTCTGAATTTTAGACCCAAATAGTTCTCAATGCCTACATGCAACATTATAGACAGGTACAACAACTAACACATTTGTTCTGTCCTCCCATTCTATGTAATGCCTAGACTTATGCTAGCTATAGATTTAAATATACCTATAAATTAGAGTCTACTGCACTGTTATATGGAAGATGAAGTGTTTTTCAGCAATTTCATCTCTCCAGCTTCTGCAGTTTTTTATTTTGTTTTCAATTATATTTGACTTGCAAGTCCTAGTTCCAAACCTCAAAGATACTTTTAGAGGGGGAGGAATTTCTGACTCGCTGACAAAGAATCCCTCCATCCAGTCAGATCTAGTAGGATCCTACCTTTGGTAGGATATCACAAGAGGCTCATAAGATCATATCTGTTCATGAAGGAAGCTCATTTGATTTCCCAGTTAGTGCTGGTGATATGCCAATGCTAAATGA
Source organism: Raja brachyura (assembly GCA_963514005.1). The sequence goes on along the minus strand of OY740795.1, from coordinate 42,422,574 downwards.
CCAGCAGCACACTTGTATTTTTGTGCCTACACTGCTTCATCAAGTCAAGTTGTGCTTTTGTCACATGTACAAGTATGGTGAGGTACAGGTATAATGAAAATCTTGCACCATCACAGGCACATGGACTCAGACAACAGATCTGACAACAGACAACATAAATCATACATGAATTTTACAACACAGTGAGAATAAAAGTCTGCACAAAAAAAACCCATTAATGCAAAATTTAACAATTAGAAAACCAGTTTGTAATAGTGCAAGATGTGGACCATTGCCAAGATAGGATTAGGGTCATACAGGTTGCTTCAATAACCTGTTAGCAGTAGGAAAGTAGCTGTTCCTTAACCTTGTAGTGTGGGACTTTGCGCTCCTTTAGATAGTTTATGGTCATAGTTTATCAGTGGATGTGTATTGGATCATGCAATACCTGCAGTGCACTATGATTGGATGATTGCCGGACTTTTGTTGCTGCTTCTGGACTGCTGCGATTAGGTCGATCATCCCTTTACCCTCCACTGGGATGCCGATCTCAGGCCAGTCGTGAAAATGAAACTGTCGTACTGTCCTCTCCTTGTTTTCCTGAATTTCAATACAAATTATTTTTTTTAATTTTACAGAACATGAACTGGCTTTGGCTATTCTTATCATACACACTTCATTATCATAAAAAAATTAAAATACATTTTGCTTTACGCTTCATATAAAATGTATTGTCAGTCAAATATTTAAATTATAGCCTGTTTTGGCAGCAAAAATATGCCATTTTGTGTTGCCTTAAAACAGACAATTGGGAGGGAATTATGGTGTTCAGACCATTGATATGTTTCTCTTCACCATTTAGGACCCAATTGCACTCACACTAGACCCGCAGTAGCACTAATCCCTTGTGGCCACTCTTTGCCCAATAACATGGCAGCATCACTGGGAGTCAACCTCTCCGACGACCTCTCTTGGACCCACAATACCTCAACTCTGATCAAGAAGGCTCACCAGCGTCTCTTCTTCCTGAGGAGACTGAAGAAGGTCCATCTGTCTCCTCAGATCCTGGTGAACTTCTACCGCTGCACCATCGAGAGCATCCTTACCAACTGCATCACAGTTTGGTATGGCAACTGCTCTGTCTCCGACCGGAAGGCATTGCAGAGGGTGGTGAAAATTGCCCAACGCATCACCGGTTCCTCGCTCCCCTCCATTGAGTCTGTCCAAAGCAAGCGTTGTCTGCGGAGGGCGCTCAGCTTCGCCAAGGACCTCTCTCACCCCAACCATGGACTGTTTACCCTCCTACCATCCGGGAGGCGCTACAGGTCTCTCCATTGCCGAACCAGCAGGTCCAGGAACAGCTTCTTTCCGGCGGCTGTCACGCTACTCAACAACGTACCTCGGTGACTGCCAATCACCCCCCCCCCCGGACACTTATTGTTATTTATTCAAATCATTTGCTGTGTCGCTCTTCCAGGGAGATGCTAAATGCATTTCGTTGTCTCTGTACTGTACACTGACAATGACAATTAAAATTGAATCTGAATCTGAATCTGAATCTGAATGACCCTTTCATGAATGCTCCCTGAACGATGACTTGGCATCAGGTGGTGGAAGGTAAAAGCCTGGGGCCATACCCGAGTTGTCAAGGCCTCTAATAATCAGGGAGCTTCCATATGCTACGGTATTGCCTGAATCACCTCTACTTCATTGCGGACATTTGTCTTTGTGAATGGAATTGTTCTACAATGCTGAGAACTATATTCTGCACCCAGTAACATCCGCTTTGTTCTACCTATTCTATTTTAATTTGCACTCATGTATAGTATTAGCTGATCCAAACGGACAGCATGCAAAATGATGCTTTTCACTGTACCTCGGTACACGTGACTATAATAAACCTAAATGTAAACCTAAACATACAAAAACAGTAGAAATATATTATTAATTGAAAAATTAAAAATATTCATTCTTTTGAAAATGCATCTTGCGGAGATTAATTTATTACAACATTTAGTAAGGTAAAATGAAAGAAAAGTTAGCCTCACGTCTTTTTATTGAAGTTCAGTGACCCGAGCAAATCAATAGTGCCATGCTGGAGTCGTTGCTGCAGCTGATGTAAATCTGCAATGCTAGGTATGAGATACATCTAACTCCACAACTCAACAACGTTCCTGGACATGGAGCTGAGTGTGAGATGCACCAAGAGGTCAGGCATGCTCTCCTCCGACATCCAATGCACTCTACTTCTGTGCAGCCACTAACGTCTGGACGAGCTGATGAGTGCATCGACATCAACTGAACCAGTGGTTGTCTGCACACACACTGACCAGGTATTAATACAGAACCACCTTTACCAAAAATTATGGGGGAATACGTCGGCAGTTTCAATAACTGTCCATCATTTATAACTTATTCTGCTGTAGATACTCTTACGGTAAGGGGAGAAGGCAGGAACTGGGTACTGATTGGGGATGATCAGCCATGATCACATTGAATGGCGGTGCTGACTTGAAGGGGCGAATGGCCTACTCCTGCACCTATTGTCTTTTGCCTAATGTTAGAATAAGATCTGAAATGATACTTACCACAGTGTTTGTGACTGTGAGATCTCTGAGACTGAAAGCATCAGCAATGTTGTCATTCTTCATTTCTACAGTGTACGTTCCGTACTTTGTGGAACCCTCGGAGGGCCAATACTGGGAGCACTTTTCCTGCAGAAAGAACGTATGACTTCCAGTTACATTTTAAACTATATCGGGGCACTTCATTAGAAAGTTTACTCTTTACCTTGTTGGGAAATGGGGATGGTAGGAATATGTTATATGATATCAATACAAGCACAACAGTCATTCTGGTCAATAGCCTTTACAGCTACCTTATCATTGTACCTCAGCACTGGACTCTAATGAATATCTGCCAAAGAAGGGTTCTGACCTGAAATATCACATGTTCCTTTTCTCCAGAGATGCTGCCAAATTTACCTGCTGAGTTACTCCAGCAGTTTGTGTCTATTAACCCTCTGCCATTTGTCTCAGCAAACCCTCAGGGTGCTTCCACAGTGGGACAGGCCTGTTCCATTTTAATATTGGGTTGGGGAACTTGGGGAATTTTTAAAGTACACTGAATTATTTTGGTTTCAGACACAGCATAGATTGATGGTTATTTTTACCTGTGAATATGAAACCAGAAAATAGACACTCCAAATTTGGTATTTGCAATGTTTCTTACACTTAAGATAATCTTGCAGCTTCACCTACATTTCCAACCTCCAGATAATTGAATTACACGTGTTATTAGCTAAAATTAACAGTTGAGACATTTAATAAGCTAATTTAAGCTAATTCTGGGTATTCATTTTAATTTATCTTCCAATCACTCAATATCAAGACATACACGGTTTCTGACGTACTGAATGAGTAGGCAGGGCCATCAGGATACAACTGTGACTTTGTCGACTTTACATCAAAAATACTTTGCTCAATATATGTCAGAGACGTCAATCATAATTCTGTATCATTATACCTGTTCTCTTTCTCTGAGTTCTGTTAGCATTACAATTGTGTGCGACTTGCAGTCCCAAACCATTCTCCAAAAGTCTTCCACTGTGTGAACAATTGGACCTTGAGTTGCAACAAAATAATCCTTCAGTCGATAGCCCTGTCATAAAGAAATGCAGAAGGGTTAGAGACACAGCGAGGAAACAGGCCCTTCGGCCTACCGAGTGCTCACCGACCTGCGATCCCTGCACATTAACACTACTCTACACACTAGGGACAATTTTAGGGACATATACACCAAGCCAATTAACCTACTAACCTGTATGTCTTTGGAGTGTGGGAGGTGTAAATGGCCAAATAATACAATCTGAAGTTCAAGATCACCTTTAATTAGTATTCAAACTATAGCGTTACAGCAGATTGTTAGTAGTTAGAACATCATGACCGCTTCCAAGACTGACCAGTGCAGGAAGTGGGATGTTAGTATAAATCGTACAGTAGGGTTGGGTGAGTGATGCTATTCTACAATGATTGGTTCTCATGCATAAATCAATCTACAGGAGGAAACCGAAGATCTCAGAGAAAACCCATGCAGGTCACGGGAAGAACGTACAAACTACGCACAGACAGCACCCGTAGTCAGGATCTAACCTGGGTCTCTGGTGCTGTAATGCAGTAGCTCCACCGATACGCCACCGTGCCGCCTCACCGGGTAATCATACAAACTGTGCAAGTAGTAATTACTCATTTCAGGAAGAAATTAAAAAATCAATGGCGAGTAATAATTTTTATTTCATTTCGATTAGCAAAATCAGATGGGGAATGTACCTGATGAATCACCAGTGATATTTTAATTTTCTCACTGAACATAATCACCTATGTCAAACATTTTAACTGAAAGTAAAGACAAAAAACCAGACCCAACTATAAAATAATAAGAGTAAACCATACGGCCCCCGCCCCCCTCTTTAACTCCTCTTTAAAACACCGATAGGCTGCAATCATAGGCTGTGAAATATACACAACCAAGGAACTGTAGATGCTGGTTAACACAGTTAGTTTTGAAAGCCCAGCTCAGTAAATATAAGCCATTTGCTGCAAAATTTCATATTGTTGCAATTGCAATATTTTATGTTTAATCACCCTTTTAAAATTTAGTATTTTTAATCCAGGATTCACAGCTGGATGGGTAGAAAAACTATAAAGGTGTCAAAGTGGCACAGCTGGTGAAGCTGCTGTCTCACAGGGCCAGAGACCTGTGTTCATTCCTGACCTTGGATGCTGTCGGTGTGGAGTTTGCATGTTTCCCCTGTGACCACATGGATTTCCTCCAGTTGTTCCGGCTTCCTCCCACATCCCAAAGAGGTTTCCTTTTGTAACTTTGTCGGCACCAGAAATGTGGTGACTTTTGTACATTGCCTAGGTGGGGTCAGCTGTATGATTTTACGCAGTTGTAAGCAAAACAAAGCATTTCACTGTACCTAGGTATGTGGCACTAAATTATCATTGAATCATTGAATCTGATGTGCAGGTTTGTTGGTTAATTTGTTCCTGGAAATTGCCCCTCGTGTGTAGGGAGTGGAATAACATAAAACGGGTGTGAATGGTTGATCGGTGTGGACACGGTGGGCCGAAGGGTCTGTTACTATCATTCATATGCACAAATTTGCCATTTTTGCTTGCAGATTTTCAAATCCTCAATTTCAACCACAAACATTACATACTGTGAAACTGCATAGCAACAGACATTCTGAAGAGTACTTACATCTATGTATGAAGCATTGATGTAATCTGAGAATTCCTGTCCCCTTTTCCTGGGCAAAACAACTCTGTTAAAATCATCTTGAAAAGAAAATGCAAATCAAATTATCATGAGATTGGCAGCAGACATGTGAAGAAGATGTTGCACTCCATCAGGTAATAAATATAATAAAAATAATTCCATCTTTTCATTCGACTCTGCGGGGGATTGTAAGAATTCCTACTTGTGGAATAACACTTGTTTTTATGGGTGAAGTGGAGAAAAAAATAATTTTATGCACTAATAAAAACATGCGAAAATAAAGAGTATGCTGCTGTCCAATAAAAAGGATGCGCCATGAAGTACAATGAAATACAAGATTTATAAAGGTAGTTATGAACTTTAGATATCATAAGGCTGGAAGCAGGTTTGTCTTTCTATGATTTAAGTTGCACTGATGAGGCAGCCTTCATTAATTCAACAGGGATACACACTTAACTGTTCTAATATGCATAAGAAATCTGAACCAAGACATTGACAATGCAGGCAAAGGGATAAGTACCACTGATTGTTCAATATTAATATGAACGTTATCAATTGGAAACTAGTTCCTATTCAAGTATATAAATAATGTAGTATTCCACAGTGTATTCACCCACTTAAAAATAAAATCAGCAGCAATGAGTTTTCTTACAATTTTAAGCCATATTCTTAAGGGGCAAGAATACTCAGATGATAATTTAATGCATGGACTAACAGCATTATCCCCTCCTCCACACTCTCACAGGCTCCCAATCAACCTCTTTGAATCCTGCTTCAGAATCTAATGGCCTAGAAACAGAGTTATCAGCTTTTCAAGCACTTAAACATTTAATTCATATTGGAAGAAGTTTTCAGACTGAATATAATCTATTTTTTTTTAAAAAGTTCTGGACGAACTCAGCAGGTCAGACAGCATCTGCGGAGGGAAAAGGATAGTTGATGTTTCGAGTTGGGTTGATGATCTGAGGAAGGGTTCTGAGCTGAAGCACCTTCTGTCCATTTCTCTTCATGAATGCAGCTGCAATCTCTTGTGTCTTTATAATCTATTATAAAATTCCTTTGCCACAAGAATAGATCAATGGGATCCAATACAGTTCAGAAACTGGAAATGATAGTCAGTAAGCCCTATATAAAACAAGCTCCTTGGAATACCATTGTATCAGGCTCCTCCTCAAATGAAACAATCCCTTCTCGACTCCTAATGACACTCTTCCCAATGTTGACACCCGATGATGCCATCTGTAGCCCAGTGCCTCGACTCTTGAGGTCTTCCCCAAACCCTGGCACTTACGCACACAATTTGTCCTTCTGACCTCTAATAAACCATCCTTTCCCCCCTTTCCATCAAGGCTCACAATCATCACAAACCCCATGATCCAGCTACCTTCCAGTCCAACATCTGACACCACACTCCCAGGCCCAATCACCCTGATGCCATAGCACCTAATACCTCAACATCACTTATCAACAGCAATAGCAGACAGCACATTTTCAATTCCGCACATTCACAGCAAAGTGCTGAAGCTTTCAGCTATAGCTAAGAATATAATGGTGGGTCCATATCTCCATCGTGTTACTACTCGTGTTACTCTGCCTGCTGTTAAAACAGCATGGTCCAATCTCGGTATATTTACCTAAACACATTTTGTTCGAATTTATATTTCATTATTTTGTTATTCTCCTCTCCTCTTGCCAACTCTAGATGAGACTGCAGACAAGAGAATGGCTCTAAACCTGTGACAAAGCTACTTTCCAGCTCTCTCTGGGATGAGTGATGCAAAGCTCCTTTGGTATTAATCAAAGACACTTTTCCGTGCAATGCACCTTGTTATATACGTATGCTTGCTGTCTCCCTCTCACAGTGTGGTCTCAGCCAAGAGGTGATCTGAGAAATAGTGAAGGGGAACTGATGAGATTTATTTGAAGGAACATGTCCCTTGGTGAGTAATGGGAATTCTTTCAATATGTCTGGAGGTTGAACAAAAGTAAATAAATGATTCATTAATTTTAGATTTAAATCACTCACAGGGAATGATCTGAAGGACTCTGGCTTTTTTCATGTTCACAGGCCTATTCCCTGTTCGCATATTGTCCTTCCTTATTCGGACTGTAGTCAATTTCTGCAGTAACGATATAGAATGGACATAGTCAAGTCAAAATATCAATGAAAAGAGAGAAAATTTAACACACAACAATAATAGATGTTGAAAATTACAATGAAAACCAAGCAAAATACAAGGAGCATATTTGGTGTTCAAAAAACGTAATAACCAAGGCAAATTTATTTGGGTACCTTCTGGCACTAAAGAAGCTCTGTGGTACTCAAGATTGAGATTTGAGTTGAAATATAAGCTTCACCTACATTTAATGCAAGAGCCATCGCGATAGGGAAGTTTATGCTGGGGTTGGGGCTGACTTCATTGAGAGTTGTTAGGAGGGTGTTAAACTGCCACCCAACATTGTGCAATACTGTTCTACTTGACTGAATATATTTTAAGAGCTCAAAGCAAGTGCAGTATGAATTCAGTGGGTGAGGCAAGTTCTGTGGAGGAAATGGGCAGATGTCCTCTTGGGTCAGGACCCTTCTTCTGATTGATGAAGTGGGGGATGAAAGCAGATAGAGGTAGGTGTGAGGCAAAGCTTAGTAAGAGATTAGTGGATATAGATGGTGGGGGGGGAGGGTAAGTGGCAGATGAGTGGAGATAGGACAAAGGCTAGAGATGTAAAGGAGACAAACGGGTGTCAGATAATGAAGGAAGAGGAGGAGTGAAATGTGAAGCCAGACGGCGGCATGGGGACAGGGAGGTGGGGACAGAGGGGAAATAAAAGGGAAATGGGGACTGGCACAAGGTAAGGGTAGGAGATGATTGGAAGGAGGAGGGGAAAGCAATTTGGTGACAGGGTGATGGGAGAAAGGTGTGCACAATAGCTGGGAGAGGGGGGAAGATGGTAGCTGGGAATTGAGGGTCAGGGGGTTGACTTGAAATTGAAGAGTTCAATGTTCATGGTGTTGGGTTGTAGGCTAACATGAGGTACTCATTCTGGCAGCAGGAATATGATGAGAATTGAGGTCAGGCAGAGCTGCACTAGTTGTTCCAGGAGAGAAGGGAGGAATACAAGGTCACTCCAGCTGCTCTGCCACTTTACTACTCCCCTTGGTCTATCCCACGAGGACATTCAGTGTCAGCGAGCAGGAACTCTCTTTCCCTCAGTTCATGTTGCTATATATTGAACAAAGAACAGTACATCACAGCCACAACCCCTCAGGCCCACAATCCGTGCTGAACATGATGCCAAGCTAAATAAATCTCTTCCACCTGCACTTGATCCGTATGCCTCCATTCTCTGCATTTCTCAGTCAAAACAATCCACACCTCATGAGGCAGTGGATTTGTGAGGGCAGCCCTTATCTCTTGGTGACAATTGTTTTGATTCAGTAATGTGGTGCAATACTCATCCGTTCACACTAGTTTTATGTTATCCCACTTTTACATTCAATCCTTACATACTACGGGCAATTTACATCAGCTAATTAACCTAAAAACCTGGATATCTTTGGGATGTGGGAGGCTAAAGGAGCACCCAGAGGACACACACCGGGTCACAGGGAGAACGTGCAAACTCCACACAGACCGCACTCAAGGTCAGGATTGAACCTGGGCTTCTGGCGCTGTGAGGCAGCAGTTCGACCAGCTGCACCGCTGTGCCTCCCAGATTTAGGATTTTAACAAAATAAGCTGAACTCTGAGCGTTACTTCATTGTTCACTTATTCACTTCAATGAAAATCCTTTAAAAATCTGCACGTTTCAGGCAAATCTGCAAACATAACATTGTACTGTAACATATTAGCCATTTACTGTGGCATAGATTTTGGTGGATGTGTCAACATAAGTACAGATTTTTGTACATCTACACCAGCACGGAGGTCCTGAACCCACCGGTCAAGTTGTGCTGGACTCTATGTGGCAGTGCAGGAGAGTGCTAGGAGTTTCCAGCACCCATTGTGAAATTCTGGAGCAGATTCGACTGCTGCATGGTCTGTGAGCCCAGTGAATTGAACAGGTTTAAGATGAGAATAAGATCATACTTGTTTAATCATTTATGCTTAATTTAATAATGCTTACACAATTTACAGTTGTAGCATATCTTCAGAATCATTTAAAATATTTTTAAATGCACTTCTTTGAATGTCAGAGACATTGCAGACATATTGGCCACAGGAGGTAGACTGTTAAAGAATGCAAGAGGACTTTCAAAAGCACCTTTATCTCAGCCTGCTGTTACTCAACGTTTACTCCTTGGCTTGGGACTGAATGTGATAGGACTTCTCGATGTGGTTGAGGGAATGGAAAACAGAGGCAGTGGCAGCAGACTCGGGAATATCATTCCAAAGAGTGAATGTTGCAGCAATACTGAATGCCCATCCTTTATTTTGTGTCCTACATAATGACTCACACTAAATTCTTCTTCTAAGCCAGTGATGTCGAACTTCCCAGCTTTATTTCGGAGTTTCTGTATGTGCTTCTCTAAAGAGCTCACATCCAGCTCTGTGTCACCGTACAAGTAATGTTCAAGCAGCGCTTGATAAATGAAGGAATACTGCATCTTTAAGGAACAATAAAGTGAAAAAAAACACATTAATAAAATCATCCTAGACATGTAGCACAGTATTATGATATATTATTATTGTAGCAAGGTCTATTGGTACCCGAGATAGCAACAAAGCTGTGTTCAGGCACCATCACTTGGAGCATATTAAATACACTGGGCATTCAGCAGCCCATAGTATTTTATAGAGCTCGAAGACTAGTCATGAGGTCCCCTTTACAGCACCATCAGCATTATCATCAAGCAGCAAAAGCTAATACAAAAATAAAGCTTACATCAGTTTGAACTAGCTGTGGCCGTTGATTGCGAATTCGTGACACAAAAGCAAAGGCGTCCACCTTCTGCTCTGCCTCCATCATATCAATCATAGCATCGATAACAATGAAGGTTCCAGTCCTGCCAACCCCTGCACTGCAATTGCAAAATGTGTAAGTGTTAGGTTTCAAATATCTTCCACCTCTCAGGAAGTGGACATGGGTTTTAAGAAGCAATGACATTCATTTTAAGTCCATTCCTTCTCCTTGAAAGTAGCAACAGAAGTAAATGTTAAGTCTCAAATATCTTTCAACTCTCAGGAAGTGGTTGTAGATTATAAGTAACAATAACATTCACTTTAAGTCCATTCCTTCCGCTTGAAAGTAGGAGATCTTCTCCTTGAAACCCTTTGTAGCATTCCAATCACGTGTGCAGAAATGTATCGCAAGCTTCTAGAATTCTTCCTGGTTATAGAAGAATCCATGGTAAGTTAATTCTATATATAGTTATCCAATTCCTGATATAGAACATATAAACATATTTATAAATATAGACATATATAGACATATTTAAGATGTTGGACACAAAATGTGGGAGTAGCTCAGCGGGACAGGCAGCATCTCTGGAGAGAAGGAATGGTTGACGTTTCAGGTCGAGACCCTTCTTCAGACATATTTATATGCCACCAGACCTCAAGTTAACATTATTTGCCAGAAATTACTAATACACTGAATTCAGATAAAGGATGGTGCAAATCCCAATCCCAGGTTATATGTATATACAGACAGAAATGTATATTTAGCACTAAATTCGTACATAAATGTATATTGGGTATGCCAAAAAAAAAATCAGAAATATATATATTTTTTTATCATTTGATCAGTTAACTTTCGCTGTCTTTTCCAAGTACAACCAATGGACATTACAACACCTGGTGTTTGAATAGGTGAGCCTTTGCCACTACTTCAAGAATTTAGACAATGTATTTTGAATGATGCTTCCAGACTAAACCAGTGTCAAATTTGCTCTGTAGTTCGAGTGCTGGATAAATAACTAATGCACTACAAGCAACCACAAATGTTAAATCGAAGACTACCTTTTTGAAAATGGTGGAGGACATCAACAGCATTGCTAGGCCAGGCTGGCCCCTGCAACACTGACCCAGTGCTGCCGTCAGGACAGTAAGTCTTTAACACAAGACTCTATACTTTTAAGAGCTTTAAATTTGAAGGGCACAAGAGGGCGCCAGAAACGCGGCAACTCTTTGTTTACTGCCTCGGCCAAGTACAGGAAGACAGTACACAAAGAGTCGCTAACGAGCCGTAATAGTGATTCTCACACTATAATCATTCCACTTTTGTACTTATTCATTCTTATCTTTATTGTAGATTATGCTTATTGTATGATTTAATTGGATTGTATGCAAAACATAGAATTCCACTGTATCTAGGTACATGGGACAATAAAGTACCATTGTACCATTATATTATTAGAACAATCGTGTTATCAAAATTAGCACACAACAGGAATTAAACCTATGTTTTGTGTTTACTCTATTTAGATATACATTTTTTTCTTAGCCCATTTATTCTTTCTCATTCCCTTTATCTTGTTTTCTTTTTGCTCGGTTTCTGTTGCTGCATTAGTTGCTCTGTTTCGCAGCTAATGCACCTGAGCAGCACGCCCAGCTAACAATCTTTGACACCTTTCGTAGGTGGGTGCACATGGCAGCACCAATGTCTTTGCATGTTTGCTTTGTTATCACATTCCAGAATAATGCATCTCTGGGTGTTTTTTCCTTCCCAGGGGAACAATAATGCATTCAGGTTTGAAAGTTAAACTTATTGCATTGCAATTAATTCATAGATGATTGCTCAGCTCAGGGGGAAAAAAAGTTTGACGATGGGATTGTGGAAGCTGATTTGTAATTGGAATGTGTAAGAATTTCTTCTCTCCAGAGATGCTGCCTGTCCCGCTGAGTTGCTCCAGCATTTTGTGTCTACCCTGTAAATTGGAATTATATGTATGAGCAGCAGTCAATCATATCGCCCACAGAGTTTCATGTCTGCCACAGCTTGCATGATGCCCAAAATGCCTACTCTGGAGAAAGTAACAGAGGAAAATATATTGGTAGGGAAATCTTTTGCCCATTCACCAAATGTGGGCACCAGCGCCTGTTATTCATCCCTAGATAACGTCGTGGGTGAGATGTCACTTTACGCTGTTGCAGACTGTAATAGCTATGAGGCAACTAAATATTCATTTAGACAAGCAGACCCGTGACTTGGGACAGATGGGGGAATTGGGAGTTTGCACCAGTTGCATTTTTTTTTGGAGTAAGTACTTCTCTTAACCTTCTGTGCATTGGCTGTTTTTCCACAGATGGCCCAAACTAGTAAACCTCAAGATGATTGACAAAAAAAATTCCCAAAACAACTTACTGCTTTATTCACATTTAAATTAGGATGGTACATGATAAGATCCTCATTGGCTTTTTAAATGATGTTATCACAATCTATTTTACTAATTAATTATAATATTAATGTTCTATTAAGGTGTGAACAAGTCAGGAGACAAAAGCATTTATAAAATGTGCTTTCAGTAGGTAAGTTAATACTGTTAATATCTTTAGATAATGTATCTTTCTTGGCGACAGTCTCATAAAATATAATTTCCTTTGGTGCAGGTGTAGTGACCTTTGAGGCGAGATTGTTGTCTTGAAGGCTGGTAATAATAGAACATGCCTTTCTGGACCATCCTTTGACAATGTGTTCTTTGGAAAAGATTTCAAGGGACAGACACAATTGCTTAAGTTCCCTGCCTGCAACATAAGAGAATTGCATATCTCTGCAGTGAAGTTTATATTCCACCTCTGAAGGCATAATGAGACCGAGGAATTGTTTCCTGAAACAATTGAAAGGTTTAGAATTGGATTTAAGCTAGCACATCCTTGTGCCACACAAAGGGGAATAAGCTGCTCACATATGATTGTGCGACTCTATTTACAAATGCTAACAGAGCTGCTTCAAGTATTGATTTCTAAAAAATTAACCATCAAACAGAAGAACGGTTCACAGAATTAATATATAAGGCTGAGTAAATCAGAACTGCACATCCGATGTCAGGATGAGCAAGTGCCAGAAATTTGACGGAACTGAAGTCTCGCCAATAAGGTTAAAATGAAGGGATATTCAGCAATGTATGTCCATAAGAATGGGGACAGGGAGCAAGATGCCACTGCTTGGGATACAGAGAGCATACCAACTTTACTCCACCAGTTCTTTTCAATGATTTCAGTGCACACACTGATCGGGCCGTTCAATGGAGGGATGGACAATATTGAGGGTAGATGGTTCCATTTAAAGCTAGCCTGCACCTCTTATGATAAAGGATGTGAATCTGATCAGTGAAGATTGGCATTGGCTGGACAAGAATGGCCACCAAGTTTTTCACTTGGTGCACTGGATTTTCTGGTAGAAGAAGTGCAGTTGGGGACACCTCCTGAATCTGTGGGAGACCTCCTGCATCTATCGGGGAATCGGAAAATTGGAAGCCTTCTGGCTACATGCCCAAAGGCAGTGGGATATAGAGAACTGTGAGATGGGCACCACCAGAAGTCAAGGATAAACAAACTGAATGCGGTGCTGTCAAAGATTTAATATTCTCCACAGTCAGTGAATGCAAATTCAATTGCCATATCATATCGGCTAGCCTCAGATACTACATGGACCATCACACCCAATCACTGACAAACTATCAAGACTCATTCTTAAAACTAACCTCAAATAGTTTGCACCAATGTAAGACAGTTGCATACTTGGCATTCAATCAGGAAGCAGCACATTACCCAAATAGTTTGGACAGCACTCAATCATTCCATCTTTCTTACTAAGGAAAGGCACAACATGCTGGAGTAACTCAGTCGATCAGACAGCATCCCCAGAGAACATGGATCGATGAGGTTTCACGTCGGGACCCTTCTTCAGATTGATTGCAGGCAGACCCCTGTGATTAGGCTGAAGAAGGTTTTTGACCTGAAACGTTGCCTATCCATGTTCTGTGGAGATGCTATCTGACCCACTGAGTTACTCCAGCTTTTGTGTGTTTCATCTATTGTTAACTCTTTTCCTCTTTTCTGTAAGAATACTTCTCTTATTCTCTACCTCATCTTAAAGGTCCTGCTCAGTCCCTTATGTAACTCAGTCTGTCCCTTTCTCCATTTTGGATATCCAAGATTCAGAGCCTGCTCAGGCCGTGGAGGAAAAGGAAGAAGATTGTGGTGATGATGCCAAACGTCACTTGATCAGAAGTCAGAAGTTGGCAATGCTCATAATTTGGAGAAAAACAAAGTGGTGGGATCACTCACGGTGATTCTCAAGAAACACGTTTCCTGGAGTCACAGCTCTCATATGAACTCTGAATAACTGTCAGAGATGACCCCTAGTACACTACACCGTTAACATTAACTAGAAATGAAACATCATCTCAAGGGATTCCAGCAGAGTTGGGTAGCAGGCTGAGTTTATAATATTTATTGACAAACTCGCACAGAAATAAAATATTATAAAATAGGGTACAATATTAGTTGAATGCTGGTAACCAGCATATTCTCTCTAGTCGAATGCACTAAATAATCACCAGGCATTTCCTGCTTTTGAACAGGCAGGAAATGGTAGGCTGGAGAGACCAGAAGTAGAAAACCCCAGACAATGTGTTCTATATCAAGGCACTTCATGACACGGTGCCAAGTTGCTGCTAAATAGTTATAGACAGTAAATGTTTACAGACAGTAAAAATATATTTTGGCAGACTCAACAAAACAGAATATCGCACGTGGCATTATAAAACCTATTAAAATGTGTCACTTTTTAACCATAGAATGATGCAAAATAAAGGCAGCAATTACCTGCAGTGAACTACGATAGGTCCTGCATGGGAAGGGTTCAGTGCTTTAACCTTCTTCAGAAATTTGAGCATCCCAATGGAAGCAAAGGGAACACCAAAGTCAGGCCAACTGGTGAAGTGAAGCTGTGTCACTAGTCTTGGAGCTTTGTTGCCAACTGTTTGCTGTAATAAATGCAAATATGTCATAAAAATTGTAACATTTATGCCATAAAACGCTAGAAATGACAATTACAAATATCAGTCACTCTCTCCTTATCTAATATCAAAGGCACAAGGCAACATACTTTACATTGGGAAAGAGCTTGGTTAAAATCAATTGCTTTTTTGTATCACAAATACATTGTAAAGTATAATCATATATTCTAATGAAGTACGATGGCAGCTAAAATGGGACAGATTAACAAAATATGCTCAATTAAATCTATCCAAGCAACATGCCTCAGATGATGATTCTTTCAGGAAAAGTGCCAAACCAAAATTTGTCTCAGAAAATCATACAATTTTTCAAAGGTTGATCAACATTTAAAAAATGGTTTGATATTTGTTTTCAAAATACAGGGTTAAAATAGACACAAAATGGCTCGTCGACATAAAATGGCTCCTTGTGCTCAATGGGGAGGATGTGGTGAAATGAATACAGAAGATAAATATTCTTTGGTGTGCAGTGCATCAAATTATCATCTCAGTGCACTTGATCTAGAAATTGAAGCAACAAATATGTGATGTTCATGGTTACCGAGCAAATGTTTTTTGTTTTTGTTTGCCTTTCCATGCTTTAGTAGCATAAATGAATAAATGGCCTCTTTGGCAGAGTGCCTTCTCTTGCTCACCAATCCCACTGGATTAATACATTCAGTGTTTGGGGAGGAATCATGATCTACAGAATGCAATAATACTTAGATTACGTCTAAATACAAACCCATTGACTCCCATGGCTATCTGGACTACACTTCTTCTCACCCTGCTTCCTGTAAGGACTCCATCAACTACTCCCAATTCCTCTGTCTATGCTGCATCTGCACCCAGGATGAGGTGTTCCAAACCAGGGCATCAGAGATGTCCTCATTCTTTAGGGAATGGGGGTTCCCCTCTTTGACTATAGATGAGGGTCTCACCAGGGTCTCCTCTATGTCCCGTAGCTCTGCTCTCACTCCCCACCCCCCCACCCGTAACAAGGACAGTCCCCCTTGTCCTCACCTTCCACCCTACCGGCCGTCACATACAACAGATAATCCTCCAACATCTTTGCCACCTCCAAAGGGATCCCACCACTGGCCACATCTTCCCATCTCCTCTCCTGTCTGCTTTCCGCAGAGACCACTCCCTCTGTAACTCCCTGGTCAATTTGTTCCTTCCCATCCAAACCACCCCCTCCCTTGGCACTTTCCCTTGCAACCGCAGGAAATGCTACACTTGTCGTTTTAACTCCCCCCTTGACTCCATCCAAAAACCCAAGCAGTCTTTCCAGGTGCGGCAGAGGTTCACCTGCACCTCCTCCAACCTCATCTATTGCATCTGCTGCTCTAGGTGTCAGCTGCTCTACATCGGTGAGACAAAGCGTAGGCTTGGTGATTGCTTCGCCCAACACGTCCGCTTGGTTCGCATTAACCAACCTGATATCCCGGTACCCCAGCACTTCAACTCCCCCTCACATTCCAAATCCGACCTTTCTGTCCTGGGCCTCCTCCATGGCCACAGTGAGTCCCACGGAAAATTGGAGGAGCAGCACCTCATATTTCGTTTGGGCAGTTTACACCCCAGTGGTATGAACATTGACTTCTCCAATTTCAGGTAGTCCTTGCTTTCTCCCTCCTTCCCCTCCCCTTCCCAGCTCTCCCACGGCCTACTGTCTCCGCCTCTTCCTTTCTTCTTCCCGCCCCCCCCACCTCCACATCAGTCTGAAGAAGAGTCTCGACCCGAAACGTCACCTATTCCTTCGCTCCATTGATGCTGCCTCACCCGCTGAGTTTCTCCAGCATTTTGTCTACTTTAGATTACGTCTAGTTTTTTTATGACAACATATGAATTTAATGTTGCAAATGTACTTTACATCTCTCACAAGTTTGATGATGCACTTGTTCCCACCTTCAGAACAACCCAAGAAAATGGACGAGATTTTGCCTCAGTTGTTAGCTGCAGTTAAATTGGGACATTTAACAGACGATGACCCCAAGGAGAGAATCATGATCTGTAATTCTAATGTTAATTTTTTAAGCTTATTCTGAGAATCCATGCAGAATCCATGCAGGATCATGTCTGACAAACTGGTCACTGGGAGAGGGTGGTTGACATTCCTGTTGGTGAGATTGGAAGACCACATCACTTTGAATCAATATGAGTGTGGTGAGCATATACCCAGGGAATTTTAAATAAACAAAACTCCCAATTAATCTATAACTTTTAAGCATCTTATTTCCATTAATATTTTTTATAAAGTTTAAAAAAAAATCTTCCTTCTGAGAACTAAAGTTGATTTATTGTTTCCTGAGTTAATTGAATATACTGTTGAAGGCTGTAAAAAAATACCTGCCAGATATACAATAATGTGCAATTGCATATTTTTTAAGCAGTGTAGACTAACAAATATTGTCGTGGTGCATATTGGCACCAACGATATAGGGAAAAAAAGGGATGAGGTCCTACAAGGTGAATTTAGGGAGCTAGGAGATAAACTCAAAAGTAGGACCTCAAAGGTAATAATCTCTGGATTATTACCAGTACCACGGGCCAGTCAGAGTAGAAATAGGAGGATATTGCAGATGAATACGTGGCTTGAAAAATGGTGCAAGGGGGAGGGATTCAAATTTTTAGGGCACTGGGACCATTTCTGGGGGAGGTGGGACCAGTACAAACAGGACGGTCTGCACCTGGGCTGGAATGGAACCAATGTCCTTGGGGGAGTGTTTGCTAGTGCTGTCGGGGAGGATTTAAACTAATGTGGCAGGGGGATGGGTACAAGAGCAGAGAGGCAGGTGGGTATAAAATGAGGGTGGAAGCAATAGGGAGCAAGGTGAAAAGTAAAAGGGGTAAGAGCATTGTAAAAACAAGCCTGAAGGCCTTGTGCCTCAATGCAAGGAGTATTCGTAATAAGGTGGATGAGTTGAACGTGCAGATAGCTATTAATGAGTATGATATAGCTGGGATCACGGAGACATGGCTCCAGGGTGACCAAGGCTGGGAGCTGAACATCCAGGGGTATTCAATATTCAGGAGGGATAGAGAGAAAGGAAAAGGAGGTGGGGTAGCGTTGCTGGTTAGAGAGGAGATTAACGCAATGGAAAGGAAGGACATTAGCTTGGAGCATGTGGAATCAGTATGGGTAGAGCTGCGAAACACTAAGGGGCAGAAAACGCTAGTGGGAGTTGTGTACAGGCCACCTAACAGTAGTAGTGAAGTTGGGGATGGTATAAAACAGGAAATTAGAAATGCGTGCGACAAAGGCAAAACAGTTATAATGGGTGACTTCAATCTACATATAGATTGGGTGAATCAAATTGGCAGGGGCGCTGAGGAAGAGGATTTTTTGGAAAGTATGAGGGATAGTTATCTAAATCAACATGTAGAGGAACCAACGAGAGAGCAGGCTATTTTAGACTGGGTATTGAGTAATGAGGAAGGGTTAGTTAGCAGTCTTATTGTGCGTGCCCCCTTGGGCAAGAGTGACCATAATATGGTCGAGTTCTTCATTAGGATGGAGAGTGACATTGTTAATTCAGAAACAATGGTTCTGAACTTAAGGAAAGGTAACTTTGAGGGTATGAGACGTGAATTGGCCAAGATTGACTGGCAATCAATTCTAAAAGGGTTGACGGTGGATACGCAATGGAAGACATTTAAAGACTGCATGGATGAACTACAAAAATTGTTCATCCCAATTTGGCAAAAGAATAGATCAGGGAAGGTAGTGAATCCGTGGATAACAAGGGAAATCAGGGATAGTATCAAAGCAAAGGATGATGCGTACAAAGTAGCCAGAAAAAGCAGCATACCAGAGGACTGGGAAAAATTCAGAGACCAGCAGAGAAGGACAAAGGGCTTGATTAGGAAAGGAAAAATAGATTATGAAAGAAAACTGTCAGGGAACATAAAAACTGACTGCAAAAGTTTTTATAGATATGTGAAGAGAAAGAGATTAGTTAAAACAAATGTAGGTCCCTTGCAGTCAGAAACAGGTGAGTTGATCATGGGGAACAAGGATATGGCGGACCAATTGAATAACTACTTTGGTTCCGTCTTCACTAAGGAAGACATAAATAATCTGCCGGAAATAGCAGGGGACCGCAGGTCAAAGGAGTACTTGAGTGAAATCCAGGTTAGTCGGGAAGTGGTGTTGGGTAAATTGAATGGATTAAAGGCCGATAAATCCCCAGGGCCAGATAGGCTGCATCCCAGAGTACTTAAGGAAGTAGCTCCGGAAATAGTGGATGCATTAGTGATAATCTTTCAAAACTCTTTAGATTCTGGAGTAGTTCCTGAGGATTGGCGGGTAGCAAACGTAACCCCTCTTTTTAAGAAGGGGGGGAGAGAGAAAACGGGGAATTACAGACCAGTTAGTCTAACATCGGTAGTGGGGAAACTGCTAGAGTCAGTTATTAAAGATGGGATAGCAGCACATTTGGAAAGTGGTGAAATCATTGGACAAAGCCAGCATGGATTTACGAAAGGTAAATCATGTCTGATGAATCTTGTGGAATTTTTCGAGGATGTAACTAGTAGCGTGGATGGGGGAGAACCAGTGGATGTGGTGTATCTGGACTTCCAGAAGGCTTTCGACAAGGTCCCACATAAGCGATTAGTATATAAACTTAAAGCATATGGCATTGGGGGTTCAGTATTGATGTGGATAGAGAACTGGCTGGCAAACAGGAAGCAAAGAGTAGGAGTTAACGGGTCGTTTTCACAATGGCAGGCAGTGACTAGTGGGGTACCGCAAGGCTCAGTGCTGGGACCCCAGCTATTTACAATATACATAAATGATCTGGATGAGGGAATTGAAGGCAATATCTCCAAGTTTGCGGATGACACTAAGCTGGGGGGCAGTGTTGGCTGTGAGGAGGATGCTAGGAGAATGCAAGGTGACTTGGATAGGCTGGGTGAGTGGGCAAATGTTTGGCAGATGCAGTATAATGTGGATAAATGTGAGGTTATCCACTTTGGTGGCAAAAATAGGAAAACCGACTACTATCTAAATGGTGGCCGATTAGGAAAAGGGGAGATGCAGCGCGACCTGGGTGTCATGGTACACCAGTCATTGAAAGTAGGCATGCAGGTACAACAGGCAGTGAAGAAAGCCAATGGTATGTTAGCTTTCATAGCAAAAGGATTTGAGTATAGGAGCAGGGAGGTTCTACTTCAGTTGTATAGGGTCTTGGTGAGGCCACACCTGGAGTATTGCGTACAGTTCTGGTCTCCAAATCTGAGGAAGGACATTATTGCCATAGAGGGAGTGCAGCGAAGGTTCACCAGACTGATTCCTGGGATGTCAGGACTGTCTTATGAACAAAGACTGCATAGACTCGGTTTATACTCTCTAGAATTTAGGAGATTGAGAGGGGATCTTATAGAAACTTACAAGATTCTTAACGGGTTGGACAGGCTAGATGCAGGAAGATTGTTCCCGATGTTGGGGACGTCCAGGACAAGGGGTCACAGCTTAAGGATAAGGGGGAAATCCTTTAGGACCGAGATGAGAAGGAATTTTTTCACACAGAGAGTGGTGGGTCTCTGGAATTCTCTGCCACAGAGGGTAGTTGAGGCCAGTTCATTGGATATATTTAAGAGGGAGTTAGATGTGGCCCTTGTGGCTAAGGGGATCAGAGGGTATGGAGAGAAGGCAGGTACGGGATACTGAGTTGGATGATCAGCCATGATCATATTGAATGGCGGTGCAGGCTCGAAGGGCCGAATGGCCTATTCCTG